>SSNP01000273.1:96075-220826 GCA_006937955.1 Pachypanchax playfairii
TTTTTTTTTTTTTTTTTTTTTTTTTCCCCCTTTTCCTGTCTGACATTTAAGCAGTCAGAATTGATGTCCGGATGCATAGAAAAATCTGATAGATTTGTTCTCACAAGCCGAACATGCAGCAATCACTGCAATGTTCAGCTTGTTACCTTTATTTATTTTTATTTAGATGTTATTTTGTTCATTACAACTTTTTTGAGTCAGCGGACATGGCAAAGGAGAGAGGAAATTAGAGGAAAAAGAAAAAGAAAGAAGAGGAAAAGGAGATTAGAAGAAGTGGAAGAGAAGTTGGGAGAGAAAGAAATCTGCTTCAACACCTGCTGAGAGACAAAAACAAGAGCAGAGACACCACAGCATTGACCAACATCTATATTTAAACACTGATAATATCATTGTGGACACAAACAAATAATGACACTACTTAACACACAACATCCCCAGTGGCAGCTGCAGCCCAAGTCAGTCAGTGTCTGTGAATATCTGTGTGCACACCTATGTGCATGGACGCACCTGTGACCATAAGGTTTCTCCATAAAATTGTTTGACAGTGGCTGTGGAAAGCCCCGGCCCCCAGACCTCAAGGCAGACCACAGGGCTGACCCAAGCCCAAGGGATCCAGGTCCTAACCCTGGAGCGGCAGAGCCTGAGCAGGCCACCACAGGTGAAACCAAAGCCCCCTCCCAGACAAGACCATAGGCAACCTTCAGCACAGTCACCCCACAACCGCAGTACAGGCGCCCCAGGGAGCCATGGCGCGATTCCACAGGCCCCGCCGGCAGCCAGCCACCCACCCACAAGCACCCCAGTATATGACCCCAGTCCGAGACCCAAGGGCAGCCCCTCCCGAAGAGGGTATTGGACGGAGCCAGGAAGTGTCTGGCCCACCGGCCAGCCACCGGGAGCAGGCCCGCACCCACCCCAAGCACCCAGCCCCAAACTCTAGAAACCCCCAGTGCGCAGGCTGGTGGGGGAACCAGTAAGCAGTGGGGAGCTTGGTGGGGGGAGACAGGCCCTCATAAAGGGGTATAAGATATTGCTCGACCGAGGGGGAGTCCGAGACCCACCCTGACACATAGACAAAGACAGACATACATACACAAACAGTCATACACATACACAAGCATACCTTCTCACCCTCATGCACACATACACAAACTCTATCATACACACCAACGTGAACAGAAACCAAAATAGACGCCACAGACATACTTATACTCCCCTTACACACTATACTCTCCCAGGATCTAGGTACCAGTATCCCCATGGTGGCAACTAATCCCAGACCAATGAGTTGATCCCTTCCCCTCTGAGGCAGAGCAAAGCAGACCACTAGGAACGCCGAAGCCACAGACCATCGCTATCCACTCGTGACCCTGAGTAGATGGCCAGGTCCTCCCCCGTCCCCCAGCCCCTGACCGCAGGCAGAGAACAGGGATGTAAAAAAACCTTGAGCCTCACTCCTCCTACTCAGATAAGTTGGTAGTGTTAGACATGCTGCTTCAAGAGCGTCAAAAGTTCAGCTAGCTGAACTTCTGTGTTGCTTGCGTTTCAAGCTTCAATGCTTGAAACACTTAAAAAGCTTTGAAAGTTGACGCTGCTAACGGTCACAAAAACTATAGCTGCAGAGACTCTGACGGACTCCCCAACAGACTTTACATGTAATCTTGACGTCTCTGACGTTGGCGGTTGGGCCAGTGTGAACGCACCATTAGGTTTAAACAGCTGTTGTTAAATTACTGGTCAAGTATGCAGGGATGCAAGGATGAAGATCACATTGTTAAAAAAGCATTTAATCTATGCTTGGAGGATGGAGATGTAAGGAGTGGAAATGGTATCTGGAGAAGGGTAAGGTGAGCTAGAGAGATGGAGATTGATAATAAGGCACAGATTTAAAAAATTGTGTTTATGGTTAACCCTATTTGGGTAATGCTGGAAGTATATGTAGATTTTAATATTTACGAGAAAATGAGAAGCAGCACAGGAAACGGTAACTAGGACAGAGTCACTGAAGACAGATTAAGAACAAATCATAATTCATTTCTACAAATTTACACAGATGGATCTAAAGACACAGAAACAGGAAAAACTGTTTTTTCTTTAGTCATACCGCAAGGGGGAGTTTATTCAAGGAAAAGAACACCAGATCACCTGTCAGTATATACAGTGGAAATGTTGGCAATATCATTTAGTTTACAGTGAATGGAACAGAATTGAGTTAAAAAGGAATAATATGTTCAGACACACTTTCAGCATTATCATTACTTAAGTCAGTGTCTACAAACAGCAGATGGGATATATTGTATGAAATATATAGAACTTTGTTCAGACTACAACAGCAAGAAATAATGTGAGATTTATTTGGGTTCCAGCACCTAGAGGGGTGGAGGGAAACAAGATGGCAGATATTCAGGCGAAGAAGGCTTTACAACAGCGGGAAATACTTGACATACAATTCAGTACATCAGAGATTAAAGCTATCATTAAAGCACGGATCATGGGGGAATTGCAATATCAGTGGGAGAGGGAAAGGAGCGGCCGGCATCTTTTTTTCAAATTCAGGGAAAAGTAGGGAAATGGAAAAGTGTAAGGTTTAGCAGTATGGGCCAAAAAATAATACCACGGTTGAGATTGGGGCATACAGGACTGAATAGCACACTGTATATAATTGGAAAGCACCCATCAGGTTTTTGTAGCTGTGGAGAGGAGAAAGAAACAGCATGTAATATGTAATTAAAGGAAATATTCAGAGAGACGAAGAAAACTAAGAGAGCAATTGAAAGAAAGTGGGGATGGATGTGTGAGTGTGAAGAATTTGTTAAGTGGAGAAGAAAGAAAGCCTACATTGGTTATACAATTTTTAAGACAAAGTGGAGTGTTAAAGACAGTTTAGGTTTTTGTTTCTTCTTTTTTTATTTTGGATGCTCTTACTCCGACCCACACTCCAGTGTAGTAGGTGGCGGAAATTCACCTAGAAGTTAGATGCCACCCGCCATTAAACAAAAAGAAGAAGAAGAAGGATCTCATGGTAAGATGTATCATGTCACTTCCTGTTTGGCTTGATTGCACTGTTGGTTGTTGCTTTGTCTGTTCTATTGGCATTTTTTTCGGATTTCCACTGTTTTACTGTCATTTTTGACTTATTAGTTCATAAGCACTACTCTTTCAGTTGTTCTGCACTCTTGCCTTAAGGGAATCTTTGGTTTTTAACATTTCTTAGCTTTTATTTTAATGGTATGGTTCACTAGCTAGCCCAGCTTAGCTTAGCATGGCTTCTCTTTCACCCTCTCCTGCCTTGACCTGTTTTGTGTGTCAGATGTTCAGTTATTCCTCTGCCTCCTTTACTGATAATGGTACATGTAACAAATGTAGTGTATTTGTAGCTTTGGAGGTGAGACTGTCTGATTTGGAATTGCGGCTCTGTGCCCTTGAGACTCTAGTAGTTAGTCAGGTTCCTTTAGTGAGCACGGAGCCACTGAGACTAGCTTCCCTTAGCCGCCCTCCGGCAAATCCCAGGCAGCCAGGAGCTCAGGCCAGCTGGGTGACGGTCAGAAGAAAGCACAGTCCTAAGCGGCCCCCGGTTCACCATCGCCCCGTCCACGTTTCAAACCGTTTTTATTCACTCAGCGACACACCCGCTGAGAAACAGACTCTGGTTTTTGGCAGCTCCATAGTCCGAAACGTGGCATTAGAGACACCTGTGACCATAGTTAAAAATGCCTTCCAGGGGCCAGAGCGGGCGACGTAGAAGGCTACCTGAAACTGCCGGCTAAGGATAAGCGTAAATACAGTAAGATTGTTATTCACGTCGGCAGTAATGACACCCAATTACGCCGATCAGAGGTCACTAAGTCCAGGAAGCAGAGTTGTAGTCTTACACACCTCTCTGCAGCTTCTCTGATGTTACCCTTCCACTTTCCTATACAGACAGTGTCTGCTCAACCACGGTTAAAATTAAATAAACAAATAATCAGTTCTAGAAAAATAAACAATAAAAATATGATTAAAATAAACACAGTTACTAATACAAAACCTGTAAATAAAACCATTAGATGTGGCTTACTGAATGTTAGATCTCTTTCATCTAAATCTCTGTTAGTTAATGATTTGATAATTGATCATCATATTGATCTATTTTGTTTTACAGAAACCTGGCTGCAGCAGGAGGATCATGTTAGTACTAAGGAATCGACTCCTTCTAACTACCCTAATCTTCATGTTCCTCGAGCAACAGGTCGAGAAGGAGGAGTAGCAGCTATTTTCCAGTCAGGTCTATTGATTAGCTCTAGACCAGTTATTAGTTATAATTCTTTTGAATTTGACCCTCAGTTTTTCTCACCCAAATTGGAAATCAGAGGAACCTATTTTATTTATTGTTGTATATATATTGTTCACCAGGTGCTTATTCTGAGTCCTTGTCTGAATTTTCAGTCTCTTTATCAGAACTATTATTGAAATCTGATTAAGTCATTATAGTGGAAGATTTCAATATTCATGTTGAAATTGATAGTTTAAAAGTAGCTTTTGGTGATCTTTTGGATTCAGTTGGTTTCTCTCAAAATATAAACAAACCAACTCACTATTGTCATCACACTCTTGATCTTGTTCAGACTTATGGTATAGAGATTGAGCAACTGATATAGTTTCCTCACAACCCTGTCTTGTCTGATCATTTTTTAATAACCTTTGAGTTTACAATTATGGACCTCTCCGCTCCAGATAGAAACTATAACTACCGCAGATGTTTATCAGAAAATGCTGTAACTAAATTTAAATAATCTATTCCATTAGTTTTATCTTCATTCCAAAAGAATAATATAACAGAGAGCAGCTGCAAAGATTTTGCAGCCTGACAAATTGATAATCCTACTAATAATTTTACAGCTTCAACGCGCACGTCATTGGATAATGTTGCCCCTCTGAAAATGAAGGTAATCAGTCAGAGGAGGCGGGCTCCTTGGTTTAATTTAGAGCTGTGTATGCTAAAAAGAACTTTAAAGAGGCCATTTCATACACATTTCAGGACTTTGTGGTTATTTCTATTGTATTAACCAGTAATATAAAACATTTTATATCTAAAAAACCGCAGGAAACGTGGCAACGTCAGACGTTGTGTCTTCCTGTTTGCTGCGTTATGCTACAGCTTTTTAGTGAGCAGCATGCTAGGCGTGGTTTCAACTGTGGGAGCTGCCGAAAACTAACAAACAAAGGAGTTGTGACAAAACAGATACAGGCCCTTCGGACTCGGGAGAAATAGGGTGTTATCGCCACCAGCGTAGTTTGAGAGATTAAAACTGAAAGAGAAGTTGTTGACCTGTTTTCACACCCACTATGAAGGTAAGAACACCTGTGGAGTTAAAATATTCAACAGAAACCTCAGAAAAACTGTTTTTAATGGAATGGCCTCTTAAAGGAAGTTAGAGAGGAAATGGCGTTCCACTAAGCTAGAAGACGTTTATTTATCTTGGAGAGATAGTCTGCTCATATACAAAAGAGCCCTTCGTAGGGTTAGAACTGAGTATTACTCGTCCCTCATAGAGGAGAACAGGAACAATCCCAGGATTCTCTTTAGTACTGTAGCCAGACTAATAAAAAACAAAACTTTTTTTGAACCGTGTATCACTGTAACCCTCAGTAGTGACGACTTCATAAAATTCTTTACTAATAAAATAGATTCAATTAGAGAAAAAATCTATAATGTCCTTCCCACTGTTGTCTCTGGTTTGTTGTCCAGTGAAGCAGCTTTAGAATCTGAATCATGTTTAGCCATTTTTTGTCCAGCTGAGCTCAATTAGTTAACACAAATTGTAGCTTCATCTAAACCATCTACTTGTATGTTGGCTCATGTTCCAACCAGACTCTTTAAAGAGGTTTTCCCTTCAATTTACACATGGATATTGGACATGATCAGTATGTCTTTAATTAATGGATATGTGCCTAAGGCCTTTAAGGTTGCTGTAATTAAACCTTTACTTAAGAAACCTGATCTTGATCCAGGATCTCCCGGTAATTATCGACCTACATCCAATCTACCCTTCATCTCAGAAATTCTAGAAAAGGTAGTTGCAAACCAGTTATGTGATCATTTACACAGTAATACTCTTTTTGAAGAGTTCCAGTCAGGATTTAGAGCTCATCATAGCACTGAAACAGCACTGGTGAAAGTTTCTAATGATATTCTCATGTCCTCATGTGAAGAGGCTTGAATATGATATCGGAATTCAGGGAACTGCATTAAACTGGTTTGAATCATATTTAACTGAAAGAGTTCAGTTTGTTCATGTAAATAATTAAACTTCTTCATGCACCAGAGTCAGTCATGGAGTTCCTCAGGGTTCAGTGCTTGGACCAATCCTCTTTACTATATATATGTTACTGCTTGGTAAAATTATTAGACAACATGGTATAAAATTCCATTTTTATGCTGATGATACTCAGTTATATCTATCAGTGAAGCCTGATGAGACCAATCAGCTGCAGAGATTACAAGCTTGTCTTAATGATGTAAAATCTTGGATGACACTTAATTTTTTGCTTTTAAACTCAGACAAGACAGAGGTTGTGACGTGAGAACCTTAGGAACAAGCTGTGTAGTCCGTTATCTCTGTTGGATGGCATTAATTTGGCCTCTAACAAGGAGGTAAAGAACCTGGGTGTTATCTTTGACCAGGACATGTCCTTTAGTTCTCATATAAAGCAAATTACCAGGACGGCCTGCTTCCACCTGCATAACGTTGCTAAAATTAGGAGCATTCTGAATCAGAGTCATACAGAAACTTTAGTTCATGCATTTATTACTTCTAGACTTGATTATAGGGGCGGCTGTGGCTCAGTGGTTAGAGCGGTCGTCCTCCAATTTGAAGGTTGGTGGATCGATCCCGGCTTCCACCCCCACATGTCGAAGTGTCCTTGGGCAAGACACTGAACCCCATGTTGCCCCCCGATATGCGTATCGGGTTGTGTGAGTGTTAGCCCCTACCCTCTCCCCCCGGCTTATATATCGGGTTGTGTGAATGGGTGAATGCAAAACCTTGTAGTGTGAAAGCGCTTTGAGTGGTCTGAATGACTAGAAAAGCGCTATACAAATACAGGACATTTACCATTTACCATTTATTAAAATTCTTTATTTTACCCATAATCAGACATGTCAATGCGAGGGGGGGTTGGTGCTTTTGAAACGGACTTTGAATAAATGGACGGTTGGCATGTGGAAATCAGGAGAGAAATATGGCATGGAAGATTTTCTGGAGAGGCACTGAAGTTCGGGAGTCTCCCGGGAAAATCGGAAGGGTTGACATGCGTCTCAATACAGTCAACAGAGTGATGCGTTTTTATTACGTGCAGTGTGCACCCATGCACACACGCACACTTTGAACCTACTTTGAGTGAGTGTTGTTTCTTTATATTTTTAATGTCTTAGTGAAGAAGGATGTAACATAATACAGTGGTCGTTATATGCATGACCTTGCTGCCCAGCAATTTTGTGCATATAAGTGTTGTGTTTATTTATCTGTCGGTGGTCATTTGGACTGTGAACACAGCAGTAGCAGTGTTTAGTATTGATAACAGATAATCAGAAATGATGTAGTAACACAATAAAATATATTAGGAGAATAAAACTCTCAAACCGGGTAATAGCCTATACTCCTAGAGCTGATCTAAGTAAACAGATGCGCCAGATATGCGCGTGCATGTATGATACCTCCAAATGTTTTGTGCATATCCGTCGGAGCTGTGCATATGGATTATACACGGGAACGTGCCCAGCAGTTTTGTGCATATAACTGTCCTCGTCTGTAGCAATAATAATAATAATCGCAAAAAAAAGAAAAGAAAAATTGTTTTTTAGAGAACTGGGCCTCCAGTGGGGGGTTGAGAGGTGTGTGGGGGGGCACAAGCACTTGGTTGGGGGGGCCAGGCACCCTATGGCCCGCCCATAGCGACGGGTCCGATTATCAGGATGTTTTAATAGTTCTGTTAAAGGCCTCCAGCTGATCCAAAATGCTGCGGCCAGAGTTCTGATGAGAGTTAGAAGGAGAGATTCATATTTCTCCTGTTTTAGCATCACTTCATTGGCTCCCTGTGAAATCCAGAATAAAGTTAAAAATTCTAATTTTGACGTATAAAGCCTTGAATGACCAAACTCCATCTTATATTAAAGATCCTATTGTTCCATATGTTCCTAACAGAGCACTCCTCTCTCAGACTGCAGGTCTGCTAGAGTTACTAAAAGTACAATGGGAGGAAGAGCTTTTAGTTATCAGGCTCCTCTCCTGTGGAACCAGCTTCCACTTTTTATCCGTGAGGCAGACACCTTGTATAGCTTTAAGAATAGACCTAAAACTTTCCTTTTTGCGCAATCCTATAGTCAGGGATAGCTTGGGTTTTTCTGAGCTTTCCCTTTTATTATGCTGCTATAAAGCTTAGATTGCCAGAGGACATACTGATCACATTTCTTCACTCTGCTGTCTCTCTTTACTCTCCATGTTTGTATTGATTGTTATTGCTGCCATTAACTGTTTCTCTGTTTGTCTGTCTATAGACATGACGACTGACCCAAATCTATGGAATTAAATTTCAGTCAAAAAGCCTAAGTGTGATTTTCTATAGCACGCACGCGTATTTAACCGTGCGCGCACGTCCCTGCGCGTGTGCGAGCGCGTGCAATCCACAGCACGCGCTTGAATTCATCCCACACGCCCGCGTATGATTTATTACACGGGTATTCAGGAACCGCGCGTGTGGATCTCCAAACAGGCGCCTGTACATGAAGCTCTCATACGAGCGTGAAGGCAAACCAGGAGAGGCTGCGCGCGCGAAAGGAAAGTAATTATGACTGTTTAGAGGAGGAGACTAAGGCCCGATGTGATCCTCATGTGAAAGAACCAGCGGCAGCTTCCTGCTAGTGGTGGTAGAAGAACCAGACATAGAACCAGCTGCAGCCGCACATTTTTTTTAATCAAAGTTTCTGCACAATACAAAGCAACAACAAAACATTATTATAAAATCTGGAGCTCAAGCTCCCCTTGCAGCTGTCGAGATGAGAGGGAGAACCGTCACTCCAGGGTGGATGACAGGACCCTGTGCACGTCCCTCTCCCCAGCCAGAGTGCCTCCAAACAGGCTAAAACCACTCTAAAATGAACTGGTCTGCTTTGGAGCTCCAGGGACCGCCCTGGCGGGATTTTTACCCCGTTTTGGCTGTTTTCTCCTGGGCATGGAGGCTGGATGTTCTCCCCTCCTGCTCTGGAGCTCCAGGGTCCACCCTGGCGGGGATTTTGAAAACAATATTGGGGCTTAGGGTTAGCTTTGGGGCTGTATTACCGGCTTTCATGGATCATTTTAGAGCGGTTTTAGCCTGTTTGGAGGCACTCTGGCTGGGGAGAGGGACGTGCACAGGGTCCTGTCATCCACCCTGGAGTGACGGTTCTCCCTCTCATCTCGACAGCTGCAAGGGGAGCTTGAGCTCCAGATTTTATAATAATGTTTTGTTGTTGCTTTGTATTGTACAGAAACTTCGATAAAAAAAAATGTGTGGCGGCAGCTGGTTTTATGTCTGGTTCTTCTTCCACCACCAGCAGGAAGCTGCTGCTGGTTCTTTCGGTGGGCGGTGACTGATATAAAATGACCAATCACATGAGGCTCACACCAGGCCTTAGTCTCCTCCTCCAAACAGTCATAATTACTTTCCTTTCGCGCACGCAGCCTCTCCTGGTTTGCCTTCACGCTTGTATGAGAGCTTCATGTACAGGCGCCTGTTTGGAGATCCACACGCGCGATTCATGAATACTCGTGTAATAAATCATACGCGGGCTTGTGGGGTGAATTTACGCGCGTGCTGTGGTTTGCACACGCGCGCACACGCACAGGGACGTGCCCGCACTGTTAAATACGCGTGCGCGCTGTAGAAAATCACGCTTAGGCTTTTTGACTGAAATTTAATTCCATACAAATCTATCAGTGTTTGTCTATGTCTCTTTCCTGTCAGCTCAGACCCCAGTCGGCTAAGGCAGAAGGCCGCCCATCCTGAGCCGGGTTCTGCTAGAAGTTTCTTCCTGTTAAAAGGGAGTCAATTCTTTCCACAGTCGCCAATCGTGCTTGCTCAGGATGGGGGATTGCGTTGAATTAACAATTCAACCCAACTGGCTGGTTCCTTAGATAGGAAATGTTTTATTACTAATTGGTTGATTTTTCTGTAAAGTTCCTTGAAATGACTTTGCTATGAACTGGCGTTTTATAAATAAATAAACTTAAACTTAAACCTTTCACCTGGTGTGTTCTGGGCCTAGTTCTAGTAATGTGGAATCCTGGATAAGTGAGTGACGAGATTACAGGAGGCTAATATCTCATTCAGTTGAATTATGAAGTGTGTCCAAACTTTTAACTGGTAGTTTTCTTGAAGGAATATGATATTAAATATGCTATCATATTTTATATATTGAGTGAAAACAAAATGATATACATTCATAGGAGTGCAGACGTTAATGACTAATGTCATTATATTTCACAACTAACACACTTGTTGTTACTTCTTGCAGTAGTCAGGGGACTACTTTTTAAGATCATTGTAGTTTTGCTTTTTTCATACAGCTGAATCTTGTGTTCCCATTCATTGATGATAGCTGTTCTCAAGAAGGTTTTATGACATTTGTTGTCAAGTTAAAGTAGGTTAGGTCTGTTTAAGTTTACCCTGAAAGGAAAAAAAAATAATGTTATTTCTTGATACTCTTCTATTTCTAAGCATGAACTTGTCTAAAGAAATTCATTTTATCCCACTTAAACTCCCTGCTCGGATGACCAGGCTCCAGCAGATATGTCTGCTTAAATATGACCGCTGTCTATCTGTATTTGTTCATGTGATTGATTGTTTGAAGAAAATTTTGTTTATCAGATGGTGTCTACATCTATAGATATGTTATCTATTCAAAATGTACAACTCTATTAGGATTGAAAACTTTGGCAAAGTGAACACAAATCATAATAAAGCCTATAGTCTGGGGCGCCCTGAAGTTTGATGATTGCATCAATTGATACACTTCTTTTGACAAGCAGTGCCACAATGCTCCCGGGTTGTTTTTAACCATCTTCTTTTCTTTGTATGTATTTTGACCCTATTTAATTTCCTTCTCTATCCCTTGGCCTCTCCATGCCTTCCTTCTGCTCTAACCCTCTTTTACCCTTTCCTTCCCTGCCATCTCGATACACTTCTCCTCTCCAGCTGGGTTTGTGAAGTCGCCACTGTCTGAGACTAAGCTTACTGGAGACACCTTTGAGCTGTACTGCGAGGTGGTTGGTAACCCCACTCCAGAGATCCAGTGGTGGTACGCTGAGGTCAATCGAGCTGACTCCTTCAAGCAGCTGTGGGACGGAGCCCGTAAGCGTCGGGTGTCCATCAACAAGGCCTATGGCTCCAATGGGGCCAGTGTTCTCGGCATCACCCGCCTTACACTGGAGGACTCTGGGACCTATGAGTGCCGGGCAAGCAACGATCCGAAGCGCAATGACTTTCGACAAAACCCAGCCATGACCTGGATCCGTGCCCAGGCCACCATTTCAGTGCTACAGAGTGAGTGGTCTATGTGCTGTAGTACGTAGATGGTAATCAAAATAGAAAATCCCCTTTTCAGCCAGTTCAAATCTTTAAAGAGCCTAGGTATGCTACAAATACCACTGCTAGTGAATGTTTTTGTGTTTAGTATTAAATGAAATTACACTACACATTAGTTTTATCTTCTGGCTAACTATGTGAAATTACTTGTCCTACTAAATCCCCATAAGATTATAAATGACCACAAACCCTGGAACTCTATCAATATCAACACTATCAACGTATTTCCTTCCAAACCAAATCTTTGTTCTTTCTCTCTCATGTGTCCTTTTTACAAAAACCTAATCATGATATTTGTCTCTGTATCCCAATTTCATCCTGTTTGCTATTCCTAGATTTACTTGTGATACTCTTTTACCATTGTGTTGTGTCTCTTTTCTTCAGTTGATTGTTTTATTTACTTCAAAGCCCTGCCTGCTAGCTAAATGCAGTGAACATTTAGTGCTTTGAAGTAATGGCGCTTTTGATTTAGTGTTGTCACCCTGGGCACAGTTTAAATGGATTTAAAAGAAGACACAAGGAGCGATCCATTCAGGTGAAAAACTGGGATTCCTGCTGTCAACTCCTTAGTGATGAAAGCAAACATTCGCTATCAAATTTATGTGATAATCCAATAAAGGGTAAGACCACATTGGGCTCTGTAGTATCTCTTTGTCATTCCGATAAAATGTAACTTCTCCACAGAAGTCTAGCTTGAACTGCCCATGCAATGATTTGACCTTGTGCCTTCTCAGCCATTGAGTGTGTGACTGTGAATCAGTAATGACATCATATCCTTTACCTCTTAACTAACTGCATATTTGAATGCAACATTGAAAGAAACCAAAGTTCAACTGGATCCATGTAATCTGTATATGCTTCAGTGCTCTGCACACTACATTAAGGAAGATTTGGAATGTTGTAACTCTCACTGAAGCTTTGAGGAGTTTACAAATGTCTGGTTTTTGCTGATGCTTCTGATTCGACTGACAAAATTAGATTTAATTCAAGTGTTAATTCTACTTTTATACTTTCACTTTTATGGAAGTCCAATGGACATGTCTCATTTAATAATCTGCTTTTAAAATTTATACTCTCACAAAATATATTTTGTCATTACTGAAAAGTAGTGTTTTTGAATATACATGCAATAAGTAAATTATTTCATGTATATTATAGGCTATAATTTATAGCCCTTTGATATGAATGTATAGTCTGCAGCTTGGAAAACATGATAAAGTCTATTTGTTGTGTCCTGGCTCTTTGTTTTCCCTTACCTTTATCTGCTAATCCCTATATATCAAACATCAAAATGTGCCTAAAATTTTGATTTATCTCACATTTTAAAACAATCTAGGCTATTAAGTTGGCCTTTTATTTTTCAAGAAAGTGCACAGTTTATTCTGAATAGAAAAATGCATGCGTGGATCAAATTTGCAAAAAATACATAAATATGTATTTTCATATTTGGTCAAAGTGGTACTAAAATGTTTGAAATCATAAATGTGCAAATTTCATACCAAATAAGCTATTAAATGTAACAAGCAAACAAACATACAGTGATTAGCTACCACTTTAAGGCTACAACACATTACAGCTAGCAGCCACTTTGCTTTGCATTAGCTAGAAACAGCTAGCCTGCTTCTGTTCTGCTACCAGTCCATTAAAAAAATATCTTTTAAAGGGTTTTTTTTTTTTTTAAAAAAAAAGGGTTTTAAATTCATTGGAAAAAAAAAACTTGTATTTTTTTTCTTAGAATGCCACACAGCTATAATTCTTTCCTTATAGCAGTGCTCTGAAGGCTAGATGTTAGTCAGGAGCATATGGTGGCTGGCTGTGGATTCATCTAAATAGCATACAGACTAAAAGAGGTTCTATTGAGCTAATTTAATTCAAAGTCAGAAAACAGGAAGTTTTTCCCCAAAATGTTCCTCTACTACTAAAAACTAAACCTGTGGCTAGCTTTTATGTTTGATTTTGAAGTGACTCCGAAGTGGGTAAGTTATTTTGTTGAAAGTCTACATAGCACTCTTACATTGCAACTGTTTACTTCAACCAACACTGAATATGTGCTATGTACAATTTTATGATAGTATCTCACTCGGTTGAAACTCTTGACATGTTGTACATTTGACCAGGTTACATGTTGTAGTTGCAACAAATTGCAAACCTCTCTATTTGTGATTTACTCTTCATAATTCCTATTTTAACTTCTTCACATTGGCCACCATCTCCTAAAGTTGTCTCACAATTTCTAACTAAGTCAAAAAAAAAGAGAAAAGGGGTTCAAGATTGGCAGTGTGTGGCTATTGTGAGAGAACATTTGTATTTGTAAAAGTCATTTGCAATCTGTTGTTAACAGTTGCAGTCCAGTGAGATACCGACTTTAATTTGTCTTGCCCTGTTACAACCTTCACACAAAACCTTCAGGCAACGCACAGTTGATTTCTCTGTACAAAAATAATTCTTTAAAACTCCAAACCTTTTCCTGCCTCTTTTTAAGTAATTGTTATTTGATAATTGAACGCAGACACTGACAAAGAGAGGAGATTTATTTTAAAGCAGACATATACACTGTTAAAATTAAGTTTGGCTTTAAGCCAATAATAAAATTGTTTCAAATTAGCTTTCAAAAAATAAAATTGAAAAAGAAAATAAATCTCACTCTTGTTAGCAATAAGACAACCAATACTGCTGAAATAAAAAGAAAATTTCCAAAATTTTATCCTGAATTTAATTGTGATTTTAAAAGAAATTGTTCATTTGTAAATACTGTGCTATATTATTAAACCTGTATTATCTTTTGCAATTGATTAACATTCTCCTAAACAAAATAGCTTCGAGGTTGTTTAATTTAGCTTAAAGAACCAAAGATTTTGTTAAAATTTTGAGACATGTAAGGGTATTTCATAGTCTATCAAAATCTAAATAATTTCTGAGTTTTTTTACCAGTTTTAGTTAAAAAAAAATTAAGTCAAATTTTGTGACACCTTGACTCATGGAGTGCAACCTGATCTTGATGTGTTGTCATTAACTGTTACTTCAGTTTAGACTGCGACAAGATGTCCTAGAAATAACCTTCTGGTTAAATTGCCAGTGGACAACTGTGCCACGTTTTGTAAATGTTAATTTATGTTCCTCGTGTCATGTGTCTACGCGTGTCTCAAAGATACTATTAATAGTACACATGGCTGTGCTTTGTAAGAGAGAGTGAGATTCATGATGGGGAGTGGAAACAACAACCCATTAGCGATTTAGCATCTACAGAAACAGGGTGCTGTGAATGCTAAAAGAAGTAAACTGTCAATCTGAGTAGGTGCCCTTAGCCTCTTTGTTTCCTTTGCTTTCCTAGCAGCTCTGCGGCAGCCAGTAGTGAGATTATGATGCTTCTTATCTCTGCTTCTCCCCTATGGGGTTCTGCTGTTGCCATGGTTGGCCCGCCATTAAGGAGGGGGAGGGCTAGTGTGCAGGAGGCCTTCTGTTCACTTACTCAAGGCAGAGCAAAGGGCACCTTGCTCTCAGATGACACCCTTTGCTTCTGTTCTTGTCCTTTAAAAAAAGGACCATGTTATTGTTTCATAACCAGCCCAGTTAGTGGTCCAGATGAGATACTCATGGTGGTAAAGTAAAATATTAGAAGTCTGTTTAGTCCTGCCAGACAGTATCCAGGGTTTCATTTATACAGCTCTGTACGGAAGCCCTGAAGGGCATGTAGAAAAAAAATTTTAGGCAGTCCCAATTTTCTAAGTCTGACCAACTTTTGCTTTTTTTCTGTTCTGTTCTTTCAGAACAAAAAGTCAGGCAGTAAAAATGAAAGACTGAAAAAAAGAAATCTTTCTCCTGAAAAGGTTATTTTCCATTCAAAAGTACTTTTTAAAAACAATATATATATATTTTCTCCATGCTTTTTTCCCCCATTAGCTGAGTGGCCCTGAAGGGCAAAAGAGGAAGATAATTTTTTGAGAAATATGACACAAAACTGAAATCCAAGATAAGTCTAATTTCTGGTTCCAATCAGTCCAGGTCCTGGATCATCAGTGGAGTCTTCAGATGTTGTTCAGTCTGGACTCCGACAAGAAAAAGAAATGTTTAGTGACTAATTTTATTGACATAACAGATCAGCAACAAGACAGTGCCATGTGCAAGCAAAATGCCTTTTTATTTTATTTATGTTGCGCTTTTATTTTTTGATAAAAGCATAACATTTTGATGTAAAAAAATTTAAAAAGAAGCAACATTGGGGCTGAAATCAAAGTGTATTATTACGGATGTGTCAATAAACTGAGCAAAAACTGCAGCTGTATAATTACTACTGGGGTTTAAACATATTAGTTAGGTATCAGTCTTTAGTCATATTTTCTAATATCTTACTGTGACATCTTTGATGCTTGTCAAACTGGTCCTCATGTGCTCTGGAGGACAAAGTATGGCTGAGACAGATGTCCTGTGCTGACCAATGTGCATTTATTCCAAAAATCCATATGTAAAAACATTGCAGCAGCTGCAGCATGCACACATGCAGCAGCTCCCATCTCTTCACAAACATACCTGTATTTATAACAGTTGTCACTCATTAGACCTGACCTTAAAAGAGACACAGGTAAATACAAAATACAAAACTCCAATATTCCTAAAATTATCCTTAGCTTTACCTCAATAAAATCTCGTATATAAATTGAACTACAAAAATAGACATTTTCCTCCACATACAATAAATTTATATCTTATAAAAACACTGCACATTATCAGAGCAACCACCTAGGACACCCATCCCATTTCCCTGAATGGAATGTCCTGGAACCTTCTTTAGGTGCTCTGGCTCCCTGGGGACTCTTTTGGCCGGAACACCTACAGTAGCCCAACACAAGCAGGTAAGTAAAATACATTCAGTTCCACATATCTAATAACCATACCTCATTTACCCTTGCAGGTCTACACCTTTTACTTTTCTAAATAAACATTTAAACACTTTTATTGTGCCTGTGTCTAATTTACCACACAAAACACCAAAAAGAACTATGTAGTGGACTAGCTACATTACATTTCCTCCCCCCTTTTTTTACGGGCACAGTACCTCTAAACTTCATACATCCTGGACAAAGAGTCAGCCACAGTGTTTGACTTGCCTGCCTTTATAGCAGATAGCGAAGTAGGTTGTATAGCCAAGTACCATCCAGAAAGTCTTTGTGTTGGAGTCTTTAATCTTATACAGCCACTGAAGAGCCCGATGATCAGTTTCCAGGCTGAAGTGGCGTCCCAGCAGATAGTATCTCAGTGACTCGACCACCCACTTCATTGCCAAGCACTCCTTTTCTGCCGTTGAATATCTCACTTCTCTGTCCAGCAATTTGCGACTCAAGAAGGCCACCGGCCTCCTCTCTCCCTCCACCTCCTGCAACAAAACTCCACCCAAACCTAAGCACTGTATAGCCTCTTTAAGGTCCCTGAAAGCACAGTCACATTGATCAGTCCATTTTACCTTTCTTGGTGAACTGGATCTGGTGAGGTCATGAAGAACAGCTGAACGATCTACAAATCGAGGAATAAACTTCCTACACCAACCAACCCAAGGAAACTTTTCACTTTCTTCTTTGTGGCTGGATCAGAAAGGAATGAATAGCCTCCATCTTCCCCACCTGAGGTCTTAACTTTCCATTACCTATCACAAATCCAAAATATTCCACTTCCCTCTGCGCCAAACAGCACTTCTGTAGATTGATGGTTAAGTCTGCTGCCCTGATGCATTGCAGAACCTCCTTCAGATGGCATACATGCTCCTCCCAGCTTCGGCTGTAGATCACCACGTCATCTAGATATGCAGCTGCAAACTCTGAAACATCTCTCAGAACACAGTCCATTAGCCTTTGAAAAGTGGCCCCTGGAATCCAAATGGCATAACACAAAGTTGGTACATACCAAATGGTGTTCTGAATGCTGACAGTTCACAGGCCTCAGGAGCTAGAGCCACTTGCCAAAAGCCCTTACTCAGGTCCAAAGTGGTGATGTATGCTGCCTGCCCCCACTCGTGCCACCAGCTCATGAATCATGGACATCGGGTAAGGATCGCACACTGAATCTGACCAGATCGGCTGGTCTCTCCTCAGTACTCGTACTCCTTGACCTGTCTGCTGCTTTCGACACCGTCAACCACCTCATTCTCCTCTCGACGCTATCTAAGCTTGGCATCTCGGGACCGGTCCTCTCGTGGTTCACCTCGTACCTTGCGGAAAGATCTTTCAGAGTCTCGTGGCATGGACAGATGTCCAGTCTGCATGAGCTGGCGACGGGTGTCCCGCAGGGCTCGGTCCTTGGTCCTCTCCTCTTCTCTTTATACACCACCTCATTAGGCGAGATCATTCGCTCCCATGGCTTCTCATACCATTGCTACGCTGACGACACTCAGCTCCTCCTCTCCTTCCCTCCAGACGATACATCCGTCTCAGTGCGGATATCTGCCTGCCTCTCAGATATCTCGGCGTGGATGAGGGATCGCCACCTTCAGCTTAATCTGTCCAAAACTGACCTCATTGTCTGTCCTGCCAGTAACTCCTTACCTCCTCAGATAAGCGTGCAGCTTGACTCCATCACGCTGTTCCCCAAAACCTCCGCCAGAAACCTTGGTGTCATACTGGACAACCAGCTGTCCTTCAAAGAGCAGGTTAACTTCGTAGCTCGCTCATGTTGATTCGCGCTTTACAACATCAGGAAAATCAGAGCCTTCCTCACAGACCACACCACACAGCTTCTGGTCCAGGCCCTGGTCTTGTCCCGGATCGACTACTGCAACTCTTTGCTGGCCGGTCTTCCGGCGTCCTCGGTTAAACCTCTGCAGATGATTCAGAACGCAGCAGCACGTCTGGTCTTCAACCAGCCCAAAAGGGCTCATGTCACTCCGCTGCTCATTTCCCTGCACTGGCTTCCAGTTGCAGCACGCATCAAATACAAAGCTCTGCTTCTGGCTTACCAGACTCTAACACACACAGCTCCTACTTACCTTCACTCCTTCATCCAAATCTACATTCCCACGCGTCAACTACGCTCAGCCGCTGAAAGACGCCTAGCGCTTCCACCACAACGTGGCATGAGATCATGTTCCAAACTCTTCTCCTCTGTTATCCCCCGATGGTGGAATGACCTACCAAACTTGGTCCGATCCTCAGAGTCGGCAGCTACTTTTAAGAGCAGACTTAAGACTCACCTCTTTAAAGAACACTTTCAGTCTTAATGTAGGATTAATTTATGATTTATGATAGCGATTTGTGAATTTATCTCTCACTTAAAAAAAAATAAATAAATTTTGATACACTTGATGTATCAGCATCGGAATTAAACTGGACTCCAAACAGTCCGCCTCCTTATATTGTTTCCTTCTCTTTGATTTCTTGCTTGTATGTTCTCTCAATGTAAGTCGCTTTGGATAAAAGCGTCTGCTAAATGACAGTAGTAGTAGTAGTAGTAGTAGTGAATCTGAATTGAGGTAACGAAAATCTATGCAGAAACGCAGCGAGCCATCCTTCTTCGGCACTAGCAGCACTGGACTTTACCATTCACTACTGGATACTTCAGTTATCCCCAGTTCCAGCATCATTCTAATTTCTTCTTTCAACCCTGACACCAACCGTTCTGGAACTCTGTAGCTTCTTTGACTTGGAGGCACCTCCTTCTTTAACCGGATGTTGTGCTGCACCAAGTCAGTGTATCCAGGGGTGTTTTTAAACAGCTCAGGGTCAGAGGAACCACCTTCACAGACAGATGTGAAATGTCCACAATAGATGACTCACCCAGGCTACCGAGCAGAAACTTCTCTGGAACCTCTTCATCCTGTACAGCCTGAATCAACAGCTGTGGGATGGTTTCCTCATGAGCCTGAAACTCTTTCAACAAGTTTACATGAAATGTCTCATGTTTTTTTCTTCTATCAGGCATAACGAGTTCATATGTGAGCTCACCTTGTTTTCTGGTAATTTCATATGGACCACACCACTTTGTGAGAAGTTTACTGTAAGAGGTGGCAAGGAGTACCTTTTGGCCTGGCTTGAAGCTTTGCTCCCTGGCTTTACGGTCGTACCATGTTTTCTGGTTCTGTTGAGCCGCCGCCATGGACTCCTGTGCCAATGCTGACATCTCCTCCAACCGCTGTCTGATCTTCACCATATAGGCTACCACCGTCTCTCCTGATGGGCTTGGATCTTCTCAGTAGCCCTTCAGCAGGTCCAGCGGTCCTCGTACTTGACGACCGTAGAGCAGCTCAAAAGGAGACAACTCTGTTGAAGCTTGTGGTACCTCCCGGTAGGCAAACAACAGATACGGCAACTACTGGTCCCAGTCTGATCCTGTCTGAGAAACAAACTTTTGCGGCATATTTTTCAAGGGCTGATTATACTGCTCCACTAGCACGTCCGTTTGGGGGTGATATGGGATGGTCCTAATACCCCTAACCCCTAGGTGCCTATAAACCTACTGTAATAATTTTGATGTAAAGTTTGTCCCACAGTCAGTTAAAATCTCCTTAGGAATCCCCACTCGAGAAAACTGTTGAACTAAGCAGTTAGCAACATTCCTAGCTTTGACAGTTTTTAAAGGGAATGCTTCTGGGTACCGGGTTGCATAGTAACAAAGCACCAGAATAAACCTATACCCTGCACTGCTGTGTTCCAGGGGTCCCACTATGTCAATGCCAATCCTCTCAAATGGTGTTTCAATAATGGGTAGGGGTTGTAACCTTGCCCGAGGCACCCTATGTGGAGAAGTTAGTTGACATATCTCACATGACTTGCAAAACTTCAACAGCTGATCATACATGCCAGGCCAAACAAATCTGTTAGCAATTCTACACAAAGTTTTCTGAAACCCCATGTGTCCGGCCCAAGGTACTGAATGTCCCAGCTCCATCACTTGGGCTCTAAATTTTAAAGGTAAGGCCAAAGCTTCCACTGTCCCTTTACACTGATACAAAATGCCCTTCTTAACAACATAATTTAATTTTATGTTCTTCTCACCCATCTCTCCACTCTCTCTCCGAATGTAATTTTACTCGGTGATTTTAATATACATATGGATAACATGCATCTCCCTCTCACCAAAGATTTCTCCTCATCACTGGACAGCTTTTGTTTTCATCAATATGCTCATTTTCCCACTCACTTTAAAGGTCATACCCTGGATCTAATCAGATCAGATTTCTCTATACAAGGACTCCATCTCTCATGCTAAATCTCAGTACTACTCCGGTCTCATCAGCTCCAACTCCAGCAATATTAAAACTTTATTTTCCATCCTGAACAGCATCTTTCAGCCTCCTGAATCTATCTTTACTCTTCAGAAACCTGTAACTCTCTCCTTCAGATTTTCAATGATAAGGTTGATCAAATCCATCTCTCGTTACCCTGCCCCTCCCTTCCCTCCTCTGATTTCTTCGAATTTTCCTCTCAACTCTCCTCCTTTAAACTCCCCCATCCCTCAGAACTATCAGATCTTATCACCTGTCAGCTAGATCCTCCTCCCACAGTTTTAGTCAAATCCTGCCTCTCCTCTCTGCTTCCCTTTATAACAGCCATTATTCATTCCTCATTATCATCTGGAACGGTCCCCTCCCTCTTTAAATCCGCTGCAGTCAGTCCTATACTGAAGAAACCTGGTTCAGATCCCAATGATTTCAATAATCTCTGTCCCATTTCTCATCTCCCCTTCATTTCCAAAATTCTAGAGAAAACCGTTGCTTCTCAGCTCTGCTCCCATCTCATCTGCAATAACATCTATGAAAAATTTCAGTCTGTCTTCCGTCCCCACCACAGCACAGAAACAGCTCTCATCAAAATCACCAATGATTTACTTACTGCTGCTGATTCTGGTTTAGTTTCCGTTCTCATTCTCCTTGATTTGAGTGCAGCTTTTGACACCATTTCTCATTCTATCCTCCTCAATAGACTGTCTTCCTTGGGTATCACTCACACCCCCCTCTGCTGGTTTCACTCTTACCTCACCGGCCGCACTCAATTCGTTCAGCTAAAATCCTTTTCCTCGAGACCTTCCCCAGTCAAGTCTGGCGTGCCCCAGGGCTCTGTCCTGGGGCCCCTCCTGTTCATTATCTATCTCCTCCCCCTCGGTAATATTTTTTGTAAAGTTGGCATTCAGTTTCACTGCTTTCCGGATGACACCCAGCTCTACATGTCCAGTAAACCAAACTCCTCTCTCCCACCTTCCTCCCTTACCCTCTGCCTCTCAGAAATCAGATCATGGTTCACCTCCAATTTCCTTTAACTTAACGGCAATAAAATGGAACTTCTCCTTGTCGGCACCAAATCCACTATCTCCAAAAGCAGCAGTTTTTCTTTAACTATTGACAAGCCACAGTTTCCCCCTCCCCTCAGGTCAAGAGTCTGGGTGTCATCCTCTTTTCAGTCTCACATCAGTAACATTATCCGGTCAGCCTACTTTCATCTTCGATCTATAAACCGTCTTCGCTCCTCCCTTACCCCCCACACTGCCGCCATTCTCGTTCACGCCCTCGTCGTGTCTGGTCTGGATTACTGTAACTCAATTCTTTTCGGTCTCCCCCACAAACTCCTTCACAAACTGCAACTGCTCCAGAATTCAGCAGCCCGTATCATTACCGGAACTCCATCCTTTCACCACATCACCCCGGTTCTCCACCAGCTCCACTGGCTCCCGGTTAAATTCAGGCCCATTTTCAAAATTCTTCTCCATACCTTCAAAGCAATCCACAACCTTTCTCCTCCATATATTTCAGACCTGGTCAGTGTTACCATCCCCTCCCGTTCTCTCAGATCTTCTGCCTCCCTCCATCTTGATGTTCCTTCTGCCCGTCTCACTACCTTGGGGAGCAGAGCTTTCAGCTGCTCTGCTCCCCGCCTCTGGAACTCATTTCCCCTAGACATCAGAAATATTGACAGTTTCATCATCTCCAAGTCCAGACTCAAAACTCACCTGTTCAAATTTGCCTATGATATCTGATTTTGTTATTACTTTTATTATGTTTTATTGTTTTTTACTTACTAGTGTTCTTATCCTGTTAAGCGACCTTGGATGTCCTGAAAGGCGCTTTAAATAAAATGTATTATTATTATTATTATTATTATTATTATTATTATTATAAGTGGCATCTTCCAAAAAGTCAGGGCTATCATGTTTCACTTCATCAACCTCTGTTACCTTTTTCCACCAAGGTTCTAGGGTCACGTCCTCTTTTTGTAATGTGGCTTTGTCATGAGGGAGCTCTAACTCAATCAGTTGAAGGGATGGTTTTGGATTCCCTGTCTGTTTAAGAACAGTACCCATCAACTTTTCCTCTTCTTTTCTGTTCTTTTGATTTACCAGGTCTGTATTTCAGTGGTTCCAGATCTTCACCCCACAATGGCAGTTCTTTTAAGGACTCTTTAGAACTCTGAACTCTGGTAACAACCATGTTAACTGCTGTAGATGAATCAACCTCCTCAAGCTGGTTTACAGATGAATGGTTTAATAGATTTAAATCTTCAGTCAAATTTTCCGCCTTGTGCACTAAATCTCGGAGAATTGGCACATCATTACTCAGAAATTACACCAAATGGCAAATTGGGAGCCAAAGCCACTGGCATCAGAAATCTTGGCCTCCCACAGTTACACATCTGCCATTGAATACTGATGTTTGTCACCATGAACACAGCTAATATGGATCTTATCACCCCACCTCTCTCTGGATACTAGGTTGGAAGAAACCATTGACTGAAACCCACCCATATCTAACAATGCTATGGCCCAAAAGCCATTGATTAGTGCTGGTGCAGTCAGTGCTTTAGATGAGGTCCCACCAGAATCAAGAGCAACAGGCCTAGGCACCACACAGTAAAGAGAAGGTTTAAAAGGGCAGTAGTACTGAGTATGGCCTAACATCTAACTTCCTTACTGGACACTATGGAAACTGTTAGTAGGCTTTGTCATTTGGGAATGATCACATGGCACCTGCCCTAATTTAAACCCCACCTTATTCTGACATGGACCCCTCTCACCCCCATCGGATTTACTTTGGGCCAGGTCTCTGAGTCCATGTCCTCCATGCCGGCCCTTCTGGATTTGTGCAGCACCTCGTCCCTATACTGCATAGTCGAATCCTTTTTTTGCAGCCAAAAAAACTTATACCAGCTCTGCTGCCTTCACCGCCATCTTGAGGTCCCGCTCACAAATCCATGCTTCCAACTCTGGGTGAACCCTCCTTAGGAACTGCTCCACAAATCAATGTCTCTGAAATTTCTTGGACTGAAGATTTCTCAAGCCTTACCCACTTTCAAAACAAGTCCTTCAGCTACACATACAGTTCTTTCGGTGTCTCTTCAGGGAGTATTGAAGTGAACTGAAATCTTTTAAAGTCTCTGAAGTGATTTCATACTTCTCCAAAATAAATGGTAAATGTCCTGTATTTGTATAGCGCTTTTCTAGTCATTCAGACCATTCAAAGCGCTTTCACACTACAAGGTTTTGCATTCACCCATTCACACAACCCGATACGCAGATCGGGGGGCAATATGGGGTTCAGTGTCTTGCCCAAGGACACTTCGACATGTGGCGGTGGAAGCCGGGATCGATCCACCAACCTTCAAATTGGAGGACGACCGTTCTAGCCACTGAGCCACAGCCGCCCCAAATAGCCATCTTCACTTTGTCATTATCTTCTGCATCAGCAATATCCATTAGAACATATGCGCTTTCTTCCCATTCTTCCCTCGGAAATGCTCAATGTCATCTTCCGGCGACAGCGGCAACAACTTTGGCTCTCTGTGGCGTCTGCATTGGTCACCATGGCTGGTCCCTTCCCCAACATTCTCATAAGAATGCCAACTCTTGCCCTGAATCAAGTAGTCTTTGGATAACTTGATTTACCAAAGACTGTATTTCACGAAATTAGTGCTGCATGTTCTTCCATCTTCTTTTCTTCAATTCTTTTCTTGCTGCTTGTTTTTCCAGGTGCTGGTCTCTGGCCACTTGAGACATTGCCAGAGACTTTACCAGTTCTGCCTGTTCCTTAAACTGTTCATCAGCAGTGCCACTTGCCATCTTTTCCTGGTCAGCAGGTGTACTTGACCCCACTTTAGGAGTCTCCTGTCGATTTGTGTGCACTTTCTTTGTGGCCATCCTTGTAGTCATCATCAGCCCTCTGTCACGAGGATCCCATTCCTGACACCAAATGTGATATCTGTGTTGCTTGTCAAACTGGCCCTCATGCGCTCCAGAGGACAAAGTATGGCTGAGACAGATGTCCTGTGCTGAACCATGTGTATTTATTCCAAAAGTCCATATGTAAAAACATTGCAGCAGCTGCAGCATGCACACGTGCAGCAGCTCACATCTCTTCACAAACACACCTGTATTTATAACAGTTGTCACTCATTAGACCTGACCTAAAAAGAGACACAGGTAAATACAAAATACAAAACTCTAATATTCCTAAAATTATCCTTAGCTTTACCTCAATAAAATCTCGTATATAAATTGAACTACAAAAATAGACATTTTCCTCCACACAATAAATTTATATCTTATAAAAACACTGCACATTATCAGAGCAACCACCATCCCATTTCCCAGAATGGAATGTCCTGGAACCTCCTTTAGGTGCTCTGGCTCCCTGGGGACTCTATTGGCCGGAATACCTACAGCAGCCCAACACAAGCAGGTAAGTAAAATACATTCAGTTTCACACATTTAAAAACTATACCTCCTTTTCCCTTGCAGGTCTACACCTTTTACTTTTCTAAATAAACATTTAAACACTTTTACTGTGCCTGTGTCTAATTTCTCACACAAAACACCAAAAAGAACTATGTAATGAACTTGCTACATTACACTTACACACGCCATGAAACAGATGTTGAACTGCTCAGCTGGTCTCCTGTCTCCTTCTGTTAAACAAGACAATATTTCTGTTGCAGTTTTGACACCAAAATCTTGTCAGGTTCAAAACTCTGATAACCAGCTGGAGATCTGGAACTCTGTTCCATATTCTGTAACGCATGTGGTGCGTACAGAGACTCACCTTCATGTAGTTCGGACAGACTGGTCGTGATCACAGCAGCAATAACCATATCTGACCACAAAGGGAGGGGGCGCTGTGTCCCAACTACACTGACACAAATCATTTACAGCAAGTGAAACTTTGGGTTCTAAAGTGAAAAAGATCATATACTTGTGTCAAACTACTACACAAACAGCCTGTGTTCATACACAACAAATAAAACTAGTATTAAAATGACAAGGTGACCGAGTCTTCTTGTCTGTTTCAGCCCGTTCAAAAGTAGTGGACATCAGGGAGGGGTAGAGACACACTCACCCCTTGTGGCCAATTTAGGTATTATTAAAACAAATACTTCGAAAACGCAAGTCTCAAAAACAAAAAAAAAGTATGGGGAAAATATATCTTGTTTTACAAAAGTACCTTTAAATGGAAAAGAACCTTTAAAGGGACTTAAAGGAACTTAAGGCAGCTTTACAAAATCTGACTCAGTGCTGCCGCGACAGGCGCTGTGGCTAACTGCAGCCACCAGCCAAGCCGGCACGGGAGCGCGCACAGACACTTTACAGACTGTTCGTCTTCACAGCACTGCACCGGGGAGGCTAACATACAGTCAGGTCTCTCCACTCTGTTATTTGATTTGATGTCATCATTTTCATACTGTATCAGGCTCTAAACACGACCTATAATGTTTTCTCACCTGGTCACAAGGAAATGAGCCATGTCAGCATCTGTTTTCACTCCCAAATGCAGCTGAAGTTCCCTCCATGAACCGAACGCATAGACAATATTTATGCGGGTGCCTGCCCGGCTTCGGTCATATTTTTTTTTAGACTCACGAGATGCCGCTGATAAAGTCTTTTTTTCTTCGTGGTGCCACTTTTTTGGGGGGTGAGAGTGGATGCAGGTCGTTTGCTGGCTGCAGAAACATCCATAAGTATACCTTCAGTGTTTGAATCCAAGTCCACGGCGGTTCAAGAGCTGTCGGCAACGCGCATGCAGCGTCAATTTACGTCATATCCCTACAACTGCGCGGGAAATTCGGACGTCGAACTGCAGCGCATTATGTAGCACACAGCGTTTCCAAGGCAACAGACATATATGCGGATGGCCTCGTTATTTTGGGTTTTTAATGCTTCATGACCCATTAGCATTGAATAAACTGGAAATGCATGTGTAGTTTTTCACAAATCTTGCCTTAAGTCCCTTTAAGGAGAAAGATTTATTTTGTTCATCTCACTCTTGTTTTTTTCTTCCTGGCCTTTTAGGGCAAAAAGTCAGGTGGTAAAAAAAAGTTAGTCAGACTTAGAAAATGGGACTGCATTAATTTTTTTTCTACCATGCCCTTCAGGACTTCCGAGTGTGTACATCACACTCATGAAAAACTGAACTTTAATAATCCATCAATGACTCTGGCACTGTAGACTACAACTGACTAAAGCGAACTAAAATACATATAGTTAAATATGAACTGTTATTGCAAAAATAAAGACTGCTGTAACTGAACACAGTGTTTTTCAGCATCAACAGGTTAGGGGCACAGTGATCCTCACTGCTTTACTTATATATATATATATATGTATAAATACAAATATACACAGTTTAGAAAGCTGAAATCACACACAAACACTGCATAGTTAAAATCTAGAGTTCATTTGACTGAGTTAGTCATTGTTTTTGTTATTTTGATTGTGTTGTGTTAAGTCAGCTGAGTCTGGAAACAAATACACTCATAGGTGAAAAAAACATTTACAATATGAAAAAAATTGTTTGCACTTACACTGATGCTCTTTGTTTAATTCTCTTTAAAAAAAAGTGTAGTGCCGTTTTGCTAATTATCGCATTATGATGGGGTTAAGCTCAAAATCAGGATATATATGGGTACAATTAAGAAATACTTTAATAAAAGGTTAAAGAATGAAGCTCAAACACTTTAATCCCATATAACAACCCAATCTGTCAGCCTCAGTCACAATGAACATGTGCACGATGCATTTGAACAAATCTCCCGTTTTCAAGAAATCTGGGGGAATATAAGGTGATTTTCTGTTGTATGCTGGGCGCAGATTTCTTGCTCTCTTCAAAGGGGTGAGTTAAAACTTCATTCCGGTCTACCAATGACCATTTTATCAAAATTATTGTCGTAAATTGTGCAGAAGGCACCTACATGTGCAACTCACTGCAATTTCAAGTCGTTATGAAGATCCTCCAGCTGTTGGCACATTTTGTTGGGGATAATATGTGGTGGCTGTCCAGTATTTCCAAAATACTGTGTTGATCATCCCATCGGCTCGAAGATTTGTGGGGAAGTTTCTAATTTTCAAGATGGCAATAGTGCAAAGGGACTCCAGCTGCCCCTTCCACAGCTGCAGCTGCAGGACAGAGATCTGCCTGCTGTAGCTGCTACTTTTGAGGACCCGGAGAGAAGCCTGCCACACTGGTGGGTACAGGAATGGATCCAGAGGCAGCACCTCCATAGCCAGTACCAGATTCAGTTTCATGAGCTGGACTGAGAGTTTGAAGGGATTGTAACACCGAGCTTTTGCACCGGTGTTGCCCCATACATCAAGAACAGTGTGAAGTGATGCCCCTTTTCCACCAACGAAATTGGCATGGCTCACTTGTGTGCGGTACGGTATAGCGCAGAATGACTCCCTTTAGCGGTGGAAATAGAATGCGGGACAGGGGTGGGGACATGGGCGTGCTCAGCTTACCAATAGCGTGAAAGGTCCATGAATTCATTAACTGCCACAAAAGAAGTAAACAAATCCACCAACACGAATGGTAACAGCTAACACTGTGTAGCTATTGCTATACGCACCTTTACAATCTTTCATTTCTGCTCCTTTTCACCATTACCTCTATTAATTAATATGAAGGCACAAAGATGTGAATTATGGTGAACATGCAGACAGCTGCCTCCATTTTTTTCACCTTGAAGTAAAACCTTCATGGGATTATTGACACATTTTTTAGCTCTGCACACTTTTATTGAAAGACAAAACATTCACATATGTACATAATGACAACTTTTGGGCCAACAGTTACTTTCTCCGGTTTGCCACCACCTGAACCAGGCAGCAAAACACTGAAAGAAAGCACTCGTTGAAATGTTCTTGCACCAGCTCTTGTCTTCTGAGGTCAAAGCTGCTTCTCCTGCACCGACCCAGGCTGGTCTCGGGCACAGCAGCAGAGCTTTCGTCTGTATCCCCACAAATGTTTTAATCCCACAAGTCTGCAATGTTTCATTTTCTGTTACCTGGACAAAAAAAGAGGCATTCGTCATCTGTGTGTCGGTGCAGACTGGCACGACAAAGTGACTACATGCCCTCGAGTGAGATCGCTACAAGAGGTTTTCATGAGCTGCTGCATCAAACTATTTAAAGCGCTTAAAATTAATCATGACTCACCGAGCTTCTCCCCGACCCAAGCTGTAGCCGGGCAGGGCTAACAGGCTAACCATTCCACTCTGTCATGTTTGTCCGGTCTTTCCCCCAAAACAGCTTCCATTTCATCGTACCACTTCCATGTTTGCGGTCTGCCACATCGGCCGTTGTGGTCTTTCATGGTCCGGTAACCACATTTGAGATTGTAAGTTATTGCTGACATTTTTAATAAAGTAAACATCCACTATTGATACTGGCTAAGAGATCAAATGCCAGAAATCACATCATGTGATCAGTCAGGCCAATCAGTGGCTACCACTACGTAGTTGTCATCTCACTAGTATCAGTTTACTGGACCAATCAGTAGACTGGTGGGCTCAAGCTCAGGTGGTCTGAAAAACCAGGCCAGCTCGGCGTGGAATGGCGTGGTTAAGACCCGCGAAAGGTGGTAGAAAAGGGTCCGCTGGGGGCTAAAGTGAACCGAGCCGTACCGTGTTCTGTCAGTGGAAAAGGGGCATAAGTGTCATTTTCTGGAAACAACAGCTTTTCATCATGATCTAAAGTCCTTGTAAAAACACAGTCATCTACAAGTAAATAAAGAAGTAAATAATCTCCGATCATTGTACGCTGTGCTCAGGTTGTTTGGAAGGCATTCATCTACGAGGGTTTGCCGAGGGTTTGCTTGGCATGTTTGTGGAAAATCTTGAACATCAACCTGGCCACGAACTTCCAAACAGGCTACAAACACTAGAGTCTTATATGGCTGCTGTTAGGCTGTGTTACAGAGGATGTAAGAAATGGTCCAAAAATTGTTTGTAGCTTGTTCATAGTGCATTCACAACCGTTCGCACAAGTCATTGTGACTGAGGCTATACTTGTATGGATAGATGGTTTTTATTTGTCACGTGCACAGTCTTACATAATATAATGTACAGTGAAATGTGTTTTGTACCTGTGTCAACAATATCAACTTATAAAGTACGGTAATTAAAACATAAAATAACAGAATAAAATAGATCACAGCACACTAAAGAGGAATAAATATATGCAAATAATATATGAAAGTAATTGCTTTTTTATTTTAGAGTTTGTTTCAGAACCCTAATGTCAAAAACATTAGGATGCTGTGCAAAATATAAATAAAAAACTAATGACTTTAAAATCTTATAAACCCATTTTTTTCCCATTAGAACAGAAAAATTTTGATCACTTTCTAGAAAGGATCAGCTCATTTCGTACTTGATGGCAGTAACACATCTCAAAGTTAGAACAGAGGCAATAGAAAGAATTCTAAGTAATTGGTATAATTAAAAGACATTTGAAAACTAATTAGGTCAATTGGCAGTGGCTCAGTAACACATGACTAAGTATAAAAGGAGCATTTCAGAGAAGCAGAGCCTCTCAGATGTAAAGACAGGCAGAGATTCACTAATCTGCAACAAACTCCATCTATAAATTATTAAACAAAAAGAAAAATGTTTCGCAAAATACAATTGTGAAGACCCCACCATCTACAGTCATGGCCAAAGGTTTTAAGAATGATGCAAATATTGGTTTTCGCAAAGTTGGCAGATTCAGTGTTTTTAGCACTTTGTGTCAGTTGTTTCAGTGTATTGGAGAATAATTACAAGCACGTCATAAGTTTCAAAGGCTTTTTCTTGACAGTTACATCATGTTCATGCAAAGAGTCAATATTTGAAGTGTTGGACCTTCTGTTTCAAGACTTCTGCAATTCACCCTGCATGTTGTCAATCAACTTCTGGGTCAAATTATGACTGATAGCAACTCAATCTTTCATAATCAATGCTTTAGTGGGGTTTGTTGACCACAAGTTATTAACTGGACTAAGGTCAGGGGAGTTTCCTGACCATTGACCAAAAATGTCAGTGTTTTGTTCACACGTACTTATCACTTTGGCCTTATGGCATGGTGATCCATCGTGCCGAAAAAGGCGTTGTCCTCCTCCAAACTGTTATTGGATGGTTGGAAAAAGTTGCTGTCAGTGGATGCCATTCTTTATATAAAAGTGTGAATGAGCCCACTCCCTTGGATGGGAAGCTGCTCCACCCATGAATAGCCTCAGCAAGCGTCTGCGGTGCACCTTATCTTCAACAGACAATCTTCCAGATGCCCCAAACAATAATAAAGGGGCTTCATCATAGAAAATGACTTTACCCCATCCTCAGCAGTCCACTTGCTGGACCTTTTTCAGAATATCAGTCTGTCCTTAATGATTTTTTGGATAGAGGTGGCTTCTTTGTTGCCCTTTTTGACACCAGGCAAGTCTTCACCTCATTGTGCATGCAGATGCACTCACACCTGCCTGCTGCCGTTTCTGAGCAAGCTCTGCACTGATGGAACTCCGATCCTGTCGCTGAATCATCTTTAGGAGACGTTCTGGCAGTTGCTGGACTTTCTTGGGTGCCCTGAAACCTTCTTTGTAACAATTGAATCTCTTCACTTGAAATTCTTCATGATTCGATAAATGGTTGACGTAGGTGGAATCTTAGTATCAACAATATCCTGCCTGTCAAGCCATTTTTATGCAACACAATGATGGCTGCATGTATTTCTTTGCAGGTAACTATGGTTAACAGGAAGAACAATGATTTCAAGCATCACTCATCCAGTCTGCTATTCTAACTAAATCAGCATGACATAATGATCTCCAGCCTTGTGATTGTCAGCATTCTTACCTGTGTTAGAGAGAATATTGAAATGGTCTAATCAGGTGCTTTTATAACAGCAATGACATGCAATGGAAATGTTTCTTTTTTGGCAGAATTAAGTTAATTTTCATGGCAAAGAAGGAATTTGTAATTCATCTGATCTTCATAATATTCTGGAGTTTATGCAAATTGCCATCATAAAAATGGAAGCAGCAAACTTTGTGAAAACTAATATTTGTGTAATTTTCAAAATGTTTAGCCATGACTGTACAGTGTACACTGAATAATATCATCAAAAGATTCCAAGAATCCGAAATAATCTCTGACCAATGGTCAAAACTGAATGCTTATTTTTTGCAGGCCCTTAGGTGGCACTACATTAAAAATAGACATGAATCTATACTGAAAATTCCTGCATGGACTCGAGAATACTTCCAGATATCACTTTCGGTCAACACAGTTCACTGTAAGACCCACAAACAGACATTGAAGAGGGATAATGCAAATAAGCTTAATTCCATTAAAAAACTAGAAAAGCACTCCAAGAGCACAGACGTCCACCAAGTAGCTTAATTCCCCTGATGTTGTGATCTACAACAAAAATAATAGATTCCCCCCACTGATTAGTAGTTGTTATCCACACCGAGGAGGTTATGTTTTCATTGGGGTTTGTTTGTCTGTCTGTCTGTTTGTTAACAAGATAACTCAAAAATTTCTGGATGAATTTTGATTAAATTTTCAGGATAAGTCAGAAATGGTACAAGGACCAATCGATTAGATTTCGGTGGTGATCCGGATCACTGTCTGGATCCAGGAAGAAATGTCATCAAAATCCCAAACAGTGATCCGTATCACCACCAAAATATAACTGATTGGTCCTTGTACCATTTCCGACCTATTCTGAAATATTAATTAAAATCCGTCAAGAAGTTTTTGAGTTATCTTGTTAACAGACAGACGGACATACATAATACATAACCTCCTGGCAGAGGTATCAATGGGGTTTTCTTTGAACCATAGATAATTTAAAATGGTTTGGGGTGAAGTGGGAAATTGTCCTATTGTCCATATTTTAAATTATTTTAGGGAACCATTGATGTTGTGTACTTTGAATTAAAAAGCAGTGGGAACATTCAGCTTGTTATCACTGGACAGTTCGAAAGCTTATAGGCCTATCTATGATGGTTGCATTAGTGCCTATGGGGTGCAGCCTACACATCTGGAAAGGTACCATCAATGCTGAAAATTACATAGAAGTTTTAGGGCAACATCTACACGTATTCTCATTTAGACAAGGCTTTGCATTTTTCTTGCAAGACAGCATTAAACCACATACTGAATCAATTACAACAGCATGGTGTCACAGCAGAAGAGTTTGCATGCTAAACTGACCTGCCTGCAGTCCAGACCATTCAGCAATTTGGTCCATCATAAAATGAAAAATCCAGCCACAAAAGCCCAGGATTGTTTAGCAATTAGAATCCTGGATCAGACAAGAATGGGACAACATTCATTTCCTAGTACTCCAGCAGCTGGGCTTCTCATTTTCCAGATGTTTGCAGACAGTTGTTAAAGGAATAGGGGATGCTACACAATAGTAAACATTACACTGTTACAACTTTTTAAAAACATATTTCTGTCAGCAAATTCAACTTCAAGTTCTATTGGGAATAAAATATGGATTTATGAGATTTGCAAACCATTGCTTACTGTTGTATTTGAAATTTACCACAATGTTTTGGAGTTTTGGTTTTATAAGTGAATGCCCTACACATGTATGTACACAGTGAGTATAAATGACACCCCTGCTCTCTTTGCAATTATTTAGATATGATATCTTTAAGATCACAGTGGATGTTTCTCATTTTAAAATAACAGTAATGTAGATATATTTTGCTGCATATCTCCCATCTGTCAACTCAAACCTTAAATGCTGTGTCACATCTAAACCACCTTGCATTTTTAGAAAAAAAAATAGCTTGTGTTTAACAACCCACACCTAAATAAAACAGCATAATTCTTAGAGTTATACCCTTTAGATAAATAAATATTCAAACTCACAGTTGATGTGTTTTACTTTATTTGTTGTGTGAACTGTACTTCATACACTCCCTCCCACATGGATCATTTAAAAACAGCATACAGCCTGCAGCTATTACAGTACAGCATAAGCAGAAGCATTAAAACCGTTTTGAGCTGTAGTTCTGGGATAAGGTTTGACTGTCTCTGTCTTCCAGAACCAAAGATCAATGCCTCCGATCACATCGTTCTATCACTGGATATGTCTGTAAAACCAGTTATCCTGCAGTGTAACCTGACAACTGCCCACACATCACACAATCAAAGCTTCTGGATGAAGAATGGACAAGAGATCCATAAGACACGAACAAATCTGAGGACCACGGTTTACAGGTGACAAAAACCTTCTAACTGAGAATAAATGTTCTGTTGTTCTCAAAAAAACTATCACAGTGTAAAAAGTCTTTGTGAAGTGAAAATGCTGTTGAGATAATCTCACAGTAATATTTGTCTCTGTGGGGTTTCAAATCACTTTTGGGCTTCAAGACCTTGCTGAATCCAGGGTAATCTGAAGGTATTCTGAGTAGCTCTAAGCTGGAAGTGAGAGAGCTGCACACAGCTGTATTTATGGTAACTCAGGTTTGCTTTCTGTTTGGCTGACTGATGATAGGTACTTTGTTGGAAATGAGGAACCGGCTATTGACTGCTGCAAAGTCCTCCTGTTCAAGAAACAATTTACATTGTCTTTATTTTCAATAGGTTTTGGACAAAACACCTCACCTAAACAATTCTGTGTGAGAGCTCTTTTTCAAAAAGTTGACCGTTTTCATTTTTTTTCTAAATATTGAGAAAAATGTTTTGTATGAAATCTGTGTTATTAATTATGAAAATTAATCTTTTGTTTCTTCTTCTGACTAACACTACAATTTGAAATTGGCTGTTGCAGTAACTCTACACTACACTACACCCCCAGTGACAAGAATTTGTACCCTTCTTGTCACTGGGGGTGTACCCTGTAGTCCAGGTCCATTTTTGTACCTTATGAAGTTGTTCCACTAAAACAGTAAAATTATGCTATGTTTTGAAGTCTAAAACCAACATTCTGAAACATAATATTGAAAATGATGGCTGAAACTTAATAAAATGGAGATTAACCAGCCTTGACCAGGGTTGCAGGTGCAGTTGAAATGGTACAAATTTGTACTTTATATCAATTTGAACCCTCAGAGGGCCATTTCTGACCTTTTAAAGACCAATATTGTACTTTTGAGGGAACATTTTACAACAATTTACCTATAGGTACAAAAATGTTCTTGTCTCGTACCTCTATTTCTGAGAGTGTATCCATTATTAGCTACTACTGTCAAACTGTATCATTGAAACAAAATGCTACTGTTACCCCATAGACATACAGTATTACAGATGCTTTAATACCCACTAGATAAGACCAATTGGCCACTTCGTTTTCTCAATATGTCAGTGAAATATCAAATATTAAAGCTAAAGTGCCTGTCGCACCCGTTGCTGTAAAAATCTAGGGTGGCTATTTTGTAGTGTAAGAGCAAAACACCAAGATTTTGTTTTCTCTCTCTTGGGCTTGTAGGTGCTTCAGGCTTTCACTGTTTTAGCTAAAATTAATTACTTGCCTGAAAAAATGTAGTAAGATGGCTTAATTTATTTCAGTACTTGCTGAAAGAGGGATCAAAAAATGAAAGATCTGAAATTAATTAATGTTTTGTAATTTTTTTCTTGCAGAATCCTCAAACCAGGAGCAGATGATTCTGGAGAATACATGTGTGTTTACACTTTTGAGAAGGCACCAAATGCAAATGCAACAATTGAAGTAAAAGGTGAGTTTTCTCTGTGATGTAATACATTTTCCACAAGAATGGCACAATCTGCTAGAACAAAAAAGGGCCTAACAATTGACTTTGTTTCTGGGGAATTGAAACTTGGAGAAAACCTTTTTCTTTTTTTGTAATTCAAATTTTTATTAGTTTTTGCATTTTATAAAAACAATACAGAGATCGAACAGAACAAAGTGAAATAAATAAAACATAACTTGGTGAGGATAAACTGTGTGTATCCTGTCAAGTCACTTTGTATACATATAAGTGCAAAAGCTGTCCCATTGTTCCAAGATGGCTTCATTTTTACAGCGCAGTCTTCCCAGCATCTTTTCACAAGCAATATTTTCAGACATTTTTTCTGTCCACATTTTAATTGTGGGAATCTGAGGGTCCTTCCACAATTTTAGAATAAGACGGGCACATGTCACCAGTCCAGTGTTTAACACTCTGAAGATATGTTTATTCAAAAGAGGTACCTCACTTTTATCTCCTAATAAACATAGTTTGGGTGATCTAGGCAAAGTACAAGGTAGCCAGCCCTGCATATAACTCAGAACGCTGTCCCATATTGGAGAGATTTTTGGGCATTCCCAGAGAGCATGTATCAAAGTACCCCTAGCTGTTTGACACTTCCAACATCTATCATCTCTGCCAATACCCATTCTGTAAAGTCTGGATGGTGTATAATAATATCTATTTAAAATTTTGTATTGAATAAATTTACCCTTGGCCTCTCTGATGTATAAGCCATTATTTAAAAGGATTGAATCCCATAAATCATCATCGATTTTGCAACGGAGATCTTTTTCCCATATTACTTTGAGGCTAGTATTTAATGTTTATTTTAGCTATTCTTTTTAACTTAGAGAAACTCACCTAATGACAAAGTAGGATCTAGTTCAGCTAATAGCTCATTAAAGAAGAACGCCCGTTTTTTGCAATTGGGGCCTTATTTATTCTGTGAGATGTGTTTTACTCGTCATCAGTGGTACTTTTTTGCGATTTGGATTCGTCTTGGAGATTTTTGATTCACACGGCAAACACCTAAACGCCAATAAACAAGAGTCGGTTGGGCCTGCGTTCGCCGACTCTAAATCGGTTTAAAATCAGTTCAAATCCGTTATTTATTTAATCTGGCCATTTAGATACTCTATTGTTTATTCCGTTCCAGTGCCATCTTGAATCCTGCGCTCATAGAAATGATATTTTTTACAGTGACGGGAGAGTGACGTCATCTCTCCGCGCGCCCATTCTATTGGTGCAGTGGCTTAGCTTCCTAAAAAATATAATTTCTATGAGCGCAGGATTCAAAATGGCACTGGAACGGAAAAAACAATAGAGTATCCTAATGGCCAGATTAAAAAAATAACAAATTTGAACTGATTTTAAACCGATTTAGGGTGGCGTTTAGGTGTTTGCCGTGTGAATCAAAAATCTCCGAGACGAATCCGAATCGCAAAAAAGTACCACTGATGACGAGTAAAACACATCTCACAGAATAAATAAGGCCCCAATTGCAAAAAACGGGCGTTCTNTTTACTTGTATCTTTTGAAATCCAGGGGCAAATATTGTACCATTTTGAGGCTTTACATAATAGTGGGGGCAATTGCAGAAATGTCTCCACCGGGTTTTGCTCCTGTAATACCTTAACCTTTTCTTTTAAACAATCCCTTATTTGTAGGTATTTCCAAAAGTGACCAGGACCCTCTAAATTAAATTTGCATTTGATATCAGCATATGACATGAATACATCTCTATCCAATAAATCACCAACACTTCTTATCCCCTTCCGTAACCATTGTGTCCAATAGATAGTTTCTTTACCAATTTTAATTTTAGGATTATGCCACAAGGGGGCATATTTTTGAATATAAGGAGCAAGTTTATATTTCTTATGTACCTCCAACCATACCATCTTTGAAAATTTCAAGATAGGATTTTGTAACGTATTATCTTTACCTATTTTTTGTAGCAAAATTTCAATTGGCGTGAATGGAGACGCCAGCTCTCGTTCTATGAGAATCCAGTCCAGATTGAGTTCCCCTGCCCAATGCTTGGCTAATCGAGACATTTCGAAAGAAATGTTATAGTGCTCTATATTGGGCAGGGCAAGTCCCCCTCCCTTTTTGGGTTGGTAAAGTCGATTAATATTGATTCAGGGTTTTCTTCCATTCCAGAGAAAGTGCTTTATCATATTGTTATAGCTTAATATCAGTGGCCTTGGGATACACATAGGCAACATTCCCGTATAGTAATTAATAAGCGGGGCTATGACCATTTTTACTGTATTAACTTTCCCCCATAAGGTCAAGTTTAGCCTAGTCCATTTATCCAAATTTGTCTTAATTTTGTTAAGCAATTTACCTATATTATCAGCCATAATGTCATTAATATCTGGGTTCAATTCAATTCCAAGATATTTCATGCCTTTATCCATCCACTTAAAATTAAGACCCGATAATGAACCAGGACCACATGTGTGGGAGACTGGCATGGCCTCAGATTTATGCCAATTTATTTTGTACCCAGAAAACACTGAATATTTATCAATAACATCTAGTAAGTTTGTAATAGAGTTTGTGGGGTCCTTACTCAACACCAAAATGTCATCTGCGTACAAAAACAATTTGTGTTCTCTGCCTCCCCCGTGTACACCCTTTATTTCTGAATTTTCTCTAATTTGAATGGCCAAGGGTTCCAAAAAGATAGTGAATAACAGTGGACTTAAATTGCATCCTTGACGAGTTGATCTGGAAATATTAAAAAATGAAGAGAGTATCCCATTTGTGAACACAGCTGCCTTTGGACATGAATATAAGGTTCTAATCCATTTGCAAAAGTTAACACCTATTCCAAATCTTACCAGGGCAGTGAACAAAAAACTCCATTCTACCCTGTCGAAAGCTTTCTGGGCATCTAAAGATAAAGCCAACACAGGATCTTGATTATTTCTATTCGCCCATAAGAGATGCAGCAACCTTCTCATATTATTAGCAGCAGATCTGCCCTTAATAAACCCTACCTGGTCTCTATGTATAATTTGAGGTAATACAGTCTCTAACCTTGTTGCTAATATTTTGGATAATATTTTACAATCAACATTTATTAAACTTATTGGTCTATAATTGGCTGGGTCAGTTAAATCTTTATCACCTTTTGGAATTAATGATATTACTGCCTCATTAAAACTTTCAGGTAGTACCCCATATTCAAACGCTTCATGGAATACTTCTGTTAAGAATGGGCAAAGTACGTCCATGAACTTCTGGTAGAATTCAACTGGAAATCCATCAATCCCTGGTGACCTTCCAGTTTTCATTGCACCAATGGCTTTTTTAACTTCATCCTCAATCAAAGGACCTTCCAATTTGTCCTTTCCCTCTTCTGAAATTTTTGGAAACGTTATTTTGTCGAAAAATGAATCCATTTGGTCCGTACCAACTGTGTTCTCAGATGTATATAAGTTTTGATAAAAGTTTTTAAAAACCCTATTAATATCTGATGAAGATGTAACTACTTTATCACCTGTTTTAATGGCAGTAATAGTATGTTGGTTATCCATTTTTTTAAGTTGTCGCGCTAATAACTTTCCAGTTTTTTCACCGTTTTCATAGAAATTAGTTTTAAGCCGGAAAAGAGCATATTCTGCTTTCCTGTTATAAATGTCATGGAGACGGAATTTAAGCTGACAGATTTCTTTAAATTTATTATCATCAAATTTTCCAGCCAATTGTTTATCCAGTATACCTATACGTTTTTCCAACATTTGGATCTTTTGTTTACTTTCTTTAACTTTACTTGAGCTATACCCTAAGCATTTGCCTCGGACAAATGCTTTCAAAGCATCCCATACAGTGGCCAGTTTGTCAGTAGACCCAACATTCACCTCTAGAAAATACTTCATGTCCTCTCTGAGTATTGAAACAAATTTTTCATCCTGTAAAATGCTTGTGTTCAATCTCCATCTGCCTTTGCTCTTTATTTCAGCCTGTAAATTTATGTGTAGTTCCACAGGTGCATGGTCTGTTAATGCAATTACACCTATTTCACAATTCCCTACTAAATCAACACATAGACTGGAAATCAAAAAATAATCTATTCGGGAGTAGGTTTTGTGGGAGTGTGAATAAAAGGTGTATTTCTTTTCCCGAGGATGTACAAGTCTCCAAATATCCACAAAGCCAAGATCATCTTTTAGAGATTTTAATGCTAATCCTGTTTTTGTGATTGAGGTTGTATTGATGGTACTCCTATCAATATGTTCATCTGGCACACTGTTAAAATCTCCACCTAACAAAACGTTTCCATCTATGCTTCCCAACATCTTATTAATCTTGTGTATAAAATCAGGTTCATCCCTGTTTGGGGCATAGATATTGCACAGAACAACCTTGACTCCATTAATAAGTGCCTGGATACATAACAATCGTCCATCTTCATCCTTCAGTTGTTGTAATAGGACAAAATTGAGTCTTTTATGAATGAGTATAACAACACCACGACTTTTACTTGATACTGAATTATGAAAAACTTTCCCAACCCAATCTCTTTTAAGCTCAAAGGCTTCATTTTCATTTTCAAAATGGGTTTCTTGAATATAAGCAACATCAGTGTTAAGAGATTTAAGATAACTGAGTATTTTTTTCCTTTTAATTGGTGTGGCACAGCCATTTATGTTCCATGTCACAACCTTAACGTAACTATTGGCCATCGTTATTCCATACCAAGTTATATTGCACCATATTGAGTCTCAAATATTTAAATATGTTTTGACAGCGTAGGATAACACGAAATGCAAATAAAATAAGTACCTCACCTTTAAAGTGTTTACCAGAACAAACAAAAAACAAAAATAAAAAATGTAGCACTGTACTAAAACAGAACATGACAGTGTCAACACCCTCCCGGCAAAGTCCTAGATCTCCGGTCCGTGTGAGTCCCGCAGACAGCGACCTCCTCTCCAGCTGTCCAGGCAGCACCACAGTGATTCCGACCCCGTCTTGATAACGTTACATTAAGTCTCTCTCCCATAAACAGCAACGAAGTTTGGCCAGTAAGATCATTACTCCTCCTCCTCCTTTTCAATGTTATCCCGCACAAATTTCTCGGCCTCCTCAACATCCTCAAAACTCTGCCGCTGGTCTCTCCATGTGAACCGGAGTGTCGCCGGGTGTGCCAGTGTATGTTTCACCTGATGCTGCCACAGCGTCTTCATCACGGGGGAGAAGAGCTTCCTTTGCACCGCGCGGTCAGCTGTCATATCCTCGTAAAATGATAGGTGGCAGTTCTCCCATAGTATACCCTTCTTTTGTTTGGCAACCATCAGGACTTTATGTCGTGCAGAGTAGCGGAGGAATCGCACAAATACAATGCGGGGGGACTGTCCAGGTTTGGGGCGCTGTTTCAGACTCCTGTGGCATCGCTCAATTTCGAACTCCTCTCCATGTAAGCCTAGACCGTCAGCGAGGATTTTCTTCACGCAGTCAGTTAGATTGCCACTCGCCCCTTGACTTTCCTTTAGTCCAACAAGTCGGACGTTCTTCCTACGACTCCTATTTTCCTGGTCGTCAACCCGGGTGATAAGTTGCTGAAGCTTTTTAGCATATTTGCTGTTATCTCGAACCACATTAGCCATCTTGTCCTCCACATCTGAAATCCGAGCCTCTGCTTCGGTTATTCGTATTTGTGTCGCATTCAGAGTATTTTTCAGTTCAGTCATTTCTGATTTAATAAATGAAACATCCGTTGCTACACCATTCAGCACGGCCCCCATTTTCGCCATCTCTGCAAATAAGACACTTATATCCATCTTCGGTTGCTCTTCTCGGTTGGCAGCGTCGACATTAGCATTGTTAGCTTTTGGAGGGCTAACATTAGCCTCCCCCAACGCAACTGTTGCCAAGCGTGTTTGTACGCTCTTTTTCTTTTGACTCGCGGCCATACTTTCACAAAAACTTAAAACTCTGCAACTTCAAAGAGTTACTAATGTCCGTTAGAGTACCTTTTGGGAGAGTGTTAGTTGTTTAAATTCTGTATTATGTTGACGGGGTTTGGAGATCTCCTACGACGCGGCCATTCCCTGGTACCTCACCACGTGACTCCCCTGAAAACCTTTTTCTTGACCTGAAAATAGTGTATGATGATGTGGTTCTGATCTTGAAATGAGACAAAATGATCAGAGGAAATTTAACAACCCAAAGCTATAGCTATAGTTATTGTTGACAAAGATGTTTGAGCCCATCCAGTGCAGTGGCGATGACAGAGAAATTTGCTGAGGCTGTTGGACAGGCATTGCACATTGTCTCCAAGACATGGAAATCACAAGGCTAGCATCTTAAAGAACTTCTCTTTTACAACGTAAAATGTTTTTTTTATATTATAGTGTCAATGCATCAAATAAGAAATAATCAATTTTTTTCTGTACTTGAGGTCTTATGTGTCCAATGGCTCAAAAGCTACTTTAAAAATCAGTTTTCTTTGCAGTAGTCTGCGTTTGAAAAGACTTTACTTATAGAGAAAGATTTGAAGAGGAAAAGATTAACATATTCAGTGTTCAGAGTAGAAGAAATCCAGACTCTCTCTGATATCAACTTCTTTTGTAATATAAACGTAGGAATTCTTAGATTTATAAACCTGGTGGAAAAATTTTAAATTGTTGGACAACATGTTTCATCCGCATTTGTATTTTGTGTGGTTTTCAACAAACTGTGCTGATTCAACTAACAGCTTGTAAGGAGATTGAGCCTAAATACAAAATGATTGACCATCCATTATCGAACTGCAAGTGAAGAAAATATAAATGTTAGTGCGTGAAAATAAAATCGCACTGGCTGTTCTTTGTTCCAATTCAAATTCAAAAATATTTTTAAAAGTACTATTAATTACTTTATTAGGGGAAATTAAACGTTATTGTAATTCAGTCTTTCTTCAGAGCCATTGTACAGGGTCAGAAGCCTCTGACTGAAACATCCTCCTTTGGAGAATCAACTCAATAGACTCCAGATCTGTCCCCAGAACAGAACCAGCCTTCTTTACCAGTTTGTTGAGCCTCTTTGCATCCCATGCTCTGATGCTCTGCCCCCAACAGGTGACTGCAGATGTGATCACACTCTCCACAACAGACTTATAAAAGATCTTCAACATCTCGCTGTAAACGTTGAAGGAACTGAGCTTCCAAGAAGTACAGTCTGCTCTTTCCTTCTTAAAAACAGCATCCAGTTCAGTCTGTTGTCCTGGTGAACAGTGAGGTATTTATACTCCTCCACCACCTCCACTTCTTCTTCCATGATGGAAATGGGTTTCAGCATTTTGATGTTCCTCTTAAATTCCACAATCATCTCCTTTGTCTTGTTCACATTCAAGATAAAATGATTGTTCTCACACCAGGCCACAAAACAAATCGCGAGTTCTTTGCACTCAGTCTCTTATCCATCTTTGATCCATCAACAACTGCAGAGGCATCAGAGTGTTTCTGATAGGACTCTGACCTGCACTGAAAGTCTGAGCTGTACAGAGAGAAAAGGAATGGTGAGAGTACAGTCCCCTGTGGGGCTCCTATGCTGCTGATCACCTAGTCAGACACATAATCCTTCAGTCTCACAAATTATGGTCTGTTTGTCAGGTAGTCCTTAATCCAGGTGATTGTGGATGCATCCACCTGTGTCTGCTGGAGTTGTTTACACAGTAAATCAGGCTTAATTGTGTTAAATGCACTAGATAAATCAAAGAACATGACACCCACAGTGTTGCCTGCTTTTATTTTTTTTAAATTTCCTATATTAATCCCTCGTTGGGAAATTTGGCTCTGCATTTGACCTATCCTCACTGTACGGTGAGGAGCAGAGGGACAGCCATCTTGGACAGTGCCCGGGGGGCAGTTGTGGGGTTCAGTATCTTGCCCAAGGATACTTCGACACTGAGCTTCTTGTTGGGACTCTGGATCAAGCTCCGTTTTCCCGATCGGAGGGTGACCTCCTTCCTGATAGATTACGGCCACCCCGAGGCAGCGGCGGGTTCAGTATCTTGCCCAAGGATACTTCGACGTAGCTTGCCGGCACCGGAGATCAAACCCGCCATCTTTCAAACGAAGGGCGATCGCCCGTCCGCTACACTACGCCGCCCAGATGACAGTAGATTCGTTGAGGCAGAGAGATGTATGATGGTGTCTTCCAGTCTAACCCCCACTGTGATAAGCTAACAAACCTGACAAATGCAAACAAATGAATTTTTATTTTTTGATAAAAGCACAACATTTTGAATGTGTACAACTGATAAAAAAACTGTAGCTGTTCAATTACTACTTTGGGTTAAACATATTCATGAGATTCCAGTCTTTAGTCAGATGTTCTAATATCTTCCCTTGGAACAGATGCTGGAACTGCTCAGCAGGTCAGTTTTTTATTCTAATAAAGTTACAGACTAATAAAATTACTAGTCGTAATTACAACTTTTTTTTCTTTATAGACTTTTCTATCACTGGGTTTAGCAAGTTTCCATTCTGTTCACTTCCAGAAAACATTGTCCTTACCTCTGTTATCCATGTATCTCCTGGTGTTCTCTTCTTTATTTTTTTGGACAGATGTTTCATATCCCTCCTCACTCCTGTAACCGTTCAGGCAGGATCAGTGCCAATTGTTTTAAAAAAAAACGGAGTTAGCATAGCTACATCCAGCTAGCTCAGAGAGAAGCCTCTCAAAGACTGCTTTCCTTTCTCATTTACCGGCTGTTTAATAGCAGATAATCTCCCGGTATTTAACGTGGTTTGAGGTGCTGCAAAAATCACCCTTCGTGAAGTTATTTTCTCAGCATTTATTGGCTAAATTAAGTTCTTCCATTTGGCAATGCAGATCTGCTATTGGCTAATTTGATCTAAGAGCCCGCCTTCTGAGGACGCTTTCTACAGCGCCCCAGAGCTGAACTAGACACATGAGAAGTGAAGCTGCAGGAGGAAATCATATTTTACAAAGCAATTTCTGTCTTTCAGAAATAATTTATACAATCTTCTCAGTATATAAATATACACATGAGTGTTTTTAACTCTAAATACATGGAATTAAAAAAAGAAAACAAATATTTCTTATTTGTTGCCACATCTTGATAGGGAGGGCGGCGCCCTAGTGTCCTCTATTGGCCAGCCACCACTGTCAGTATGACTGATGGAAGTGAAGGTTTAAACTTCCTCTCTCTGTGTCTTCATTTTGCACCTGTCCAGTTACCCCTGCTTTCCACTGCGTGTGATGCAGCGCGCATGAGATGCGTCCCAGAAGCGTAGTGTCACGAGCATTATGCAGCAGTTCTAGTTTTTACGTGGTGCACTTCTAAAACGCGTCAAGTTTAGCAGTTTAGTTTGGACCAGACAGGAAATCACGCGTCCATACCCACAAGTTTCAAAATAAAAAGACATGTGCGGATTTTCGTTTGTGAGACTATGAGAAAGTACAGTACCTGTGACGGGTTTGAAGTCAGTATGTGCTGTGAAAATAAGCCACATACCTTCTGGATACATGTTGTCATCTTTCTCCCTGCTTGTTGTTGTGAGTACTGACAAAATCACGCACATTTTCGCTATTCTCATGAGATTTCATGATCTTCCAGGACCAGCTGGATGTGACGCTATGCGAGTGATTTACAAGTGGGAAGCGCTCCCGGTAGGAAGTGATGCGCTCCTGATTGCGCAAGCAAAATGTTGCGCACTGCTGACGCGTCCAGTGGAAAGGAGCCTTTAAAAGGACCTGCATGTACAGAGCTGTGAACGCCCTACGAATGATTTGTTAACCATTTGCTATAGCCTCCTGATCTTGGCTTTATAAGAATACAACATTCATAGACAGTTCAGAAGTTCAAGGCCAAGTCTTGTCCAATATTTTCTGCAAACACACCATGAAAACCCTCTGCATAGGGGCTCCGATCAAATGCCTTAAAACAACGCACATATACAGTACTTTATTATATCAAAGCCGCAGGAATGCAAAAATCCTCATTTTGGACAAGGATTTGAGAAGAAAACAGCTTCCAAATTTCAGGATTTTGCATTATTTCTTTTAAATGTACATAAAATACACCCCAATGAAATGCTTGCTTCCAGAAATTTACACTTATTTCTCACTCTTTATGATGCGCGGGGCAACACGATGCAACACTTTGGCAAATGTTTTACAGTCCATCAGAGGCACACCATGTAGTCACCTTCACCACTTGCAGCCCAGCTCATGGAACACAGTCTCATACTGACTGTAGAGTTACTTCCTCTGTATTGATGGCTGCACCCACCAGCATCCAGGTCCTCCTGCCACTTCAGAACAACAGCAGCAGCTAAAACTGCTAGTTCTTTTTTCATCTCCATCCCTGCAGCTGCAGCTGTAGACTTCTAGGGAATATTGCTATCTTGAAAATTAGAGACTTTTCCAAAAGTTTCCTAGCAGATTGGATGATCAAGACTGAATTTTTAAGTTATTAGACAACCGTCACTTATATTCACCACCAAAATGTGTGGAAAGCTGTAGGACCTTCCTACCACTGACCTGAGAGTGCTGTGAGTTGTACATACAGGTGCTGTATGACCATCTCATGACAACAGTTGTCATAAAATCGCTATCAGTAGACCATAGGATAGTTTCAAGGCACACTCACAAAAAACACAAGAACTCTGTGGCCAGCATCTGGCAGAGAATCCCTTCATTTTATCAAAAACACCTCAAGGTGCTCTTACCAACTGGAACTACTACATAACTCTGATCTCAGGAATAGGATGATTGTGGAGGTGGTGAGGAAATGTTGGAAGTGTTAACAATTGCCGAAGGTCAATACAGCAGCACCACAGACATTATGTATGCAGGCTAATGTAGACTTCATGGAGCAAGAAACCACACAACTCAGGCATGCAACTCAGGCATCATGGTACTAAAAGTACTGCTCCTCTCCCATTTACTGTTTAAACTCTTGAATCTCTGGAACAAAATGTCTATACACTGAATTAAAAGCAACCAGCCTGTGGAACAGCTTTATTCATCAGGCAACAAGGCTGCTATATACCAGAAAACACTCATGTGACCAAGAGAAATGCAGTTTTGTTTCAAGAGCTTAATATGTCTCCTTTGTTATTAGTAAGATCTCCATCTTTTTTCCTTTGTTAATTTTGGACGGAGTTGTACCCGGGCAATTGTTATAGCAGCACAAAGACTAACATGTTAACTACTGTGCCTATTTCATTCAAGCGGATATTGAAGCCATCAACTTAAATAAGGAGTATTCAGTGAAAAGAGGGCAAGACTCTTTAAAAGCAACTTGCAAGCCATTTTGCTGTGGCATTGCTGTGGTGCATACGGAGCCTGCCCCTGCCTCTTAGTTCATGATTGTCCTGAAGCAGTGCCTGATTGTGTAACTTGGGTGATGACCATGTGTGTTTTGCTTTCACTGGATTATGAGATGACGGCACTAGTTGCCATGCAAACCAAAGTGCCCCAGCCATCACTGCAGGAGATTGACAGTTGAAGCTTGCTATCTTTTCCATGAGGGAAAAGTCAGTACCTGAACTGTCACTGCGTTATTTTTAGTATGACATACACAATCAAAACAAATATAAATCATTAAGAGAGTTTTCTTTTAGGCTGAAATGTTGTTGTAATTTTTTATAGATGTTTGGAAATCATCAGTGATCCAGGTAGCAAGTTCACAAGCCAGCTTTTCACTGAGCTTCTGGCAGCAGTTCACTGAGATCCCTCGCCTACAGTGTTCTTGGCACACTCATCCTTGCAGGACTCAGCTCATAGGCAACAGATGGAGGCTTCTGTGATGTTGTAGGATTAGAGCTCTGAATGCAGGCAGCCATCTCTGTGGGTTTTATTGTCTGTAATACAAAGCTTACTAGGGATACATATTTGAAAACTTGTATCTTTCAAATTTGATTAAATTCTAAACAAGTTTCACAATAATGTAATTTTTCTAAAGAAAAACGTGAACTTACAAGATCAAAATAACAAGAGTTGCTGAAGTTATTTGATTTAGAACCTTTTTATCACGTTATTTTTTATTAACTTTTTTTGGACAGTTTTGACCTTACACCCACTTGCATGTCTGTCTCACATTCACGTCACCTTACCCAGAGATTAAAATTCAAATCAGGAGTGTGAAATGGAGGTTTCAGCCTGTTTCAGCACAACTCAGATGGCTGGCTGTGTGCTGTCACTCACTGACAGATTGTTTACAGTCATGATAAGGCCCGAATGAACTTGGCAACTCCCTCTGCTCAGGGAGCACGTGTGCACCATAATTAGAGTGGAATGATCTCACCAAAGAGTGCAGAGACCTCTGGCTTTGCTCTCCGTGCACAGCTGAAAACAGCTCACACTTCAGAAGTGTGATGTTGAGGATTTGTGCAAAAGCTGGAGTTGTTTTTTCTTTGTTGTGATGTGTGGAGGTAAATGGAGATTGTGTGAGTATTGTGTGTGTATTCAGAAAAAAATGTTCTTTGATGGATCAGTGTGACTTTTCTCTGATGTGTGTGATTTTTTAAATTATGTAACCTCTTCTGCCTTTTCATCACCAGTTTACTTACCAATGTAGATTTGTCTTTTATCTTTGAAAAAATCCTCAAACTCTTGAATGGAACATCTGGGCACTTTTATGTGATTTAATGATTTTCACACGGCACCATCTACCTCCTCCTATGACCTCATTATGAATTGTATTAAAATGTTGGTTTTAATCTCACTCATTCTGTCAGAGTCTGAGTTTTTGTATATTAGTTTTCTGTTTCCCTGTGTGATCTAGTGTGATCTAGTGTATTTAGTCTTTTTGTGTTTTCTGTTTTAGTTTGGTGACATCCTGTGCCTCCTGTTTATGTTGGAATCGTTCTGTGATTCCTGTTCTCCTTGTGTGTCAACTGTAGCTTGTTTTCCTCTCCCTCTCTTCTTCAGGTGTCTCGTGTTTGTATTGTCTGAGTTCCTTTGTTTTCTGTTGGTATAAAAAGGTGTGTCAGTTTCTGTTAAGTTGCCGGATTGTTGTCTTCTGTCCGTGAGTGTTCTGCCTTCCCTGAGTTTTCCTGTAAGTGTTTGCTGCCTTTGTCAGCCTTTTGATTTTATATTAAAACATTATCTTCACGTTTTGAGCCTCCAGTGTTTCCCTGCACTTGGGTCCTACTCCAAACTCTTGCACATCATGACAGTCATATTTTCTCCTGCAATAGTTGACTGAGTTATGTAAAAAAATATTCATGGTAGTACAGATCCAAACCATGCTTTTTCCTGATAAAAGTAGATATCTTTTCTGTCCGAGAGGTTAATAGTAACTAAGTCTTTGATTTACATATTCAAAGAAATGGGACATTGACTAAATAAAATAATAATTAACTGAAAGTATGTTTGTCTATTTGGGGACTTTTTGTGGAGATTTTTGCTGAATTTTATATTAATTTCCTGTTTAGTTTTTACAGACTATGACAGCATACTTTACTTAAAGATGGTAAAGAGAATTTTGTAGCAAATTTAGATCTCAAATTTAGTTTAAAATCATTTTATCGACTTGTAGCGGTCTTGTACTTATGGTTTCCAAGAAAAAAAATATTCATAAATCATAGACCTGGTGAGGCTTGAAATAAAGTAGCCAATAGATAACGAAACTGTTTTGTTATCTATTGGCTACTAGATTGTCAATCACGCTAAAAGTAACAATAAACAACCCTTTACCATTGATGATCCTGACATGTTCGAAGAAATAAAGTTGTAGTAGTTCCAGAATAGATTCTGGAATAGCGCTACAACTGGTGGCAGCTTGTTGGAGTAGCTCTGTGACTTTGCTAGCATTTTTTGTTCTTTTTGACTGTTTCTTTATGGTTTTTTCTTTTGAAATATTGTTTCTGAGATGCTATTTTTTGTTCTGATTTGGGTGCTGTGCTGATTGAGAGTTTTTTTTAGCATGATTTTTGCCTTTTTACCACTTGTTATGATGCGTCACCATGGCAACGAGAGGCTTGTTTACAGGAGAGAGCAGTTAATGGACATTTCTAAGGCTCAAATAATCTTCAAATTGAAACCCCTGATCCCCGATGAGCTAAAAAGAAGAAGACGTGGATGCAGGGCAGGAGCAAAGCGAAGAGAGAGAAAGAAGAAGTTTAAACCTTCACTTCCATCAGTCATATTGACAAATGTGAGATCTCTTGCTAACAAAATGGATGAACTTGAAACTCTGTTGAAGACCCAGCCAGAGTATCGGGAATGCAGCATCATGTGTTTTACAGAGACATGGCTAAAGGAACATATCCCAGACTCCAGTGTGTCTTTATCTGGCTTTCAAACAATACAAGCAGACAGAGATTTGAAGAGGAGTGGCAAAAGAAAAGGAGGTGGGATCGCTATATTATTTAATAAAAAATGGTGTCATCCTGGACATGCTGTTGTGAAATACCGTTGTCCATATTACCTACCAAGGGAGTTCACCAGTGTGATTATAGTAGCAGTTTACATTCCACCATCAGCTAATGCCAAGTGTGCATGTGACACCATTGGATCAACTGTTGCTAAGCTACAAACACAGCACCCAAATGCATTTGTGGCAATATCTGGAGACTTTAATCATGCCTCTCTCTCCTCTACACTGCCAGCATTTCAACAGTTTGTCAGCTGCTCCACCAGAGAAAACAAAACACTGGACTTGTTCTATGCAAATGTCAGGGATGCATACAGGTCCTTTGCACGGCCTGCTCTTGGCAAGGCAGACCAAAATCTTGTTTTTCTCTGCTCAGTATACAAACCCATTGTCCAGAGGCAACCTGTGATCAAAACTACTGTGAGGAGGTGGTCTGTATCTAGCAGTACCTGTCTGTATCTAGCAGTCAGGTAAATGGTAAATAGTAAATGTCCTGTATTTGTATAGCGCTTTTCTAGTCATTCAGACCACTCAAAGCTTTCACACTACAAGGTTTTACATTCACGCAACCCGATATGTAAACCCGGGGGGAGAGGGGAGGGGCTAACACTCACACAACCCGATACGCAGATCAGGGGGCAACATGGGGTTCAGTGTCTTGCCCAAGGACACTTCCACATGTGGCGGTGGAAGCCGGGATCGATCCACCAACCTTCAAGTTGGAGGACGACAGCTCTAACCACTGAGCCACAGCCGCCCCTGAAGAAGGTGAAGAAGCAGCTGGAGAGACTGAACAGGAACAAGGCAGCTGGTCCAGATGGTGTAAGCCCCAGAGTCCTAAAGGCTTGTGCAGATCAGCTATGTGGAATTCTGCAGCGTATCTTCAACCTCAGCCTCACCCAGGAGAAGGTACCAGTTTTATGGAAAACATCCCACCCACTGGTCCCTAAAGACTACAGGCCTGTTGCCCTAACATCCCACATCATGAAAGTCTTGAAAAGACTCATGTTGGTCCACCTAAATAAGCAAACAAGCACATTTCAAGACCCACTGCAGTTTGCTTATCACCGTGGAGTTGGGTTGGAAGACGCCATCATACACCTGCTTCAGCAAACCCACTGTCATCTTGACAAAGTAGGCAGCACTGGATTATGTTTTTTGATTTCTCCAGTGCCTTTAACACAATTCAGCCTGTGCTATTGTGTCAAAAACTCCAGAAGACACAGGTGGAGGCCTCCACAATCACCTGGATTAAGGACTACCTCACAAACAGACCACAGTATGTGAACTGAAGAGTTGTACGTCTGACCAGGTGATCAGCAGCATTGGAGCACCACAGGGGACTGTACTTTCACCATTTCTTTTCACTCTGTACACTTCAGACTTTCAGTGCAGGTCAGAGTCCTGCCATCTACAAAAATACTCTGATGACTCTGCAGTTGTTGGTTGGATCAGAGATGGACAAGAGACTGAGTACAGAGAACTGATGGACCACTTTGCGTCCTGGTGTTCAAACAATCATCTCATCTTGAATGCGAACAAGACGAAGGAGATGATTGTGGATTTTAGGAAAAGCAGAAACATACCAAAACCCATTTCCATCATGGGAGAAGAAGTGGAGGTGGTGGAGGAGTATAAATACCTGGGTGTTCACCTGGACAACAGACTGAACTGGAGACGCAACTGTGATGCTGATTTTAAGAAGGGACAGAGCAGACTGTACTTCCTCAGGAAGCTAAGATCCTTCAATGTTTGCAGCAAGATGTTGAAGATCTTTTATAAGTCTGTTGTGGAGAGTGTGATTACATCTGCAGTCACCTGTTGGGGGAGCAGCATCAAAGCAAGTGACATGAAGAGGTTGAACAGATTGATAAGGAGGGCTGGTAATGTTCTGGGGACTGATCTGGAGTCTCTTGAGTTGATTGTCCAAAGGAGGATGGTTCGGAAAACTAAAATCATCATGGAGAACCCTCATCATCCTCTTCATAACACAGTAACTCAACAACAGAGTGTCTTCAGTCAGACTTCTTCAGATCCGCTGCAGCACAGACTGCTACAGGAGATCTTTTTTGCCCACAGCTATAACCTTCTACAATGGTTCCCTGAAGAAGAACTGAGCTACGACAACACTTAATTTCCCTTCGGGGATTAATAAAGTATTTTTGATTTGATTTGAAAAAACTCCAGCGAGGCCGATAGTAAACAAACAATGGGGGATTTCTTTGCAAATTTCTAACGGAGGCGTTTCTGCCGCTGGGGGAAGAGGGGCGGGGGGGCTACAACGCATAAGCACTACTCAAAAAACGACAAATAGCTGTTGAGCTTCTCAATCGGGGCAAAATCCTCTTTACCACCTTTAAAACACATGAGAAACTACAGTAGAATAGCGCTCAGAGAGCGCAGACCTCTGCCAAGTGGGCATTTTGTAGAAAGTACTATGTCTGTATCCTTAAAAAATGTCCTGGATCCAGATTACCATCTGGATCACCCCCAAAATCTAATCGATTCTTTATTCGGTCATTTCTGACCTTTCCTGAAAATGTCATCAAAATCCATCCATTAATTTTTGAGTTATCCTGCTAACAGACAGCCAGACTCTGATGAAAACATTACCTCCTTGGCAGAGGTAAAAGGAGCATGTGAGGTCAAGAAAAGAAATGTGAACATTATCTGATGCATTATTCTTCTGTAAATCAACTACTGTAGCCTATAAAGTTTTCACCTAATAGGAAATCAACTCATTGGTGATAAAATACCATTTTTTGTGTATGCATTATGTTTAGTATTTTCCAGAGATTCAATTAAACATTGTATCTCTATGACAAGCTGATTGTAAACAAGTGCAGAAAAATCCAATCTAACTCTTTTCTTGTTGTGTCTGAACACAACATCATTTCAATTTAGTTCATTTTTATTATAAAAAACAGTTCATAGTAAAAGTAATTTCAAGGCACATCATGTCAATTGGTAAAACAGAAACAGCCATTTGGGTTGACTCATCAATTCAACACAATCCCCCATCCTGAGCAGCACGGATTTGCAACAGTGGAAAGGAACAACTCCCTTTATACAGGAAGAACCCTCCAGCAGAACTTGGTTCAGCATGCACGGCCTTCTGCCTCAGCCATCTTGGGTCTGAGCTGACAGGAAAGAGACACAGACAGACACTGATGGATTTGGGCCAGTCTTCATTTGTATGGAAAGATAAACAGAGATAAGTTAATTCTGCAGTATAAGCCTATAGCAGCATACAGTAACTGAAGGGAAAGCTCAGGATAACCTAAGCTAACCCTGACTACTATATGATTGTGCAAAAAGGAAAAATTCAAAGTGTCTGTTACGCACTCAGGTCTCAATCAAACATTTAGAAGCATTAAAACTTTCTTTCATGAAATATGGCGCACATTTGTGTTGTTTGACACTTATAAGGCAAATACACTGCTCAAAAAAATACACGTAACACGATGTAACTCCAAGTCAATCATACTTCTGTGAAACCAAATTGTCCACTTAGGAAGCAACACTGGTTGACAATCAATTTCACATGCTGTTGTACAAATGGAATAGACAACAGGTGGAAATTATAGGCAATTAGCAAGACATCCCCAATTAAGGAGGTTCTGCAGGTGGTAACCACAGACCACTTCTCAGTTCCTGTTTTCTGGCTGATATTTTGGCCACTTCTAAAGGCTGGCGGTGCTTCACTCTAGTGGCAGCATGAGATGGCGTCTACAACCCACACAAGTGGCTCAGGTAGTGCAGCTCATCAAGGATGGCACATCAATGCAAGCTGTGGCAAACAGGTTTGTTCTGTCAGTCAGCATAGTGTTCAGAACATGGAGGCACTACGTTTGGCACGTTTGGTACAAACGGTTTGGCAGTGGGTCAGTAATGGTGTGGGCTGGCATTTCTTTGGGGGTCGCTCAGCCCTCCATGTACTCGCCAGAGGTACCCTGACTGTCATTAGATACTGAGATGATATCCTCAGATCCCCTGTGAGATCATATGCTGAAGCAGTTAGCCCTGGGTTCCTTCTAATGCAGGATAATGCTAGACCTCATGTGGCTGAAGTGTGTCAGCAGTTCCTGCAAGACAAAGGCATTGATGCTATGGACTGGCCCATTTGTTGCATCTGTGTTTAAGTCAGACCCAGAGAATAATGAAATCACTCACGAGTAAATAAAATACTTCATATGGACCAAACAAAGATCTTCTGATTCAGTGGGTTGGACTTTTATCCATAAAATTCAGCCAGAATTTCTCTGTTCAGCCATGCTTGTGTCAAACCCATTTTCACATAGTAGAGCCACAAGTTAAACATTAAATATTTCTATAAACAACATGACCCATAACCAAATACTGGACAGAAATAAGCAGCTGTATTCACAAAGAATGGTGCAGAAACCTTCTTTTCTGAATGTCACGCTCTCAACATGCAGAGTCCTGAGTATATGAATGTTATAAATTATAAAAAGATTTGAAATAAGCTACAATTGTTTTTTTGTGCTCTGAAATGACCTTCTGTTGTGAGGACAGATCAAGAACATTACTTTTTTCACAGCTTTCATCTCAAAAACACACATTTGTGCACCTAAAATTCACAACCCCGGCCCCTCGCCTCTGATCACTGCTCACTCATCAGTTGTGGACTGTGAAAATTATTTTTCGCCGCTCCATTACATGAACTGACATACTCACGATATCGCCAGAGTCAAACTCACATCAGGATCTGACATTAATAACTTCATAACAGATTTCTCAGTGGAATTTTGACTCTTTTCTAACTCTTCCTCTCCCTCTGCTCTGATCTGGCTGTTTAACTATAACCGTTGTCTGCATCCATGATGACACTGAGAGTAATTGTGTTTGGGCTGCAGAATTTGAAGCCTGTGGAACTGATTTCAGCTTAAAAATATATGGCTGTATGTCCAAAACTTGTCCAAACCTGTCTTCTTTATTATGTCTATCCTCCTGAGTCATTTATCTCTCATTCAGTAACAGACAAACCCTCAGAAATGACAGATTCTTGATCTGATTCAGCTTTGTCCACAATGGTTTGCTTAGCTTTGTTTACGTTCCCTTTCCGGAGTTTCATCATTTCCAGTTTCACAAAAATTTGTTTATCACCATTTTATTCAGGCAGCTTGAGCATGGCAGCACTCATGGAGGGGAGGCTGGGGGAAAGGCAGGATTTTAGGTAAACCGAGCGTTTTACTTCCAGGTCGAAGAATAACTCCAGGATATAAGTTATGTACTGTAGTCTCAAAGGCCAAAATGACCAGTTGCCTAGGATCCTGAGCCTGAGACATTCACTACAACAATAACATGCTTATAAATGTCCCCTCAGCTGTGCTTGGATTCAAACTTTATTCTATTTTTCTTAAGTTATCAAAAAAAAAAGAACAAAATTTCTAAATCTTTTATATTTATTTCTCTTATTTTAACCCTTATTTATTTATTTATTTATTTATTTATTTATTTGTTTGTTTGTTTGTTTGTTTGTTTGTTTATTTAAATCTCCAACTATAATGATATTATTAGTATTTTATACTAAGTCTGATGAAAATTCTGAAAACTCTGAATAAGAGTGATATACAATAACAAATTAAATAGGTTCTTCTGATTTACAATTTGGGTGAGGAAAAGCTTAGGGTCATAGACTCAAAAGAATTATAACAAATAACTGGTCTAGGAGCAAACAATTGACCTGACCTGACTTGTTCATCTCTTGAAATTGGGAGCCACTTATGTCTCAATTATTCATTGGCCAGAGTTAGGTGGATATGAAGAAGGAAAATTACATTTCACTGACAAAGTACAAGTCTGAAGAATTGTTAAACACAAGTCAGGCTCCCTGGAATCTAAATATTAAAAAAGTGTGATGGTTTAAGAGTTTTGCACAATATCAGATATATTTTTGAAAATCAAATAAAAAAATAGATGCTGATAAGTGAGAGTAATTTTCCATGGCTACTGCAGTGGCACTCAGAAGATAAAATGCTAAAAATACTGCATACATCTGCAACCTTACTGTGCAGTCTGAAATATAAGCAGAGGCTGGTACAACTCAGTGAAACATACTGTATAATACTGCACTCCCCATATTCTATCTGAGTCCTCTGTCATCAGCCCATTCTTGTCATTAACAACCTCACATTCCCCTACCTGCAAAAGGTAACTGAGGAAGGAAAAATCTTCATGTTTTTTCAATCTTGCTCAACATCCCTGACATTAGATGTCTTAATTGAGGCGTGTTGGGCTTCTCAAAAGCTCAATCATGCTTCTACATGTATTTGTTTTTAATTGCTTTTTCTGTTGGCAGGGCTATTTACCATAACAATTTCTTAAAATACTAGATATGCAAACAAACATTGCTTAGGTAGTACAGCACTCAGCAACTGCGCAAAAGTCCTTTAAAATTCTCCCAAAAAAACTGAAATATTTTATTGTGATCATCTAGTGGAAATTTTTAGTTTTGTTTGACTGTCTAAGTTCTGCCAGTTGTGCTAATGAAGAGTCTGATTTTTTCTTTTTTTGTCTCTCTAGCAAAACCTTACATCACTGGGTACAAGAAAAGTGAAAATAAAAATGAAGGGGAGGAAGGAAAACTTCATTGCAAGTCTGTTGGTTACCCACATCCCTCTTGGGCATGGCGAAAAGTGGATGGAACATCCTACAAGGTATCTTTGCCACTTGTTTCAGAAATATTTATGAGTATTATATTTAAACTTAGCACAAAAACAATGCATCTTGGCAATAAATCCTATACTGTTGAAAGCCTGTTTAATTCTCTTTGAAATTGTGTCACTTTTGTAACAAAACTGAATTTTAGGGCTGTGCCTATAAAAATCTTGCCAAATCTAAACATCTTTTTCTGCTATTGACTCTTATTTAGAGCTTCTAGTACTCTAGGTTCTGTCAATCAGGTGACTGACTGATGCCTGATTAGCTAAACCTATGGCCATGGACTCTACTAAAATGGTTAACTGATGTCTGCACCAAGCATGCTATGTAAAACTGTGGCATTGAGCAAATTCAAGCAATGTTCTACTAAACCAGTGCTTCTCAATTATTTTCTTTTACACCCCCCCCAGGGAAGAAGAAAACAACACACACCCTCCCTCCCACACACACATCCGTGTGTGAGTGAGGGAGAACCTGAGAAAGGTTTATGTGTGGTCAGTCGATTTCACATGATTGTGCGACATACATATGTGCACATCATTGGGAGGAAGTAGGTCTGAGCAGCTTATTTCTGCAAGAAATATCAGCATTAGGTTGGCAACAGTGACACTGACTACAGGTTTGCTGTGCTGTGTTTGTGCGCATGCTCAGGCCTACACCACCAGGCTAATACGCGCTGTGTACATTCTGACAACAAGAGCGCCATTGCCACCTACTGTAGTGGATGTGCAATAATACTTTATTCTAGTATGGCAAAAGAGCATGTTCCCCAGAGTGCGACCCCCCTGACATCACATTGCGCCACCACTCTATTTGAGAAGGACTGTACTAAATCAAGTTGCAGGGATATTTGGAGTGAGCCCTAGTACCATTTCCATATTAGACACAAAGTTCCATATAACAGAGGATATAAAAAAAAGACTTTCCTTCACCTACAGGCCATTTGTGCAGGTGTGGGTAATATACATATGCACTGGAACCTGAACATGTGAATGACAGTTTTATTAGTGATGAGTCCAGATTAAGCCTATGGCAGTGGGAATGTAGGGTCAAAATATGGAGAAGATGCAGAGAACTCTATTCTTATTGCTGTTCCGATAGGGTCACAGCTTTTGGTGGAGGCAGGGTGATGGTGTGGGGTGGTATCTCCCTCACTAAAAACACAAGAAATACAGAAACTTTCTAACAATTTAAAATTTATTGCCAAGATGAATTGTTACATCCAAACAAGTATCAAACATGTATGTTCTTGATCTTTGTGCTAAATTTAAACTGATAAATTAATGTTAAGCAGACAAATGTGCTTTTCATAGATGCAGTCAAGGGGAAAAGAAAACAGACCCTCGTTTAAAGGTGCATTATGTAAGAATTAGACCTTGTCATCAAATCGGAATCTCAGTTCATGTAGAAAAAAAAAACATCTGCTATCAGCCACTCACCCCCTCCCCTTCCTGATTTTTTTGCCGGGTTGCCAGTTCTAATGTAGGTCCTCGTTTTGTTTTGCTTGTATTTGTTCAATGAAGGATGTTGTGGTTTCTTAGGTTTACTACAAGTTACCTCAGAGTCGCTTCTTTTACTGGCTTCCGTTCCGTCCACAACACTGCTACTCTTTGCTGCTGGTTGTTACAACTGCTTGTGTTGAAGACTTGGCAACCTTGCAGGCACGCGTGTGATTTGCTATGGAACCAGGAAGTCTCTGGACGTGGAATAGTTACTGTAAAGAATGGCCCTGTCCCAATACCCGCACTTGCGCCCTTGCGCACTTCAAATGCGTGTTCCCAATGAGGGGCGCAAGTGCGTAGAGTGTCCTGATTCTCCAAGAGTGGAAAGTCGTGCCCTTGGCTCCGCCCCTTTCGAACGCTTGATCCACACTTCGCTGAAGTCCGCATCAGTGCAAACTTCAGTGAAGGGTATTACCCTGAATGCATTGCTGCGTGTGAATTTTGACGGAAGAAGAAGGTGGAGAAATGGCTGAACCATCCGGACCAAAAAACGTTTTCTCAAGTGTAGACTGCAAATAATATTTTATTTTATTGTCTAGATGTGTAATTACAATTGATTGATTCTCTGTTGGAAAGATGTGTCACATATCTGATGAAAAATATAATTAATTAATGACGGTACTGACGTGTGTTTCCGGACTTGATATACTAATGGTTTAATCACTTATTTTGTCTTATACGCCTTATTTGGTTCATGTGCTTCATTCTCCACAAAATAAATGTTTGTTGGAGTTATAAGATCATTTATAGTATCACAATAGTGCAAACAGCAACAGGTACGGCCATTTTGGTTGTCATGGAGAAAGAACACTGTGGCACGTAGTGCTCTCTGTCCCAATACTGCTATTTGTGTGCATTTGTTCACTACACACTTCGAACCCTTATATGCCCTTCTGCTAAGTGCACTTTGTGGAAGACCGTAGGGTGCAGTGCGGGTATTGGGACAGGGCCAATGATTAAGTCATGGAACATCATTTTTTAAACGACAAAAATTAGCGACCACCCAGCCGGCTGAGATCGAAATCTGTTACAATGTGACTTTATTTTCAACATCGGTGGGACATTAGACAGTTGTGTGAGTATTTCACTGTAATAGTCTTACATACTGTACCTTAAGTCTAGGGTTTTATGTATTGGGACACAATAAAAGTGATCTGATCTTTCCCAAGTTCTAAAATTACTCCAATTTGACCTCAACAGTTTAAAAATACAAATCATATTCAACCATGTGATCCATCTTCTATACCCACTTGTTCCTGCTCAGGGTTGCAGGGAGCTGGTGCGTATCTCCAGCAGTCATCGGGTAAGAGATAAGGTTACAAACTCAGTCCACTCTATGATTCAAAATTTTGTAGAACCACCTTTAGCAGCAAAAGTTGTTTTTTCTATATATCTTTATCTGTCTTTAACATGGTTATGGAGGAATTTTGACCCACTCTTCTTTACAAATGACTTCAGTTCATTGAGGTTGGTTGGAATTTATTCCTGCACTCTTAAGAGCCCTCCATAGTATTTCCATTTGGTTGAGGTCTGGACTTTGACTGGATCATTGTGACACCTTAATTTTTTCAGTCATTGTGTTGTAGATTTGCTTGTTCTTGTTTGGGATCATTGTACTTTTGCATGACCCAAATTGATCCAAGCATTGGTTGTTGGACAGATACTTTGGTACGCAGAGGATTTCACACTCGGCTCAATGACTGCAGTGTTCAGGGGCTACAAAACAAACCCAAATCATCAGCTCTTCAGCACCATTCTGACAAACATTGAGTTTATGCTTATATGCTGTGTTAGGTTTTCTCCAAACATGGTGCTGTGCTTTATGGGTAAACATCTACTTTGGTCTCATTGTTCCAAAAGTCCTGTGGTTCAGTCAGATGCAACATTGCAAATCAAAGTTGTTGGTGATCCAGTGTTTGTTGTTTGGGAAGCAATTCACTGTTCTGGTGGGGATGATGTTGTCCACACAAAAATTTAAATCGTCGCACATTCAGTGATAATGGATGTCATCTCCATATGGCTCACAGAGTGCAGCCCAGTCTGTAGCCTCAAAACATCCTTGAAGAGTGTCTTCAACTTCCTGTGACCACCTCCTCACAGTTCTTTTGATCACAGGTTGCCTCTAGACAATGGATTTATATGCTGTGCAGAGAAAAACAAGATTGTGATTTGTCTTGTCAAAAGCAGGTCATGCAAAGGACCTGTATGCATCCTTGATATTTCCATAAAACAAGTCCAGTTTTTGTTTTTCTCTGGTTGAGCAACTGACAAAATGTTGAAATGTTAGGAGTGTAGAAGAGAGAGAGGTGTGATTAACATCTCCAGATATTGCCGCAAATGCATTTTGATATTGTGTCTGTAGTTTAGCAACAGTTGAACCAACAGGATCACACATGGTCAGATTAGCTGATGGAGGCAAGTATACTGCTATTAAAATAACACTGGTGATAATATAGATGAAAACAAATAGCCAAGAGTTCAAAATCTGGGTTGCAGAGAGGATATTTCACAATGGCATGTCCGATATGACACCATCTTTTGTTAAAAAGAATAATTATCCCACCTCCTTTTCTTTTGCCACTCCTCTTCAGATTTCTATCTGCATTGTCTAAATGCTAGGCATAGGCATGCTGGAGTCCAGGATCTGCTCCTTTGGCCACGTCTCAGTGAAACACATATTGTTACATTTCCAATACTCTGCATGGGTCTTCAACAGTGTTTTATGCTCATCAATCTTATTAACAAGAGATCTTACATTTGTCGGTATTACTGATCAAAGAGGTTTAAACTTCTTCTTTCTGCCTTTTTGCAACTAGCTGAAACTTTCCCTCTTAATTCTTAGTAAAGCAGCAAGAGCTTTTTCCCTGCTTTTCCTTACTTCTGTTTTTTGTTTAATTACATTGGAACCTGTTGTGTGTTTTTATACACTTGTGGTTAGATTTGAATCAATTTCAAATCTAGTAAAGACAATATATTTATTATGTCTTGAAATCTAAAACTCTTAAATTATAAAAGGGTGCACTTTTTTCCCCATGACTGCACAAACTTAAAAAGTATAACATATTTTCACTGTTATTCACTCAAATAAATGGTCATGTGTTTCAGGATATCGACAACTCCACTGGGCGCTTCTTCATCAATAACACACACAACTTCACAGAGCTCAAAATACTAGACCTGGATATAAACACAGATCCTGGAATGTATGAATGCAATGCCACCAATGTGATAGGAAACATTACTCAGACCACCATACTACGAGTGCGAAGCCATCTTGCACCGCTTTGGCCTTTTCTGGGAGTGCTTGCAGAAATTATTATCCTTGTAGTGATAATTGTTGTTTATGAGAAACGGAAGAGGCCAGATGACATTATTGATGGTAAGAACTGTTTTTTAAGCAAAACTTGCAAATATTACATAGCAGGCAAATTGCCCATTATTTTTTCACATAAATATGGCAATAAAATATTAGTTTTTGCTGATCTTTCTAATTTTTGCTTTAGAAGTATTAAAATATAAAATTTACAAAAAAGATTGTTCTCATCAGAATAAATGATTTATTCTCTGCAAAAAACTATATACAGTAAAACAGTGTTAAATCCATATTTTTAGAGCTGCAAACGGATGCATAAAGATCCTGGTAAATATCCAGCCACAATGTCGCATTTGCTGTCGGAGGAGACTCTGAAGTTGCTCCTTAATTTAAAAAATGTATTTTTTTACTTCACAGGAGTAACAAAAGCAGAATGGAAAAATAGGATTACACTTTAGTCAAACATTAAATGCATGCAAATATAACCTTTGCAGATGCAACTTTGGTATTGGGGCCACATCTAACCCTTTAGAGAGTTGGCTGATTGTGTACTGACGTAATAGGACAGCTCAGGTTTATTAACATGTACCGTTATCAGTCTCTACAGATTCTTTCAGAAGATTTCAGTCCCACAATGTCACTTAATTGGTTACTACTCTTTTCCCTTTTTTTTCAAATGGAACCATAATCTAAATGGGTGGTAAGTGAGAGATCCTGCATGGTTATGGAGATTTGCTGTTAATCTGTATGCTTTTAAAAGCCCATCTAAAATCCAAAATCATTATTGATCTTCAATGAGATGTTGCTCAAATAATTACAGTAAATCAGTATTATGCACTTTTCAGTTGTGTAATAAACACTTAAATAATGCATCATTTTCTTTGTACTTCACAATTGTTTGCCACTTTGTGTTGGTCTTTTTCATAAAATTCCAGTCAAGTATGTTTATGTTTGTGGTTGTACCGTGACAAAACGTGGGAAAGTTCAAAGGGTTTCAATACCTTTGAGAGCCACTTTATCTAAAGCCTTTCACCACAGGTGGTTTATTGAGGTTTTAATCTCTTTTTCATAAAGAGTAAAAGTCATGTTATGATAACCGAACATAGATATGTAGTTGAATTTTAATTAAATTAACTTTAAATATAAAAAATTTATACACAGATAATGTTTTTTACAAATTGTCAAAGTTAAAACCACAGGCTTGCACTTGTATTACAGGACTCAGTTATGTCTCCTCTGTGATATTTGTTTTGATAAATACCTCATTAAATTCAAGTTGCAGAATAAATTCACACTCATTTCATAATTTTTCCTCAACAAACTGCTCATATTGAACAGCAATAGCTGGCTTAGGGCTGGATGGTACTAAACTGAATTAAATATTGTTTTTCTAATGTATTTTTAAAGTTTTTAGGGCTACAAAAATCAGATTTATATTAATAAACTTTGGTGTTATGGTTCCACAGTGGTGCCGTTGGTAGCACTGTTTCATGCATGGGGTTTTTTTTCTGGGAATTCCAGCTTCCTCCCACAGAGCAAAAGCCTCCATGATAGGTAAATCGGCAACTCTAAATTGTCCCAAGGTGTGTGTGTGTGTGTGTGTGAGAGAGAGAATGGTTATCCATTTCTTGCCTGTGTGATGGTCTGGTGAACTGTCCAGGGTGTAACCCCACCTCTAGCCCAATGACTGTTTGGAGATAGACACCAGCTCCCTGTGACCCTGAATAGAAACAAGCGGGTACAGAAAATGACTGACATTCCTTCCATAAAGCTGAGTCCATACCCCAGACACCCATTTCATTCACAATGAAGTTGCAAATGAACGACAGAGTTGCAGACTCGCTTATAAATTCTTCTCAACGACAATTTCTTTTTCAAAAAGCATATAACCAGAAATCTTTTAACATTTCAGACTGATTGAGTAAAAAATAATCTTACACACAGTCTCACTCGCATTAATTTCCTTCTTGAATCACATCTTTTTCTTTCCCTGACATCTTCCCTAATGCAGTTTCATCAGTAATTGGAATAAGCAGAGTGCTTCTTCCTTCTTGTATGATGCAATTGTAATTATTAATTATGGCAAATATTAGTTTAAAAAAATGATTTCAAGCTCAATCTTAAATTTCTTTAATATGAATTCTGCTCCATTTTGCAGAGCACTGGACCACCTGCATTTGCTGTCAGATGAGATCTGGATTAAAGCCCGTGGTTTAAAAGAACAAAAAAGAAAAGCAACATTAAGTCTGAGGGCCAGTTTAAGATATTAAACCCTATAATAAGCTCATCTGCGTAACACTGGGTGGTCAAATAATTTATCTTTCTGAGGATGAGAATTTTAAGAAACGGAGAACAGAGGGCTGCAGTTGCATATCAGGTTTACTGAATAACACACATGCAACTGTTTTACTCTCTGCTGTCAATTAGGGATGTACTGAAAATGACCCAAAAATGCAATGCAACCACTCACACCTAGGGACAATTTAGAGTTGCCAATTAACTTCTTGCATGTTTTTGGACTGTGGGAGGAAAACAGAGTCCCTGGAAAAAAATCCACAAATACATGGGGAGAACATGCAAACTCCATGCAGAAGGGCCCCAGCCTGGATTTGAACCCCTTCTCACTGCAAGGCAACAGCTAACAGCTAACAGCTCGGTGGCTGTGCCACCGAGGGCTGCAGAACTCAGATTTATTGAAACCACTGTGCGCTCACGAAAGCTGTGAGATTCAAAAAACACCCCAATATGAACGCATGGTTATAACGCACGGTCATGTAATTTACATGATCGCTCATAAATGTGATCGCGCTTTGTAACTCAGCATGGTGTTGTAAAAAACGTGGTTGCGTTTTATGTATATTTTATCATCAAGAGGTTGTCTTACTAACACTCAGCCACTAGATTTAAACATATTTGAGCCAAACAGAGCTCTGCAGGAGCAGACAAACAGAAGATCACAGATCTGTGCAGGAACCATTCTGCCATTCTGTTTATTAATAAAGTTTGTTTGGATACTCTCTTTTATTGTTGGATAATTAAACATCAGTATTCTTTAAAAAATCAAAATCCAATCCAAAATACTTTATTCATCCCTGAAGGGAAATTAAGTGTTGTTGTAGCTCAGTTCTTCTTCAGGGAGACATTGTAGAGGGTTCTAGCTGTGGACAGGAAGGATCTCCTGTAGAGGGTTCTAGCTGTGGACAGGAAGGATCTCCTGTAGAGGGTTCTAGCTGTAGACAGGAAGGATCTCCTGTAGAGGGTTCTAGCTGTAGACAGGAAGGATCTCCTGTATTGGTCTGTGCTGCAGCGGATTATGAAGAATCTTCTGACTGAAGACACTCTGGTGTTGAGTTACTATGTTCTGAAGAGGATGATGAGGGTTTTCCATCATGTTCTTCATCCTCGTTTGGACAATCAACTCAAGAGACTCCAGTCCAGTCTCCAGGACAGAATCAGTCCTCCTTATCAATCTGTTCAGCCTCTTCATGTCAATTGCTCTGATGCTGCTCCCCAACAAGTGACTGCATATGTGATCAGCTGACAAACTCCTTTTCTTTTGCTGCTCCTCTTCAAATCTCTGTCTGCCCGTATTGTTTTAAAGCCAGGTAGATACACACTGGAGTCCAGGATATGTTCCTTTAGCCATGTCTCAGTAAAACACATGATGCTGCATTCCTGATACTCTGGCTGGGTCTTCAACAGAGTTTCAAGTTCATCCATTTTGTTAGCAAAGAGATCTCACATTTGTCAATAGGACTGATGGAAGTGAAGGTTTAAACTTCCTCTTTCTCTCTCTTCTCTTTGCTCCTGCTCTGCATCCACGTCTTCTTCTTTTGAGCTCATCAGGGATCCAGAGTTTCAATTTGAGGATTATTTCAGCCTTAGAAATGTCAGTTAGCTGCTCTTTCTTGTAAACAAGTCTCTTGTTGCCATTGTGGCAAAAAAGTGACAAATAAAGCAAAAAACTCAATCAGCACATCACCCAAATCAGAAGAAAAGTATTTAGAAAATATTTCCAGAAGAAAAAACTAGCAAGAAATACTCAAAAAGAACAAAAATAAATAAATATTTATTTATTTAAAAATAATATGGCTTTTGATTACAGACTGCAACTACACTAATAATACTTTTAGTTATTCCTCTTCTTGAATTATTATTTTGCTGTAGTTTTTTTTTTACCTGTATTCCTTAGCTTATGTGATTGTAGTTTTATTAGTTAGTTTAATTTCTGTTAGATAATAAATAAATGATATGGTGTTGATCAACTTGTAGTTCGTCTTACATGGCAGCAGGTGTAATGTAAGAAGAAATACAGACATACATTTTTATAAATAAACTGTAATTAAATTAACAACACTGTTTAGGCAGCAGCCTCTCTGGGCCTTCCATTGGTTAGGGTTATTTTAATTTATTTATAATTTATTATTGTTTAATGTACAAATACGTATGGTCAAATGAAACATTTTATTTTGAATTTTAATTTATATTGTGCATTGTTGTTATGTCCGCGCTATACATCGCAGCTATAAATGCTGTGGTTCTAATAATTGACATAATACTTTCTTTCAGTGTTTAAGCCTTGGTTCCCTAATTTAATTCCTACTGTAAATATTTTGTTAAACTAAAATATATTCAGCAAAGGAAACATCTACTTATGTATCACTTGTTGGTATTTTCATACTTTCAATCTGCATGATTTTCGTTAAACCTAACCCATAAAATCAGTTTTTTATTTAACAGTATAATTGGTTTGTTCTTCAGAGGGCTAACGGAATCATATAAATGCAACAAGATGACAATATGCAGACAGACTCCAGTTTTCCAAAACACAAAAAAGACATTTTGAATAAATTACTGGTTTGGTTTCATTAACCCATACAAAAAAGAAGAGATTACAGTAGATTATGCTTGAATCCTTTAAATTAGGATTGAGTAAGTAAAGCTAATAGTGTGCAGCCTTTCTGAAAAAGCTTTTTTTTTTTTTATCAGTTCCTCATTCTCTGAGGTTATGGCTCTTGTCTGTGCGTGTGTGTTTGTCAAAATATTTGGTCTCATAATGGTTTAATTTTGTTGAAACACTTTCACTCACGCTGAAAACAAGCTCCTAAAATTTTGCTGTGTGATATTAACTTCACGACCAAAATACAGTTATTTTAATTTCAAAACTATAATGATGAAATCCTAACTGATGTGCTCCAAAACATTTTAAACAATTAATCTCACACAGTAAAACTCTGTTGTGTTACTGTGCTTACAAAGCTATAATATTACATTTCTCATACACAAATAAGATGTGAAAAGATCGCTGACAGATGTATGTCCACTTTATTAGCATCTTCTTTATTTTTTGTCTAACATTATGACTGCTATAATCTGCTCCACTTCGATGCCTTGGAATGCTGCTAATGCTGCTTCTCCCAGACTAATAACTGCATGGAAAATATGTCACTGCGACCATTTACTTACTGCTGCTGCTGAAACATTACACTTGTTTGCAAAACATCAATGACCTCATTGACTCCAAACCTGGAGGATTTAAACTTTTTACTAATGCAACAACTTCCATCAAATAGTCTTTGTAACCATTGCACATCCATGTAATCATCATTAATGGCAATTTGGTCATATTATGACAATTAGTGTTTAATTCTGTTACAAAGAAAAGTTTATATAGACAGCTCCAAGTCAGTTATTTTGTTTTTGCCTTCCGAAGCTGAAATTTTCTACTGTAATTAAAAGATGGCTTTAAGAGAGCCATCTGTGACCCTCCTACACATTTTCTCCACTTCATATAAACAAGAACCCAGTAACATTCAGACAGCATGTGAGGTTAATTATGTTTTTGCTCTGTTTTTGTAGCAGATAGTGATAGAGGTACTTCAATATTTATCTATTTAAATTTAAGAATGCAAATCAAAAGGCTGTAAGATCATCAGTATTTGCAGTAAATGGGCTGCAACATGCAGCGTAACATTCTTCTTGTTCTATGCTCAGAAATTTGACCTTGTATTAATTATTTCTCTTTGTTTACTTTCTGTCTATCCATGTCAAAGATGATGACCCAGTTGGACCGATGTAAGTAAAGCACTTATACTGTTGCACAATCAACAGAGTTTTGTTATTTAAATCTGCTCTTTTTCTTGTCACAATATCATAACATCTTTTTATCGTAGGAAGACAAATTCAACAAACAATCACAAGGACAAAAACATTCGCCAGAGGAATACGAAATAAGCCATTAAATTCATGTAAGACACAGTTGTAGGAGATTGTTGGAACTAAATATAGAACTCAATGTGAGGATTATCCATTGTTACGCCTTGTTCTGCTTCTCTCTCCACAGATCAGATGGCTAAACAGAATTTTCTGACTACATGAACGTATCAGAAGTTGACAAACTCTAGGCAGTTTTGGAAAATGCATATCTCGTCTCATTTCTATGAGATAGAAACAATATCAGCATAACACTGGCAAAACAAAGAACATACAGTAATGGCTGTCTTAAACATGCCTTATTCAGTCTTGGGTGGCTATTTCAGGATGATGAATTATGACTAAACCACCACAAAGATGTACACATGTCCAATGTGTTGTTGATGTCTCCTATTTTATTAATTTTATTACTCCCTCCAATGAGGTGATCCCTTTTGTATTACATATCATGTACAATGCATGCAAGATTACGCAATAGGATACTCAGAATAGACTTTTCCTTTTCTTATCCCTTGTGTGACTTTTTTTTTTAACCTAAATTAATTTTTTTTTAGACTTATCATTCTTAATATACATATGTTATTTTTCACACATACATATATGTGTGTGTACGTATATGAACTACCAGTCAAAAGTTTGGAAACACTTTCTTGTTCAACTGAATGGGAAAGTGTGACACACACACACACACATACATACACATATATACACACACACATATATATATATATATATATACATACATATACACACATACATGTCTGTATGCACACACAGAGTTCTTAACATTGAGAAATTTGTACAGCATATTATTGTCATTAGATTATTTGACCCATTTGATCTGATTTGTGATGAGAACTCTACTTTTACCAGAACTTTTATTGTGAAGCAAGGGCTTCAGTGACTGGCAGTATTTACATTTTTACACTTAATTTAGAGTGTTTACAGAAAATGACTACTGTGTGTGTTTAACTATCTTATCAAAAAAGAATATGTGTATTATTTCTATTTTATTTCCAGAGTAACTTAGGTGTCTTGTATATGTTGAAGTATGAGTGTTCAAATGATAGGAAATCTGTACATTTTTTAAACATTTCCTAATTACATTATTTGATTTTTATTTTCCAACTGTATAGCATGGCTATAATCCTATGCAATATGTATTCATAAATAGACATATGGAGGGCAGTTTGTTTTACTCAGTGAAGCTTTAACTTTGTGGGATCACTTGGAAGCTGGCATAGAAAAATTCACTGCTGTAGCTGCATGACTCCTCTTTCAGTACAATGTATACATGTGTGTTGCAGTGGAAATGGACCTGCATTATGGATGTGAACAGAGGGACCAGAGTATATAGCCACGATCAAATATATGAGTGAGACCAATATTTTTTTCTGAATAAAAAAAATGTGAAAAATACAAATTATGGTTTGTGTGTTTATTTATTTCTCTCCTTTTTAGCAAATCTTATAAAACAGGTATTACGTAACAAAAAATCCCCTTTGAACCCTTTTCCATAAGAAGAAATTTGAGATAAAATTGCAGATAACACAGGTGAAACAGTCAGAAGGAATCAACTACCAACAGGCACTGCCTGTCTACACAAGCTGTGCTGGAGGGGGGAAAAGAAAAGATGGCACTAATGTGACATTTTGCCTTCAACTGCTCGGCTTCTTTACTTCTCAAGTAGTTTCTTCAGCTCCTCTTCTACTTTCTCTACAAATGCAGGGAAGCTGGGATCCAGAAGACAAACACCCAGAATTGACTCCAAATCTTCTTGTGCCAAACAATCATGACTGTGTATTTCAGGAAGAGTCACAGTCATCTCTCCCAACAAGTGCTGTGGAAGATCAACAGAAACATTTTATTGAGTTTTAAAGGAAAATGATAATTCATAGCCCTATAATGGCATTCATAAATGAGTCTTGTGCTTCATGGAAATATTTTAAAATGCAATGATTCATTTAAAACGTTATTAAAAGAAGTAAACATGAATCATATAGTCAACCTTCTGAAAATGAATTGAATTCATTCAAAGAAGCAGTTTGTATCTTAAAATTTGTGAGTAAAACAACATTTCTTCATTTAAAATAAAGAACATTGAAATACCTTGTTCCAGCCACTAAAATGTGCACAACACTCAAATTTGTTGCCATTTTTAACATGAAGCATTAATCTTGCCTCATAGCATTGCTAAGAGACTTTCATGGTGAAAAATTAATGAAACAAGTAATAAACATGCTGAACACAGTTTCACCTATGAGGAGTTGTAACAGGCGGGTCAAGAGATGAACTGCTGGAGAGGTGTGTGTGGGGGGGGGGGTAGTTCTCTTCCCTCCTACAGGAAGGTTTGCACTTGATTTAACCGACTTGTCTTTAAAGACACTGCCAGCACTTGTGTCACTGTCCCCAGGCATGTTCTTAACATAACATCATCTGCTTGTCAAAATCTCATGAAAATGTGACATTAATATTGTCAATGTTCAGCTGTAAACTGAATGAGACAACGACCTGCACACATAAGCGCTGCATTTTCTCCCTCTTTACACATCCACACTTCAGTGACGAGTGTGTGTCAGGGTGGCTTGTACAGAGAGAAATTGCTTTTCATATTCAGAACAATTTAGGTTCAGAGATAGTCAGAAGTTAACTGTATTTGGCTCTGGATAGTGTTATGATTATGAACTTTCAGTACTAACAATCCATACCTGGGTAAGATGCCTGACAGACAAAGATTTTTTAACAACCTCTGGTTCAGTTCCCGCTGTCTTTTCCAGACAAGAGACCTGCCACAAGATGACACACAAAAAAGGGAGAAAAATTTGACAAATGCAGCTTGACACCACAGAGAAGTGGAACCAATCAATGGCTTCATTACTAATTGAAAATGTTCCACTTCTCAAAGTCCTTTCATCTTCACTGTGAACCTCTGCATTGCATCCGTCCCCTAAAGGTCAAATTCAACACCATGGCAGTGTCCAGTCTTTTCTCAGTCATTCATATGCTTCATTGATGCTACATGTACAATGTAAAAGGGGAAATAATAAAGTTCTGGTGGTTTTCCTGTTTCTTCTCCACGAGGCAGAATTGAATCATAGATTACAGGTATTTAAATCCTACCGTTTTTTTTTTCAATGAAGTTCCACTCATTTTAGATGTAATTTTCTTGTGTATTGTTTTAAATATTGGGACAGGATTATTTTTAAGAGGGAACATTTATTTAAAATATCAATATATGATGCTAAAAGTTTTTTCAGTTGTATTTCAGGACTGATTGATTATTATTATTGTAAACAGAGTGGTCTATGATATATCATTCCATCTAAGTAGCTGTATTGTCTTTTTAAGAATAAGACAGTGATGTAAATAGCACAAAGGCTGCATGTGGCGCGGTTGGTAGCACTGCTGCCTTGCAGCAAGAAGATTCTGGGTTCAAAACCAGCTTCCTCCCATAGACCAGAAATATGCTTGAGGTTAGTTTGTAACCCTAAATTGTCCCTAGGTGTGGTTGTTTGTCTATATGTGGCCCTGTGATGGACTGGCGAGCTGTCCAGGTGTAGCCCTGCCTCTCGCAAAATGACCTCTGGAGACGGACACCAGCTCCCTGTGACCCTGAACAGAAATAAGCAGGTATAGAAAATGGATGGATGTAAATAGCACCATCTAGTGCCGGCACTTTATCATTGTTGCTGCAGCTAACCTCTGCATTAAGCAACAACAGAGAAATCCCATGATGATAACAATAAATACTGTTTTAAAGAATAAAGATTGTATTTATATCCAATTCCTAAACATTAAAGGCAACAACAGAAAGAACAAGGTATTGATTTTCTTTTCCAAACTCCAATTTTTTGTTTTTGACTGTTAGTTGCCTATTTTGGCACTTCGTTCTAGTGACCCATTGATTATTTTAGTTGAAATGTAAGCTGGCCAACCTGTGTTTCTGGAGCAGATTCTTCAGTGGGGGGCTGATTTGGATGTACTGAGGCACCATCCTGAGTGGTAAAAGGAACGTACTTCATCAGTTTTTCCATCGCACTTGAGCACTGATTTATGGCCTCTGCTGTGCTACTTCCATCAAACTGCATCCTTATCATGCGACTCTCCCCCTGCAGAAATCCACAAATCCACTCACAGTCTGTCTCCATAAATAAACTGTGCCAGTAAAAACAAAATCTGTGCTTTGTAAATTTCCCTTTTCTAATGAGCCCCTTCAGAAAAAACAAAACAATGAGACTTAAATGCTCGGTACTTTCCAAGATATTATTGTTGTTGTCTTTTGTGTGCAGTGAGTTAGTTCCGAGTTTAGACCCAGTCTTCTGCTCACACACAAAAAACACGACAGAAACCAAGCACTGACAGAAACACCCAGCTGAGGATTCCACGGATCATAAAGCGCTCCTCCCGCTCAGTTCTGGTCTGCCTCCCCCAGCTTTGGTGCACCTTCTGGGCTGCTCGTTCAGCCCTACACCCTCACCTGGCTCCACTCCACAGCCAGGTCCAGCCACTCAACAGCCTGGTCCTGCTGCAGCCAAAACGCTCACCGTCTCCGACCTGCCCCCCACAAGTCTCTTCTCTCTTTTTATTCCTTGGGAGGACTTCTGTCCTTCTGGGGCAGCAAAGGAGAAATGGAGGGTGGCCGCTGCGGAGGTGAGAAGGGCGGCTGCTCTTCTGACCTACACAGCGACTGCCCTTCTGACCCCCGCAGCAGCCAACCATCAGACCTCCTCAAGCAGTGCGATGCTCAAGAAGGCAGCCGGAGGGGTGGCCGCAGCGATGCTAAGGAAAACAGCCGGATGGACAGCCGCAACAAAGCTCTGGAGGATGGCCGGAAGGATGCCGCCTCCCAAGACTTTGCTACAGTTGCCCCTCTGACTGCCTCCCAGTACTTCTTTTCGGCCATCCTCCAGGGCTTCGCTCCCAAGACTTTGCTGCAGTGGCCCCTCCAACCGCCGCCAACAACTGTGCTTTGGCCGTCCCTCAGGCTGCCCTCCAAGGTTTTGCCTCGGCCGCCCCCCTGGCTGCTTCCCAAGACTTCATTGTGCCCTCTAGGCCGACCCCCTTGACTTTTTGCAGCCTGGCCACTGTCCTCCCTAAACTCCTGGTACCCAAGCGCTAAACTTTGTTTTTGCCAAGCCTGGGCATTCTTTTGGACGTTTTTTGTTTCTCTCAAGACTCGAGATTTACTTTTTTTCTATCCATCCTTCATGGCCTCCCTCCTCTCAACCATTTTTGGTTGTGCCCGTTTTGGTTTTTGTTTGGAGGTTGGGTGGCATCCTTTGTGTATGTGTGTGTGTGGGGGGGGGTACAGTTTTCAGCATGGTTTTCAGTTCTTTGTTCTATAGGATTATTTTGATAATTTGTATAATCTTTGGTTTCCCTGTTTTCGGTGTCAGGTCCATTTTTGTGTTCCTTCTGTCTTCCGGTTTTTGTCCCGCTGTTCCTTGTTTTATTTTGGTATCGTTTACACTTCCTGCTTCCCCATGTTCTCCAGTAACTTGGTTTCCCTCATTCCCAGATGTTTCTGCTTTTCTCAGTAGTTATCTTTTGTTTGTGCATGTATATAAGGCTGATGTTTAGTTAGGTTAGTTGTGCTTGGATTATCTTTATGTTTGTGATGTTCTTCCTCCATTCCATCTGGATTCCCTGGTTCTTCTGACTGTAAGTTTGCTGCCCCATCAGCACTCCTTTTCGTTCTTTATTAAAAACCCATTGTTTCTTTATGTCTTGTGTTAGTTCCGAGTTTGGGTCCAGCCTTCTGCTCACACACAAAAAACATGACAACTACAGGTCCTACTGTCTGCTCTAAGTGCTCAATGGGTGTGTCTGATGGTGAATGGTGTTGCCATGGTCATGTGGTAAACGTTTTGCACGTGACCAGTCTTGTATTGTGATCAGAGGAAAAGTGGAATGGTGCCCGTAGGTTAAACTGTAGATACAGTAACTTCTGTTTTGGGAGTTTTTTACATTTATTGTAAATGAGAGGCAGTTTTTTTGTAAACTCAAAACACCACATAACCATGAAAGTACACAGTCAGTGTTGGATATTGTGACATACACTCACCGGCCACTTTATTAGGTACACCATGCTAGTAATGGGTTAGACCCCCTTTTGCCTTCAGAACTGCCTCAATTCTTCGTGGCATAGATTCAACAAGGTGCTGGAAGCATTCCCCAGAGAGTTTGGTCCATATTGACATGATGGCATCACACAGTTGGCGCAGATTTGTCGGCTGCACATCCATGATGCGAATCTCCCGTTCCACCACATCCCAATGATGCTCTATTGGATTGAGATCTGGTGACTGTGGAGGCCATTTGAGTACAGTGAACTCATTGTCATGTTCAAGAAACCAGTCCAAGATGATTCCAGCTTTATGACATGTGGCATTATCCTGCTGAAAGTAGCCATCAGAAGTTGGGTACATTGTGGTCATAAAGGGATGGACATGGTCAGCAACAATACTCAGGTAGGCTGTGGCGTTGTAACGATGCTCAATTGGTACCAAGGGGCCCAAAGAGTGCCAAGAAAATATTCCCCACACCATTACACCACCACCACCAGCCTGAACCGTTGATACAAGGCAGGATGGATCCATGCTTTCATGTTGTTGACGCCAAATTCTGACCCTACCATCCGAATGTCGCAGCAGAAATCGAGACTCATCAGACCAGGCAACGTTTTTCCAATCTTCTATTGTCTATTTCGATGAGCTTGTGCAAATTGTAGCCTCAGTTTCCTGTTCTTAGGTGAAAGGAGTGGCACCCGGCGTGGTCTTCTGCTGCTGTAGCCCATCTGCCTCAAAGTTCGACGTACTGTGCGTTCAGAGATGCTCTTCTGCCTACCTTGGTTGTAACGAGTGGTTATTTGAGTCACTGTTGCCTTTCTATCAGCTCGAACCAGTCTGGCCATTCTCCTCTGACCTCTGGCATCAACAAGGCATTTCCGCCCACAGAACTGCCGCTCACTGGATATTTTTTCTTTTTCGGACCATTCTCTGTAAACCCTAGAGATGGTTGTGCGTGAAAATCCCAGTAGATCAGCAGTTTCTGAAATACTCAGACCAGCCATTCTGGCACCAACAACCATGCCACGTTCAAAGTCACTCAAATCACCTTTCTTCCCCATACTGATGCTCGGTTTGAACTGCAGGAGATTGTCTTGACCATGTGTACATGCCTAAATGCACTGAGTTGCCGCCATGTGATTGGCTGATTAGAAATTAAGTGTTAACGAGCAGTTGGACAGGTGTACCTAATAAAGTGGCCGGTGAGTGTATGTGTAATCACATCTGGCAGTTTGTACCGTGGGGCATTTTAGGTGTGGTTTTTGGCAAGCTTTATCATCATGGTGAAGCAGATAAAACACCAATAAAAGTAATGACAATTGTCCTCGGACAAGCTGGACGTTTTGATGTAGGATGTTCGAGCTGCATTAACAAAATAATAATAAAGCTATAACTCTATTAAGAGGCCAGTTTAGAGGTGGAGAATAGGTGCCACATGTGAATATAAACCCATTTACAGCATTGCTCACATTCATTATGACAGGCCCCTAATAATGTACCATTCTTTGGATTTAATATTGGATTTTAAAATGTAAAATTAGGGGTGTAACGGTTCACGGGTATGTGTTGAACCATTCGGTCTGGCACGGTTTGGTCTGGCTCGGTCCACTTGCGTACCGTTTCGGTGTATTTTTTTCATAAATGTATTATTAGTGTGATATTAAGCACAGCAAAAGAAAGTTTCAGGGCGAGTTTCTGCATGGACGCTGTATTGAGTGAAGCACAGTGGAGCCGCATAAACATGTTGAAGTAAATACATGATCTGAGGGGTGTAACAGTATACACGCATTCACACGAACCATTTACGTACTGGGCTGTTGGTATGGTGTAGATGTTTACCGATCCAATTACAGCTAGTTAAAATACTTCTTTTGCGCGTGGAGCATCTTCAGTGGCAGACTGGAAGTTATTTGTTAGCACTGGACTCCCACGTGAGGTTTTTTTTTCCTTTAGCAGACGACATGGCTGATGCAAACAAGAAGCCCGAGCTTGAAGACCCTCCTTTATCTTTAAGGTCTCCTGTTTGGGAAGTTAAGCAGTATTCTATTTTTTATTCCTATTTTTTTTTTGTTAGTTTTTAATGTCTCATTTTAATAAGAAAATATATAAACCCCTTGTTTGCAAAAGTTGAAAATTAAGCAAAAAGCAATTTTTATGCTTTGTGTTCTTTTTCCACTGACTGTACCATGAAAAATTAACCATGACTTCAAAACTAAGATGCATACCGAACCAGGATTTTTGTGTACCGTTACACCACTATTTAAAATAATTTTAAACTCTAGGCTGAACTTTAGAAGAATAAAATATTATAGCTCACCTTAATGTTGAATCGAAACATCAAGTTGTCATTGCTGTGTTGTACTTTAGTAAAATCAAAGCCAGAAAGCAAAGGGATTGTATCCTAAAAAACACAAATGGTAAATGGCTTGTACTTGTATAGTACTTTCAAGGGACACAACGTGCTTCACACTACAGTTTGTCATTCACACACACACACACACACACGCACACGCACACGCACACGTGTGTTTTGTTATCCTTATGGGGACCGTCCATTGACTTCCATTGATTTTAGTAACTAGATTTATACCTAACCCAAACCCTTTTCCTAACCTTAACCATTACTGATCTATAACTAACCCTAAGACTAACTAAAACTCTATTCACACCATACCTATAAACCTAACCTCTAACCCTAAAAAGGGGAGTCCCCCTCATGGGGACCAGGCTTCGGTCCCCACAAGAACCCTCGGACCCCAGAAAGATAGTAAAAGTCAGGAAACGGGTCCCCAGGAGGTCAGAAATACAAACCCACCCACCCACACACACACACACACACACACACACACACACACACACACACACACACACACACACACGTACGTTTGGTGGTGATAAACTTTTTAGCCACAGCTGCCCTGGGACACCAGCTGCCAGGCACCACCTGACCATTCTGACTACCACCAAACAGGCAAGGTGGGTGAAGTGTCTTGCCCAAGGACACAACAGCAAAGTAATTTTTTCGGGAGGGAGTAGTATGTTGTAGTAGTTGAATGGGTGACGGGTGGCCATTTGGTTACAAGACGACCTGCTCTACCTTCTGAGCTATATAAAAACCTGAGTGAAAATCATAAGTAACCAGAATTGTCAACAGTTTATTCCTAGTAATAAGGATAGAGTACATATTCATGATTATAATGATGTGCATAAGCTAATGTGGGAGGAAACACTTTTGTTCATCCATCCACTTTATATGATTAAAACAGATTTTGATGATGCTAAATTTGAAGGAAAATGTTTTGAAAAACAAATTACTAAAACAAAATGAAGTTTAAAAATGTGGCTTTCAAATGAGGGTGAGAGAGAAAATAATTTCCCAAAGCTGTCTGCAGGTGTCTCTGTTTACTCAGTAACACCAAAAGTTTATTGGCAGCTCATGATCAACAAAAGATGAGGAACAAACAGTAACCTAAAGTAGTATTTGTTAATTGTTCTTTACAAAATTTACAACCAAAATAATTGACTGTGTGTATATCCGTTTGGTTCTGAGGACAGCTGTCCCTTTAATTAAGTAACTGTATTTACAATAACATGTTTATAAAATGTCCACTACTAGTGCAATGTTTAGTCATTTAGGCAAAAGGATTACATTAAAGTTTTTAATCTCTGTTTGTGAAATTGGATTTTTACCCTCAAAATGCCAAATGTGTCATATCGGATATATTTATTTCTTATTTCTCCCCAGGATCAAAAACCTGCTGATTTAGATCCTTTGTCTTCTGTCCTCTGTTGGATGATCTCAGTACTACAAGTGGGAAGTGCCAATTTTATTTAATGAGTTATTTTACAAATACTTTATGAAAAGTAACATATAATATCCAATGTTTAAACATACAAGACATACTACATACAAATAAAATACACATTTCTTAATGTTATTTAAAGAGGCAATTTCATACAAATTTCAGGACTTTGTGGTTATTTCTTAAGTATTAACCAGTAATATGAAACATTTTATATCTAAAAAACGTCAGAAAACACTTAACAGTCCTTTCAATCTGTCTGTATTAAAACTTGGGTGGTTCCAGCTCCTTCCGTCAGGCTGCTTTGGCTGCAGCTCGTTCATATTCATTATTCGAATTTGTTGGACTCTGATTGGCTAACAAACTAGCCTATGAGATCAAGGTATACTGTTTCCCGCCCCGCTGCGCATGGCAACGGCAGACGTCGTGTCTTCTTATTTGCTACGTCTTATGCTACAACTTTTTAGTGAGCCACATGCTAGGCATGGATTTCAACTGGGGGAGATGCCGAATACTAACAAACAAAGGAGTTGTGACGAAACAGATACAGGCCGTTCAAACTCGGGTGTTATCGCCACCTGCGTAGTTTGAGAGATTAAAACGAAAAGATAAGTTGTTGACCTGTTTTCACACCCACTATGAAGGTAACAACACCTGTGGAGCTAAAATATTCAACAGAAACCTCAGAAAAAACGTTTTTAATGGAAGGGGCTTTTTAAGGTTTAAAGAGGGTTTTAAAGGCTTTTAGGTGTCTGTGACACGCTCAGGTCTCAATAAAACATGTAGAAGCGTTATAAATGTGTTCAAACAAATATGGGGCCCATTTGTGTTGTTTGACACTTATTAGGCAAGTATGAATGTTTTCATGAGCTTCGGGGAGAGTCTTGCGCTGTGTCCAAATTCAGGGTTTGCATCCTGCTGAGGGTTCCTCCTACTAGGTATAAGGAGGACGATTCTTTCAAGACTGCAAAAACCAGAGGTTGGTATCTTGTGACAATCTTGTAACAATTTCTTGTTAATAAATGATCCGAAATAAAAAAGTAAACACAATGAAATATGAGAAGCATTTCTGTCAATTTATTCAGAAGAAGTTTATAACTTAACAAAACCAAAATTGTGATAAGGTCTAAGAGCTCTTCTTCTGTGTCTCGTCTCCTCTTCCTCGCTGCTGGCTGCCTGAGAATATGATTTTTAAATAGATTTATTCTTGTACCTCCACCCCACAGTGGCAGCTCTGGAGTTATTTGAAAAAGCTTAAAGTGCAGGTTAAGCCTCCCTTTAAACCAGTATTTAGAGAAATATATCAGGAACTGGCTCTAAATAAAAAATTACTAATAAATATATCCTATAGATCTGACCTAAATATAAGTCTGACTTGTCAACTTGGCACAACAAGATAGCTGTGTCTCCTGCAGGAACACTATTAATGAGACAAAATGACCCCTGAAATATCTGTTGCCTGCAGGTCAAAGGAAAGTTTTTCCCCAGGGTGCCACAATAACTAGTACTAATCAATGTGACACAGACGTCTTTCAAACTTAAACACAGAATGCCAACACTTTTTTTTGGATAATTACTTTTTGCTCTGCTGTTTCACAGTAAGTGGTATGTTTGTCAGGCATAACAAGCATATTGTTAAGAAGCTGACAACAAGTTTTGTAATAAACTGGATAAGTCTATGTTGTATGAGTGATAGAACACAAATTAAATCATAGAATGTAGTAGGGCTGGGCGGTAAGGCAAAATGTTTATATTTTTCTAAATTATATCGGTTTAACGGTATTTTGTTTTTTATATGACCATTGATACCTACATTATCTTCTAATAAGTAAAGAATGACTGCATTAGATTTGCTTTAAATAGTCAATTTCACTGTTATATGCACAGTACAGTGTTTTTGTTGCACAGCCTCTTCAAGTTAAGTTGCTAGCTGCCGGCTACCGCAAATGATAATTGTGGTTCAAGTTCGACCTTAAGAGATTCCGAAGAGATTCCATAATACAGATGTGGCTCCTCTTTTTGGAATAAGTTGTTCTTGGTCAGTAACCTGTGAGTCTCTGTTACAGCCCCCGCCAGCAGCCATTCTTCATTCAAAACTTTATTTTTCAGGAGTGGTCTTATCGTGTCGCACTGAAATTAGTCCCCGCAGAAACACGTTCCTACTGCCAACGTTCCAGGTGTTGTCTTCACTATTCACTGGCATAGCTGTATATGAAAAATTCATATAATAACCATAATAAACACCGGTTTTCTGTACAAACCAGTATACCACCCAGCCCTAGAATGTAGCATAAAAACAGACAGACCAAAAAAAAAAAAAAATCATTGCTCAGTCAAAGCTGTGTTAGAAAGCTACCCAAAAAACCTCTATGTAGAATCCATCAGCTTTGCTGAATATTTGCTTTAACCCATCAAAAACGATGCAGTCAAATCACATCAGACTTGAGCACAAATGTCAAGCCCCTCAACAGAATATTTCACTAGGCTTCATCAAAATCTTTCATCAGAAAAGCAGATGACTCTTTATATCCGGTACCAGAGAATTTGCAGACAAAATGCTTTTTTTTTCTGCCAACATTTTGAAATAATAACTGCAAAATTCAGTTTATTTACATTCCAGTAAACTGTCCCACTGAAACAAAACAAAAATATTCCAGAGTTATTAATATACATGTCTCAACAATTTGGAGCCAGATGCATTTCTTTGTGTGGGGAAAACAGCAATATCTAAACTTGCACTGCAAGATGGATTCTTGTGAGATTTGGATTTTTCCAAACCCACAAAAATCCATCTTGTACAGCTCCAACTAAACCATATGACTTGGTCAAATAATGTTCAGACCGATCATGTTTTAGCATTGTGCTTCGGGGCAGGTGTTCAGGTATGATTGGCAGCAAGTGCCCAGGTAAAAGCAAAACAAACATGGCTGTGTCGGTGGATGTACACATAAAAGCGGCCATTGAATCTGTTTTTGGAGAACTAGAGACAATATCTTGGTTGAAAAATGAAAGGTAAGCACTTTGTGCATTTCTTGGTGGTAACCAAATCAAATCAAAAATACTTTATTAATTCCCGAAGGGAAATTAAGTGTTGTTGTAGCTCAGTTATAATTCAGGGAGCCATTGTAGAGGGTTCTAGCTGTAGACAGGAAGGATGTCCTGTAGCGTTCTGTTCTGCAGTGGATTATGAAGAATCTTCTGACTGAGACACTCTGTTGTTGGGTCACTGTGTTCTGAAGAGGATGATGAGGGTTTTCCATCATGTTCTTCATCCTCCTTTGGACAATCAACTCAAGAGACTCCAGTTCAGTCTCCAGGACAGAATCAGTCCTCCTTATCCATCTGTTCAGCCTCTTCATGTCAGTTGCTCTGATGCTGCTTCCCCAACAGGTGACTGCAGATGTGATCAGCTAAAAAACTCCTCTTCTTTTGCCGCTCCTCTTCAAATCTCTGTCTGCCCGTATTGTTTGAAAACCAGGCAGAGACACACTGGAGTCCGGGATATGTTCCTTTAGCCATGTCTCAGTAAAACACATGATGCTGCAATCTCGACAGAGTTTCATCCATTTTGTTAGCAAAGAGATCTCACACTTGTCAATAAGATGGGGAATAAACCTGAATAAACTTGAAACTTGATGGTAAATGGTAAATCCTGTATTTGTATAGCGCTTTTCTAGTCATTCAGACTCAAAGCCCTTTCACACTACAAGGTTTTGCATTTACCCAATCACGCAACCCGATATGTAAACCGGGGGGAGATACGCAGATCAGAGGGCAACATGGGGTTCAGTGTCTTGCCCAAGGACACTTCGACATGTGGCGGTGGAAGCCAGGATCGATCCACCAACCTTCAAGTTGGAGGACGACCGCTCTAACCACTCAGCCACAGCCGCCCCAATATGACTGATGGTAGTGAAGGTTTAAACTTTCTCTTTCTCTCTCTTCACTTTGCTTCTGCTCTGCTCCACGACTTCTTCTTTGAGTTCATCAGGGATCCGGGGTTTCAATTTGAGGATTATTTCAGCCTTATGGTGCGTTCACACCGGCCCAACCATCAACTTCATAAGCTGCAAGTTTATATGTAAAGTCTATGGTGGACGCGCGTCAGACAGACGTCAACGGCTCTGCGGCGCTTTGTGAGTATTATGAGCGGCAACTTTTCAGGCGTTGACGCTTGAGAAGCTTGAAAAGCTCAAAGTTCAGCTAGCTGAACTTTTGATGTTCATAACGCTCTTAAAGCGGCATGTCAACCAATCAGAGCGTCTCATCGTAGTGAATAATGTTATGTAAAATAGTCTAGAAAACGCTGATTTCAAAAATCATACATAACATTACCGTAGACAGATGGACAGGCGCTCTTCGGGAGGAATAGAGCGCCTGTAGTTGGTGTCCTGGTGGGTGATTTGAGCACTGATGCGGCCCAGGAGGTCATCAAACTGGGAGTGGGACAGACGGAAGTAGCGCTGGAAGCGGACCTCATCCAAACGTTGCTCCTGGAGCTAATGGTTAAACTCACCAAACTCAGAACGCATCTGAAGAATGGGGTGTATCCACAAACGGCGCTGATGCATCTGACGTCGACATTGTCTAGATCTATGAAGTAAATAAATCCAAGCCACTGTCTCAATATGATCCGCCATAGCTCCGAACATCCGATAACAAAGGAAGCCCCGCCTTCGCACTCTTTTTCGGTCAGGCTTTACGAGCTTTAACGCCTATGCGCTCTGACTGGCAGGCATTTTGTGAGCTTCAACTTTCACGTCAAGTTTGGAGCGTTATCAGCGTTGCTTGACGTTGAAAAAGTGGCCGGTATGAACGCACCATTAGACATGTCAGTTAGCTGCTTTTTCTTGTAAACAAGTCTCTTGTTGCCATGGTTACGCATCATAACGAGTGGCAAAAAAGTTACAAATCAAGACGATGTGTGTGCTTTACTCCCGACTGGATTTGCATGAGCTTGATCATGTGAAAGGCACACACGTACTGAATGGGCGAAGCAGGACAAGAGAAGATGCTTGATGAATCAAGCTTCAATCAAAAGCCAATCAGAGCAGGGGGTATCGGAGGGGGTTTGGGCGACGGGAGCGCCGATGGTTGATCACTCCTACACATGCTCCACTCACTACCCCCACTCCACTAAACCCCACTAGTACTAGATCCTAGGGCTGGGTGATATGTCGAGATTTTCAAATATATCAAGAATTTTTCACATACGATATAGAAAAAGGAATTATTGTTTATATTGAGATGGCTTGTTTTGAGTTGAAATAACAGCTTCATAGTCGGAGTTTTTCCCTTGTTTCCTCCTTCCCTGTCTGTCTCTCACACAACTCTCTAGCTCCGGCTAGAAAGAAAAGTCTGATGTAAAACGTGTGCAGACGTGAAAAAAAGTCTCTGCTCTGTTGAAATATGACACTTTGTTCTGACCACCAACATGGAGATTAACAGGACAGTTCTTTCATCAGCTCATTTCTCATATTTGCACAAAAATATTTGAACAAAGCTACAAACAAGACGAGTAAAATGGCCTTAAGATCGTACTGACTTGTTTTCATTTTTGCTCATGGGATATTTTTTATTTTGCACTACTGTATTTTTGTTTTGGCCATGGAAATGTATTTTTTCATTCATTTTGTTTTTGGAAAGTATAATCTAATATACAGCTATTTCAATTTCAGTGAACTGTTGTAATGCACATGTGCTGAGTAAAAGTGGATTTAGCACTCAAGGCTGTAAATTAGAATTTTCTCTTTGGTTACTGGAAAAAAAAAAAAAAAAAAAAAAAATTATATATATATATATACAGTGGGGCAAAAAAGTATTTAGTCAGCCACCAATTGTGTAAGTTCTCCCACTTAAAAAGATCAGAGAGGCCTGTAATTTTCATCATAGGTATACCTCAACTATGAGAGACAAATGAGGAAAAAAAATCCAGAAAATCACATTGTCTGATTTTTAAAGAATTTATTTGCAAATTATGGTGGAAAATAAGTATTTGGTCACCTACAAACAATTAAAATTTCTGGCTTTCACAGACCTGTAACTTCTTTAAGAGGCTCCTCGGTCCTCCACTCGTTACCTGTATTAATGGCACCTGTGTGAACTCGTTATCAGTATAAAAGACACCTGTCCACAACCTCAAACAGTCACGCTCCAAACTCCACTATGGCCAAGACCAAAGAGCTGTCAAAGGACACCAGAAACAAAATTGTAGACCTTCACCAGGCTGGGAAGGCTGAATCTGCAATAGGTAAGCAGCTTGGTGTGAAGAAATCAACTGTGGGAGCAATTATTAGAAAATGGAAGACATACAAGACCACTGATAATCTCCCTCGATCTGGGGCTCCACGCAAGATCTCACCCCGTGGGGTCAAAATGATCACAAGAACAGTGAGCAAAAATCCCAGAACCACACGGAGGGACCTAGTGAATGACCTGCAGAGAGCTGGGACCAAAGTAACAAAGGCTACCATCAGTAACACACTACGCCACCAGGGACTCAAATCCTGCAGTGCCAGACGTGTCCCCCTGCTGAAGCCAGGACACGTCCAGGCCCGTCTGCGGTTTGCTAGAGAGCATTTGGATGATCCAGAAGAGGATTGGGAGAACATCATATGGTCAGATGAAACCAAAATAGAACTTTTTGGTAGAAACTCAACTTGTCGTGTTTGGAGGGGAAAGAATGCTGAGTTGGATCCAAAGAACACCATACCTACTGTAAAGCATGGGGGTGGAAACATCATGCTTTGGGGCTGTTTTTCTGCAAGGGGACCAGGACGACTGATCCGTGTAAAGGAAAGAATGAATGGGGCCATGTATCGTAAGATTTTGAGTGAAAACCTCCTTCCATCAGCAAGGGCATTGAAAATGAGACGTGGCTGGGTCTTTCAGCATGACAATGATCCCAAACACACCACCCGGGCAACGAAGGAGTGGCTTCGTAAGAAGCATTTCAAGGTCCTGGAGTGGCCTAGCCAGTCTCCAGATCTCAACCCCATAGAAAATCTCTGGAGGGAGTTGAAAGTCCGTGTTGCCCAGCGTCAGCCCCAAAACATCCCTGCTCTAGAGGAGATCTGCATGGAGGAATGGGCCAAAATACCAGCGACAGTGTGTGAAAACCTTGTGAAGACTTACAGAAAACGTTTGACCTCTGTCATTGCCAACAAAGGCTATATAACAAAGTATTGAGATTAACTTTTGTTATTGACCAAATACTTATTTTCCACCATAATTTGCAAATAAATTCTTTAAAAATCAGACAATGTGATTTTCTGGATTTTTTTTCCTCATTTTGTCTCTCATAGTTGAGGTATACCTATGATGAAAATTACAGGCCTCTCTGATCTTTTTAAGTGGGAGAACTTACACAATTGGTGGCTGACTAAATACTTTTTTGCCCCACTGTATATATATATATACACTCACCAGCCACTTTATTAGGTACACCTGTCCAACTGCTCGTTAATACTTAATTTCTAATTAGCCAATCACATGGCGGCAACTCAGTGCATATAGGCATGTACACATGGTCAAGACAATCTCCTGCAGTTCAAACCGAGCATCAGTATGGGGAAGAAAGGTGATTTGAGTGACTTTGAACGTGGCATGGTTGTTGATGCCAGAATGGCTGGTCTGAGTATTTCAGAAACTGCTGATCTACTGGGATTTTCACGCACAACCATCTCTAGGGTTTACAGAGAATGGTCCGAAAAAGAAAAAATATCCAGTGAGCGGCAGTTCTGTGGGCGGAAATGCCTTGTTGATGCCAGAGGTCAGAGGAGAATGGCCAGACTGGTTCGAGCTGATAGAAAGGCAACAGTGACTAAAATAACCACTCGTTATAACCAAGGTAGGCAGAAGAGCATCTCTGAACGCACAGTACATCGAACTTTGAGGCAGATGGGCTACAGCAGCAGGAGACCATGCCAGGTGCCACTCCTTTCAGCTAAGAACAGGAAACTGAGGCTACAATTTGCACAAGCTCATCGAAATTGGACAATAGAAGATTGGAAAAACGTTGCTTGGTCTGATGAGTCTCGATTTCTGCTGCGACATTCATGTAGGGAATATTTTCTTGGCACTCTTTGGGCCCCTTGGTACCAATTGAGCATCGTTACAATGCCACAGCCTACCTGAGTATTGTTGCTGACCATGTCCATCCCTTTATGACCACAATGTACCCAACTTCTGATGGCTACTTTCAGCAGGATAATGCGCCATGTCATAAAGCTGGAATCATCTCAGACTGGTTTCTTGAACATGACAATGAGTACACTGTACTCAAATGGCCTCCACAGTCACCAGATCTCAATCCAATAGAGCATCTTTGGGATGTGGTGGAACGGGAGATTCGCATCATGGATGTGCAGCCGTCAAATATGCGCCAACTGTGTGATGCCATCATGTCAATATGGACCAAACTCTCTGAGGAATGCTTGCAGCACCTTGTTGAATCTATGCCACGAAGAATTGAGGCAGTTCTGAAGGCAAAAAAGGGGTCCAACCCGTTACTAGCATGGTGTACCTAATAAAGTGGAGATGATTCCAGCTTTATGACATGGCGCATTATCCTGCTGAAAGTAACCATCAATAGTTGGGTACATTGTGGTCATAAAGGGATGGACATGGTCAGCAACAATACTCAGGTAGGCTGTGGCGTTGTAACGATGCTCAATTGGTACCAAGGGGCCCAAAGAGTGCCAAGAAAATATTCCCCACACCATTACACCACCACCACCAGCCTGAACCGTTGATACAAGGCAGGATGGATCCATGCTTTCATGTTGTTGACGCCAAATTCTGACCCTACCATCCGAATGTCGCAGCAGAAATCGAGACTCATCAGACCAGGCAACGTTTTTCCAATCTTCTCTTGTCCAATTTCGATGAGCTTGTGCAAATTGTAGCCTCAGTTTCCTGTTCTTAGCTGAAAGGAGTGGCACCTGGCATGGTCTCCTGCTGCTGTAGCCCATCTGCCTCAAAGTTCGATGTACTGTGCGTTCAGAGATGCTCTTCTGCCTACCTTGGTTATAACGAGTGGTTATTTTAGTCACTGTTGCCTTTCTATCAGCTCGAACCAGTCTGGCCATTCTCCTCTGACCTCTGGCATCAACAAGGCATTTCCGCCCACAGAACTGCCGCTCACTGGATATTTTTTCTTTTTCGGACCATTCTCTGTAAACCCTAGAGATGGTTGTGCGTGAAAATCCCAGTAGATCAGCAGTTTCTGAAATACTCAGACCAGCCATTCTGGCATCAACAACCATGCCACGTTCAAAGTCACTCAAATCACCTTTCTTCCCCATACTGATGCTCAGTTTGAACTGCAGGAGATTGTCTTGACCATGTGTACATGCCTAAATGCACTGAGTTGCCGCCATGTGATTGGCTGATTAGAAATTAAGTGTTAACGAGCAGTTGGACAGGTGTACCTAATAAAGTGGCCGGTGAGTGTATACACTATATTACCAAAAGTATTCGCTCACCCATTCAAATGGTCAGAATCAGGTGTCCTAATCACTTGGCCTGGCCACAGGTGTATAAAGTCAAGCACTCAGGCATGCAGACTGTGAAGCAAGACATTTGTGAAAGAATGGGCCACTCTCAGGAGCACAGTGAATTCTAGCGTGGAACTGTCATAGGATGCCACCTGTGCAACAAATCCAGTCGTGAAATTTCCTCGCTCCTAAATATTCCACAGTCAACTGTCAGCTCCATTATAACAAAATGGAAGCGTTTGGGAACAACAGCAACTCAGCCACGAAGTGGTAGGCCACGTAAAGTGACGGAGAGGGGTCAGCGGATGCTGAAGCGCATAGTGCAAGGAGGTCGCCGACTTTTTGCACAGTCAATTGCTACAGAGCTACAAACTTCATGTGACCTTCAGATTAGCCCAAGTACAGTACGCAGAGAGCTTCATGGAATGGGTTTCCATGGCCGAGCAGCTGCAGCCAAACCACACATCACCAAGTGCAATGCAAAGCGTCGGATGCAATGGTGTAAAGCATGCCGCCACTGGCCTCTAGAGCAGTGGAGACGCGTTCTCTGGAGTGATGAATCACGCTTTTCCATTTGGCAATCTGATGGACGAGTCTGGGTTTGGAGGTTGCCAGGAGAACGGTACATTTCAGACTGCATTGTGCCGACTATGAAATTTGGTGGAGGAGGAATTATGGTGTGGGGTTGTTTTTCAGGAGCTGGGCTTGGCCCCTTAGTTCCAGTGAAAGGAACTTTGAATGCTTCAGGATACCAAAGCATTTTGGACAATTCCATGCTCCCAACCTTGTGGGAACAGTTTGGAGCGGGCCCCTTCCTCTTCCAACATGACTGTGCACCAGTGCACAAAGCAAGGTCCATAAAGACATGGATGACAGAGTCTGGTGTGGATGAACTTGACTGGCCTGCACAGAGTCCTGACCTGAACCCGATAGAGCACCTTTGGGATGAATTGGAGCGGAGACTGAGAGCCAGGCCTTCTCGACCAACATCAGTGTGTGACCTCACCAATGCACTTTTGGAACAATGGTCAAAAATTCCTATAAACACTCTCCTCAACCTTGTGGACAGCCTTCCCAGAAGAGTGGAAGCTGTAATAGCTGCAAAAGGTGGACCGACATCATATTGAACTCTATGGGTTAGGAATGGGAGGGCACTTCAGTTCATAGTATGAGTAAAGGCAGGTGAGCAAATACTTTTGGTAATATAGTGTATATATACATATCGTATATCAAGGTTCAGATAAAAAATATTGAGATATGAATTTTGGTTCATATCGCCCACCCCTACTAGATCCCATCCCCTGTGTAAAATACATATGCTCACCATAAAAACCTGCGATGCACTGAATCCATGGAAGGTGAAACGTGATAGAGTGAGGGATTACTGTACATCTTCATTTTGTAAACTAAAGCGCTTTCCTGAATACTTTGTATATGACCGCAATACACAAATTACCAAGCCAGATTCAAACATCTTGAACATAAGTATCATTCCATATAGGGCTGGGCGGTATGGCAAAATTTTCATATCACGTTTTTTTCAAAATTATATCGGTTTTAGAGACTTTGACTGTATTTTTTTTATACAACCAATGTTACCCACACTATCTTCTTATAAGTAAATAATGACTGCATTAGACAGCTTTAGCTTTAAACGGCCCATTTTACTGTCATATGCAAAGTACAATGTTGCTCAGCCTCTTCAAAATATGATTACTAATAGCGGGCAGTAATTAAGTTAAGTTGCTAGTATTAGCGCCACTAGTAAACGCAAATGATAGTCCGAATCTGGCCTTTTGAAGCTGAAGAAATTCCATACTACAGACGTGGCTCCTCTTTTTGGAATAAGTTGTTCTGGGTCAGTAATCTGTGAGTTGCTGTTACAGCCCCAGCCAGCAGCCATTCTTCATTCAAAGCTTTTATTTTACACATGTGGTCTTAGCATGTAGCACTGAAATTAGTCCCCGAAAAAATACGCTCCCACTGCAAATGTTCCAGACATTGTCTTAGCTGTTCACCGGTATGTGAAAAATTCATAGGATAACCAAAATAAACAGCGGTTTTCGGTACAAACTGGTATACTGCCTAATTCCATATACAGTGGGGCAAAAAAGTATTTAGTCAGCCACCAATTGTGTAAGTTCTCCCACTTAAAAAGATCAGAGAGGCCTGTAATTTTCATCATAGGTATACCTCAACTATGAGAGACAAAATGAGGAAAAAAAATCCAGAAAATCACATTGTCTGATTTTTAAAGAATTTATTTGCAAATTATGGTGGAAAATAAGTATTTGGTCAATAACAAAAGTTAATCTCAATACTTTGTTATATAGCCTTTGTTGGCAATGACAGAGGTCAAACGTTTTCTGTAAGTCTTCACAAGGTTTTCACACACTGTTGCTGGTATTTTGGCCCATTCCTCCATGCAGATCTCCTCTAGAGCAGTGATGTTTTGGGGCTGACGCTGGGCAACACGGACTTTCAACTCCCTCCAGAGATTTTCTATGGGGTTGAGATCTGGAGACTGGCTAGGCCACTCCAGGACCTTGAAATGCTTCTTACAATGCCACTCCTTCGTTGCCCGGGCGGTGTGTTTGGGATCATTGTCATGCTGAAAGACCCAGCCACGTCTCATTTTCAATGCCCTTGCTGATGGAAGGAGGTTTTCACTCAAAATCTTACAATACATGGCCCTATTCATTCTTTCCTTTACACGGATCAGTCGTCCTGGTCCCCTTGCAGAAAAACAGCCCCAAAGCATGATGTTTCCACCCCCATGCTTTACAGTAGGTATGGTGTTCTTTGGATCCAACTCAGCATTCTTTCCCCTCCAAACACGACAAGTTGAGTTTCTACCAAAAAGTTCTATTTTGGTTTCATCTGACCATATGATGTTCTCCCAATCCTCTTCTGGATCATCCAAATGCTCTCTAGCAAACCGCAGACGGGCCTGGACGTGTCCTGGCTTCAGCAGGGGGACACGTCTGGCACTGCAGGATTTGAGTCCCTGGCGGCGTAGTGTGTTACTGATGGTAGCCTTTGTTACTTTGGTCCCAGCTCTCTGCAGGTCATTCACTAGGTCCCTCCGTGTGGTTCTGGGATTTTTGCTCACCGTTCTTGTGATCATTTTGACCCCACGGGGTGAGATCTTGCATGGAGCCCCAGATCGAGGGAGATTATCAGTGGTCTTGTATGTCTTCCATTTTCTAATAATTGCTCCCACAGTTGATTTCTTCACACCAAGCTGCTTACCTATTGCAGATTCAGTCTTCCCAGCCTGGTGAAGGTCTACAATTTTGTTTCTGGTGTCCTTTGACAGCTCTTTGGTCTTGGCCATAGTGGAGTTTGGAGCGTGACTGTTTGAGGTTGTGGACAGGTGTCTTTTATACTGATAATGAGTTCACACAGGTGCCATTAATACAGGTAACGAGTGGAGGACCGAGGAGCCTCTTAAAGAAGTTACAGGTCTGTGAAAGCCAGAAATCTTACTTGTTTGTAGGTGACCAAATACTTATTTTCCACCATAATGTGCCAATAAATTCTTTAAAAATCATACAATGTGATTTTCTGGATTTTTTTTTCCTCATTTTGTCTCTCATAGTTGAGGTATACCTATGATGAAAATTACAGGCCTCTCTGATCTTTTTAAGTGGGAGAACTTACACAATTGGTGGCTGACTAAATACTTTTTTGCCCCACTGTATGTTGTATGTATAAAACAAGAAGAAAGAAACAAAAAAAGTAAGCAACAGTATTCTTACCAGACTTTCTTGTCCTTGCATTATCAGCAAGTATCCAGGTTCCAGCATTGTCAGAATGATTTTAGGTTTTTTACCCTTTGTCTCAAAAACCTGGTAAAGATATAAAAAAACATTATCAGACAAAATTGTAAAAGCACTCTAACTGCTATGAATTCTACATACAACCCTGCAATGTAACAATGTATACTGATCTCAGAACAGATATAATTAAACATTGTATAAAAGTTCATGTTTCCCTCAGTGGGAGCAGGTTTGGGCGTCTGCAGCTGGGTCCTGATGCTTTGATGGTGGGGGCAGTGTGGTTGGGCAGTGACTTCTTAGGGGGGAAGGGATAGGGCACACCCCTTTACAAATTAACTTGGCTCTGCCAGATCTATATGTAGCCCCACCTCTTGTCGAGTTGGAGACACACATACATCTGGAACTGCTCCATTTGAAACCGTCTACAAAAGGGAGGGACATCTAGCATAATATTTTAAGCTGATTGGAGGACGAGTCAGGAAGTGTCTGCCTTTGATGATTTGTTTTTAGCCAATCACAGTGAATCAAGCTCTTGCAAATCCATTTGGGAGAAAAACACACACATCGTTACCACTAAGAAAAGCAAAACACATCTTTACCAGCAAGAAATGCCCAAATTTCTTACCTTTGCTCATTTTTCAATGAAGAAATCATTTCCTAAAACAGATTCAATATCCGCTTTTATGTGTACATCCACCGGCGCAGCCATGTTTGTTTTACTTCCTGGGCACTTGCTGCTAATCATACCTGAACATCCGCCCCAAAGCACAATGACTGGTTCGAACGTTTTTTTGACCGAAACAGACGGTTTTCAATGGAGCGGTACAAGACGGATTTTTGTGGGTTTGGAAAACTCCAAATCTTGCAAGAATCCATCTTCCAGCGCAAGGCTACTTTACATTGGCCTGTGGCCATTTTCTGTGTACGCTGTTGGTCTGCTTGGAGTTGCTGTGATCTTTGGGCTGGTGGGTTTGTTAAAACCACCCTCTTGTTTGATTGAATTTTTCTGCACAGTCATTCCACATGACAAATCTATATAAACACTAGAGCTGGGCAATATAAGATTTTTTCATATCACGATATGTTTTTTTCATTTCAGGCGATAACGATATACATCACGATATAAGCCAAATAACTACAGTGAGGCAAAAAAGTATTTAGTCAGCCACCAATTGTGTAAGTTCTCCCACTTAAAAAGATCAGAGAGGCCTGTAATTTTCATCATAGGTATACCTCAACTATGAGAGACAAAATGAGGAAAAAAAATCCAGAAAATCACATTGTCTGATTTTTAAAGAATTTATTTGCAAATTATGGTGGAAAATAAGTATTTGGTCAATAACAAAAGTTAATCTCAATACTTTGTTATATAGCCCTTGTTGGCAATGACAGAGGTCAAACGTTTTCTGTAAGTCTTCACAAGGTTTTCACACACTGTTGCTGGTATTTTGGCCCATTCCTCCATGCAGATCTCCTCTAGAGCAGTGATGTTTTGGGGCTGACGCTGGGCAACACGGACTTTCAACTCCCTCCAGAGATTTTCTATGGGGTTGAGATCTGGAGACTGGCTAGGCCACTCCAGGACCTTGAAATTCTTCTTACGAAGCCACTCCTTCGTTGCCCGTGCGGTGTGTTTGGGATCATTGTCATGCTGAAAGACCCAGCCACGTCTCATTTTCAATGCCCTTGCTGATGGAAGGAGGTTTTCACTCAAAATCTTACGATACATGGCCCCATTCATTCTTTCCTTTACACGGATCAGTCGTCCTGGTCCCCTTGCAGAAAAACAGCCCCAAAGCATGATGTTTCCACCCCCATGCTTTACAGTAAGTATGGTGTTCTTTGGATCCAACTCAGCATTCTTTCCCCTCCAAACACGACAAGTTGAGTTTCTACCAAAAAGTTCTATTTTGGTTTCATCTGACCATATGATGTTCTCCCAATCCTCTTCTGGATCATCCAAATGCTCTCTAGCAAACCGCAAACGGGCCTGGACGTGTCCTGGCTTCAGCAGGGGACACGTCTGGCACTGCAGGATTTGAGTCCCTGGCGGCGTAGTGTGTTACTGATGGTAGCCTTTGTTACTTTGGTCCCAGCTCTCTGCAGGTCATTCACTAGGTCCCACCGTGTGGTTCTGGGATTTTTGCTCACCGTTCTTGTGATCATTTTGACCCCACGGGGTGAGATCTTGCGTGGAGCCCCAGATCGAGGGAGATTATCAGTGGTCTTGTATGTCTTCCATTTTCTAATAATTGCTCCCACAGTTGATTTCTTCACACCAAGCTGCTTACCTATTGCAGATTCAGTCTTCCCAGCCTGGTGAAGGTCTACAATTTTGTTTCTGGTGTCCTTTGACAGCTCTTTGGTCTTGGCCATAGTGGAGTTTGGAGCGTGACTGTTTGAGGTTGTGGACAGGTGTCTTTTATACTGATAACGAGTTCACACAGGTGCCATTAATACAGGTAACGAGTGGAGGACCGAGGAGCCTCTTAAAGAAGTTACAGGTCTGTGAAAGCCAGAAATCTTACTTGTTTGTAGGTGACCAAATACTTATTTTCCACCATAATTTGCAAATAAATTCTTTAAAAATCAGACAATGTGATTTTCTGGATTTTTTTTTCCTCATTTTGTCTCTCATAGTTGAGGTATACCTATGATGAAAATTACAGGCCTCTCTGATCTTTTTAAGTGGGAGAACTTACACAATTGGTGGCTGACTAAATACTTTTTTGCCCCACTGTATATATGTAAGATTTAAATGTGCCGTTGCTCACAAGTAAAATGTGAAATAATCAGCAGCTTGTTTTGATTTAGAAATGTATTTCCCATAATAAGTTCAACGGGGCAGATGTCCTTGAGGAACATGAGACTTCACAAAAGGTAGCCGCTACGTCACTATGTCTCTTAGCTTTTTTGTCATGTGGTAAGACGCTGGACAAAGCCGACTCAATTGACTGTTGCTGCTTCGCAGGGATTCCCCTGGTTGTTTCTGATGACGAATTAGCGCTTTCAGTCAAAGATTGAGCATGTTCTAGTGCAGGGGTGGGCAACTCCAGGCCTCGAGGGCCACTATCCTGCACATTTTAGATGTTCCCCTGTTTCACCACACCTGATTCAAATCTGCAACCTCTCAGCAAGTCCTATAGAAGCCTGTTAACAACCTGTTCATCTGCAGCAGGTGTGGTGAAACAGGGGAACATCTAAAATGTGCAGGATAGTGGCCCTCGAGGCCTGGAGTTGCCCACCCCTGCTCTAGTGGGTGGGACTGCTTCAGGTAATAAAAAAGGTTTGTTGTATTTCCAGATTTTGTGTGAACATGCTTTCGGCACAATTTACAGTGCGCGCTACTCTGTTTTTTGTCAGACTTCAAATAGCCGAAATACCTCCACACTACGGAACTTCTCTGGCCCTTCCTTTCAACAATCTCTAAGGCATTGGAACCGTCATCTGTGTTCTCTTTGGTAACCTGGTCACCCAAACTCTGGGTTGATTTCTTTCTAGTCGGCACACTCATTTCCTCCATTACCCAGGTGGCACGGCTGCTTCCCAAACAAATACACGTGTGGCTGGCGCTTGTGCCGTACGTAACAAGTCACGTGACGTGACGCTGCAGCTGTGATTGGATCGTCTCTGCGCTACTTAATGTGGATTGGCAGTTCTTGTGTTTTTTTAAGAGAGGAAGAGAAAGAGATGACGACTATTGCAATAGTTTCATTTTTCTATCGACAAAAAGTTATTTCGCGATACATATCGTTATCGTTCTATCGCCCAGCTCTAATAAACACACATAGAAACTTGTTCACACAGCCATGTGCTTAGACACACTGGTGCACGCACAGACCCAAATCTACACACACTGATACATATGACTGTTCTGTTTCGTGTTAGTTTTTGTGATGCCTTCCCCACCACCAGTTACACACCCCTTATTGTTGTTTTTGTTGAATGTCTCTGTTGCCAAAACCAGATATGGTCAGTCGTGCTATATACTAAAACAAGGTCTAAATTACAACACAAGGAGTAAATCGAACCTCACCTGTTGTACACTAAACTGGCAAAAATAAACAATAAATAAAGCACATGTGATAGTAGCCCCTGAAGACTAGATTTTGTCACCTGTGCACATGAACACTTCATGCAGAAAAGTCCTTGCTGAGTTTTGAAACCAAGGACATTTTTGCTTCAACAGCACTACCAACTGCATCATCATGCAGCCTCCACAGCTGCCAATAATCAACAAAAAGCATAAGGTTTGTAAGACTGTATCTTATCTCTCAGAACATGGACATATGAGGAAATGCAACTCCAGACTAATCAGATGGATAGAATGGATGGCTGAAAAACTAACAAGGAAAAAGCATCCAAAATTTTTCGATCCAAATTACAATCTTTAAAAATACTTATCCATAAGTGATTTACTCATTAACTGATGAGCAACTAGGGTTGTTTTCAAACAGACTGAAAATTGAATTAATAGAATCTATATAAAAATACGATTTTTTAGAATTGATCTCCAGTTTGTTGATGCTGATAATCACGTAAACACTTGTTTATTGCATTAGCATGCATATGACTGCAACAATGCGTGTTTTGCAGCAGAAGACTACAATTTAATAGTTACACATTCAGTCAGCGGTCAACTCAATGAGACTGTTCGATATACTTCTCTGTTACGTCCAAGGCCATATGATCAGGAAAAGAAACATAAAAACTTTGGTTATCTTTACTTTATACTTGATAAACATTAATTTATCCCTAAAAAGTTAAGACAGCTTGCCATATTTTCAAAGAAACACAGCTACTGATGTTTACAAGCTTTTTTGCTCTGTCAAAACATGTATTGAAGTAGGGAGAAAAACAGAAAATACAGGACCTAGAGGAAAAAATAGAGGTATTAATGCAGCTAGCAGGTGAGTTCTGATTGGAAAAGAGCCGGCTGTTCACGAGTTGGCAAAATCTCTATTAGATTCAATATGGTGTTTATTTAGCTAGTTTAACAGGAAAAAAACTCCGGTTACCTTCCAAGGCTTTGCGTCTCTCTGTTTATAACATGGAATGAAGCGTCCATAGCGTTTTAACTTCCAAGTCGAAGTACTGGTAGCCATTTCAACTTGGTCTGTGTCTCGGTGAGAGGGGGGGTGCTTCACCACCTGTAGGCGCGAGAAGAGAACGCAGTCCTGGGGTGATTAATGCGCATGCGCAGCGCTGTAACTAAACCCATGGACAGACTGTGTAACATCTTGGTATACGTTCCAGTTTTGGTTTAGTTGCTTTGCGGGTTTTTTTATATTTGTCTTTTTAAAGTCATTTTGAATCTCCTCTTTTAAATCATTGACTTTTTTCTTTTTCACGTTTGGGTAAATGTGTGTGACTGGTTGATACTAAAAGGTTAAAAGTGCATCATACACAGTGCACAGAATGACAGAGTTGAAAATGACAGGTAAAAACGATTCATGTTTCATAATGATTATCATCATGAGCTTTACATTAGAAAATATTGTTAATGCAGTACTAAAAGTATAAATATTATGTACAATATTTACAATTTAATTAAGAGTTTGGTGATTGCATGATTGCGTTTGACCAGCAGTGAACTGTGTCAGTGTTTTCTTGAATAAAGTGAGATGGAGTGAAGACGTATGCTACGTGTCCCACCCTCATTTAGCTCAAAAGTGACCACGCACCTCTCCAACTTTCAGAGCGAAGGGCGCAACATGTGCGTACTCTTTCTGTCATTCTTAATATTTACCCATCGCAGAAAACACATATATTTCATTTGATCAAATAAACATGTTTAAACATTTGAAATGTTGAAAATGTTTTATGTGTTACCATGTGCAGAACATGTCATGGGTGTATCGGCACTTTTTCCACTTAAAGCACTTTGTGTTTTAATTGTTAGTTTATCATATGAAATCATGTGACTTTCCACATGTGAAGTTCGTGATTTTGGTTCCAAAATCCCACGTCTTTTGGAAAATATCCCTTTCTTATGTGTTTTACAATCAGTTTAATTTGGATTTTCTGTTTAGGTGTTTTGTTTAGTTTTTTATAGGGCGTGTGATCATTTTTAAATATAATTTCTGCTGAATGCCCTAAATCCATGTTCAAGTAAAGTAGAGCATTCTTGTCATAGGCAAAGACAAAAGAGACCTAATTCTGTTCTAGGGTGGTGCTGGACATTGATAATCCTTTGAGTATTTATTTCTGTTTGATCATTCAACAGCAACTGCTATAAACTCATGTGATATTTATCATAAATAAATAAATACTGACAAAAGAAAAGTAAACATGCTAAAATAAACCTTAAAGTCACATTTAAATTAAACAAAGCTAAGCAAATCTTATTTGCACAAACCTCCCATCTAAGTTTTTCTTTGTATTTGATTGACACAGAATGACTTTTAAATGGTTTAATGATAGAAAACAGAGGAGAAGATCTCTAAACCTCTCTAGTCCTAACATCATATCATCACAGGAACAACTGTGATGAGGAAAAGGAAAGGTTAGTTTGAGTTGAATATGTGGTTTACAGAGCGCCATTACTGTAACGCTTTGCGTAAGAGTTCACAGCTGAAGTGGTCTGCATGAAGGTTGGCGTGTGACATCAGCAGGAGGAGAACAGGTGAGTCTTTTAGGGAGAATATGGTGATCAATAAGTTGTTGACAGGTAAGCATGTTTTCAGGGGAGGAGAGACTGGAGACAATAACTGGCTTAGGAGGCTGTGTGAGGTAAACGGAAAACAGGAAGTTAGTGATGGCACAGTCATGTAGAACAGGAGAGAAAGCAAAACCCTAAACAGTCTAGGAGTCATTCACAGATAAATACAATAATCAAAAACAGTGATCCAAAATCCAATAGCATAAACAAACAGTGGTTAGAACCTCTGTAATATTTTTCTTGACAGGTTTGATGAGACTTACAATACAGGAGGCAGGCTGGAAGTAAAGATCCAGAAATCTGAGTATGTGACAATTCAAAAGAGATCAGGTAAGGTTGTGGTTGATGAATTAGAAAAACGGTTTGATGCATTCTGAGGTAAGCAGACGCTTGATATGAAACAGATAACGGGTTCTGGAATGAAGCAGCTAAAAGCAAATGACAATCTGGCATCTTCCTTGCATGTGCTCTCAGACTGGGTGGAGACAGATGCATGAGTTCAGTGATCAGAGCAGGTGCAGGACATTGACTTGATTACATACTGTGACAGAAGGTAAATACAACATGATATGAGGCAGATCAGACAGCATGCATAATCAGAACTGAATCACCCTTCTCATAATATTATAAAATAAACAAGAAACTTGCTTGATGCTTGAAAATGTTGCCTGGTCAAGTTGTCTGAGTTATCTGCTCTGCAAGTCTTTGCAGCATCATGATTCTGTTTAACTTAACATTTATCAGTCCATGTTTCACAATTAAGCAAGGCTGCCCTTTCTTTGGCAACTGCTAATGTTGTCCAGAGTTTTGAAGTCAAACCCAATAAAAACTTAAATAAACATAAACCAACATAGCAGTTGCATTGTTGACTTTGTGGTTTTTATTTTATATTTTCTGTCAGTTTAAATAACACAAATTAGCAGTATTTCTTTGCTGTGTTAACATGCACCCCTACACCCTGTGAAGAGCTTTAAAAAAAAAACACGTTTCCTTTAATCGTGTTTTTGAAGACTCGGATTCTTTATCTTAATATAATTAATCTGGATGATAAAGAGCGTTAAATAATAGTTTCCAGGTCCAGTTGTGCAACCCAACAGAAAATGTTATAGGTTAATATTAGCCTACTTTTTCGAATATTTGTCCCTGAGCAAATCCTAATATTTATAAGCACATTTATTAATGAATTCACTTGTTTCTTTGTTGGCTGTCGCAGCATGTAAAGAGAGTGAAATCTCTGTCTTTTAAAGCACATTCCCAAATTATACACGATGCCTCGCGGTTCGGTTGATCATCTGTGCGCAAATTACGCAGGACATCAGACCGTAGAAAAGGGTTGAAAACAGGCTACTCGATTCACCAAGTTAAACACAAAGCGGGGGATTACCAGGCTGGGGGGTGGGGGTGCTTGCTACCTGTAGCCTTGACTTAAGGGGATGGGGTTACGTTTTAAGAATGGAAAGAGCTTTCCCCTTTAAACAAGGTGGGCTGAGCTTCTCGCTCCTATGGCAACCCAATAGATCAGCAGCATGAATATTCACAATTCACCAAAACGCAACCTGACTAGGGATCAGTGATGTCAACTGTCCCTGGAATGCTGTAGCTTCTGTATTTTGCGTGATCGTGCCGCGTTGTTTGATGGCAGCTGGTAAGAGATGTGGTGAGATGAACATCCTTCGTCGTGCATGACCTCCCCCCTCCACCGTTCTCCATATCCCCGTCTGTTTGCACGTCTCTCACATGCCACGCTAAGGTGACTTTCAAGCAGTTTTTTCCACTTTTGCGCACAATGTCGGAGCGGCACAAAGATGCACATCGAGGACGCAGTGGGGAAGCGGACCGCCCTGGCTGCTCGTGAGGACATATGCAAACTGTCAGGTAGTCTGATTGTCAGAATGAGTGTCTCTCATCTGTTTCAATGGAGACACGGCGTTTCATGTCATGTCTAGGGGGATTTCAGGGATTCAGATTAACTCTAGACTACTCGCTCTCACAGACAAATACGGGGCGCGGGGATGGTGGCAATGATCGTTAAAATACACCCTGGATTTATTGAATGTTATCCTCCTGTGTCACAATGTCATAATGGACAGGTTGCAATCCTCCATGCGTAAAAGGCTCTACAGTTTGCCACAGAAAGCATTCATAATGGGCGAAGGAGAAGACGCAGACAAGGACACCCGGAGGAAGAGCATTAGGATGAAGCCTCTGCCTTCACCGACCTCTGGAGTCAGCTGCAAAGGCATCAGTGAGACCAGAAGTGGGGAGTCTGTGATCATGGAGACGGACATAGGGAGACCGATAAAGACCAGTTTGAATGGAGATTGCCGGAGATTTCGAGGCAGCCTCTCGTCCATCACGAGTCGGCATGTGTACGACTCGGACTCGGCCGAGGCAAGACGCCTCATCACTGAGGGGGATATAACCCCGAGCGAAGAGAGTCCCCCTGGAGCTGTGGGTGACGAGCAGCCGGAGCATGGTGCGCAGGGTGCCAGCGGTGGCGCCCAAAACGATCCTCCAGATCAGCAGTCAGGGTTTATAAAGTTGGATGGCATTGATCAAATTCTACCGGACGACGAGAGATTATATCAAGCTGGATTCATACACAGACAGTTGGGAGCGATGCTTCAACCGGGGGTCAACAAGTTCTCCCTGAGGATGTTTGGAAGTGAGAAGGCAGTGGAACGGGAGCAAGAGCGAGTAAAATCTGCCGGATTTTGGATAATACACCCCTACAGTGATTTCAGGTAAAATAAAACACATCTCTTAGCCCCTCTCTAAAGAATTACAGTGAAACATCACGTTAAAGTTGATGCCTTGCAGGCCCATATTTGTTTTTCTCTCTGGCTTCTGGTATTCATGAACCCACATGTTCTTTCTTAAAATCAGTTTTGACTTCATCTTCAACATTTACATCTTTACACTGACATAGTCTAATATACTTTTTTAAGGTTTTATACAAAACGAATAAATATTAAGACGTTATCATCAACAAGATCAATTAAAAAAATTCATCATCCAATTTTACTTCCTAAAATGCATTTAATTTATGGAAATATCACATTATAACTATTAGTTCATACATGTATTAATAAGGTAACTTTTTGGCATATTATGTCATTGAACGCTCTACACGTCCCAAAATCTGCAGAACAAACCTATCTAACATATCTCTCTGGGGAAGATTATCCAAATCAATACATCATTTAACATTTTTAAATGTTTGTAGTCATTTTGGAGAATTCTGACCTCCCTTGGGTCATGAGGGGAAAAAGAGGTTTTCCTATAATCTTTTCAGGCATAAACACTGTTTTCCTTCCTTTTCTCTTGGCCTGTTCATAATGTCTATAGAAAACACCATTATTATTACAACATTTTATTTCTGTGAGTGCGATATCACTTAGTATATAATTATTTGTGCCCTAAAAGAGTATCATTCATTCTGGCAAAATACAGTACAGCAAAAGTGAACAGACTAAGTCAGTAAAAAGCTCTGCAGGTAGGTTTTGTGTTGGTAATGCCCTTGACTTTGTTACTGGCCTTATGTTATACATTTGTAGCCATATGGAGACTAGCAAGACTAACATTACTCATCACCTTATTGATTTTACACAGAGTGTTGTCAAACTACATACTTGTAAATTACAACAGCTTTATTTAGCAGTGCAAAAACATGTAATGCAATTTGTTTTTTAATCTTCTTTTGGGCTATAACCTCATGTACCTATAACTATAACCTCAAACAATTTCCACATTTTTCATCCTATTTTATGAAAAACAGAAAAAAATCAATTCTGTGTACATAATATTTGGTTATAGTAAGGTAAATAACCTTTGATATTAATTGAATCCTCTTGTTTATAAACTGTATCAATTAGTAATTCAGCTTTCCCAGTGTGTTTGTTACACAACATTTAATCATGCAGGCATCATGGAACTGTGGTAAGATTGTCATTGTTATATGCAATGCCATTGTTGTCCTCTTCTGGTACACTGAAAAATAATATTGTTTATTTAATTGTGTATGATGTTATAATAGCATTTACTGCAGGAATTTATCATTTAATTTTTTCTACCTTCATGGCATGATGCCTGGCTTCAAAGAAAATGCAAGTTGCGGTGGAAGTTGCTTCCAGACCTAACTTGTTAGTGGAAATGGCAAGATAAGACTTCCTGGAATAGAAAACAGGCACATATGTGACATCACAGGGGATTTGCTGACAAATTCTGCATTAAATGTTATATTTAACTAGATGCAGCTATAAAGGTAGATTTAAATAGGTTTGTATTGTATTTAAATAACAAATACAATTAGAATTATTTTTTTTCTTTTTGGAGGGGGCTGGGGGGTGGGTGTTTGACTGCATGATAGGGCAGATGATAGCACTTTGCCTCACAGCAAGAAAATGTTTGTCTTGTGCACTCGTGGGTTTTAGAAGCAGAATCAGGTTTATTGCCAAACAAGGAATTTGTCTTGTTGAAAGAAGCTGTTTTGTGACATGAGATTCTGACAGAACTTAGCCTGCACTTCGGGGGAGCTGCTCTAAAATTTTATTTCCATGGTGGGAGGAGTCAGCAGCATTTTTCATCGTCGGCCATAAGGTCCTGGAGATGTACAGCTGATGGAAAGAAGTCAGCTGGAAGCCAGTCATTTCCTCAGCAGATCTGATGATTTGCTGCAACCTCCCTTTTTGTTCTCACTGTGGAATCAGCATACCAGAGTGACAGAGGCGGTGAAGATGGATTCCATGATTGATATGTTGAACTGCACCATCATTGACTTTGGCATGTTGAGCTTCTTCAGCTGCCTTTTTTGAAAAGGGAGTTAATATTTAGCTTAGTCAATATGTTGCGTCATGGTGGATAGCAAGGAAGAATCATGTCATGCTGCTTTGTAGATTCTGTTTGTTAAAGAATATGTTAACAAAAGAATGAGAGGGGGATGATGGTGGATGGATGGATTCTTTTTTTTTTTGTTGGGCATGTGTGAATAAGAGGAAACGGTTACTATCATTCTCTATTTACTTAGAATCAGCAGTCTAATCATTCTTACTCTGCTACTGTCTCCTCAATACACAAAAACTACATTGCTGCTTGATTACAATTTCTCAATTTTCATTTTCAAGAAGTGAGACGTGTATTTTTCGTTATTATTTTCCCAGCTGGTTGTATCTCCTCTGACCCCATCTGTTCTCTTACTCACTGTGTTAATGTCATGAGGAAGGGTGATTTGGGGCTTGGGGAGACTGTCCTACTACTGAAAGGTCAGAGATTTGGCACCCAGTATTGGGTTTGAAGTGGCCTCCAGGAATATTCAGAAAAAGAGACTGTACAAGCATCTGTTTCACTGCATTTAGTAAAACTTTCATAATGAACTGTGTGAAAATGACCCACACAAATATAAATACACTGGAAGAAAAGCTGTAAAAAAACAGGCCACCCTCTTTTTGTGATTTATGCTTTATTTACCATAACTAACATTCAGTGATGTTGGCAGTATGTTGGGGATTGCTCAACCCGAATGCAGCAAATTAATATAGAGGGGAAAAAATTAACAGTTACCTTTGTGACTAACTAACGAACTAACGAACTAACTAACTAACTAGATAGATAGATAGATAGATAGATAGATAGATAGATAGATAGATAGATAGATAGATAGATAGATAGATAGATAGATAGATAGACAGACAGACAGACAGACAGACAGACAGACAGACAGACAGACAGACAGACACTGGGGTCATGAGTGAAAGTGACTTAAAGGCCTTGACACAAGTACAATATGTGTCCATTTTTGAACTAAGCATTTAGGGGTTAAAGAAATATCTGGACAACATCTAAATGTGGATGCTAAAATCTGCCAACATTTAATGGCTTAAAGTGAAGGTTTTCTAGACTTCTGAATCTTCTTGTGTGTCAGATGTCTGCATTTAGCCAAGCGAGAACCACACTCTTAACCCGAATTAGTTGACTTTACTCGCAAAAAGCGTTGAAACCCGTTGCCTTATACCACTTTAGTTTTTACAGAAGCTGAAACTGAATGTGTTGAGTTGTAATAATATGGAACCTGAATTTTTTTTTTTTTTGTGTGGGGACTGAACTAAGGATCACTGGCTTCTTAGCACCTTTCATCCCACTAAAATTACATGGCACAACATTCTGGAGGTCAGCTACACTTCATCTTGCTTCAAGACTGTTCTAGGACTTGGTACTGATCAAATATTATGCAAGTGCTCTTATTGGCTGATGCTCTGCCATCATTAACCTTTTCAGAACCAAGTTACAACCTATTCTTATATCAAAGTGTGCATAATTTATCAAGATTTTATTATTTGCATGCCAATGAAATAAAGTTGTGGACTGGACATGATATATCCATGACCAAGACTGCATTAGCAGATTCTTTAGATAAATCAAAGAACAATGGCACATCTGAAGAATATTTCAAATAATATTTAGAACAAATAAAGGCTTTGGAGAAAAACATAATGTAAAGAATGTTGAAATATTGGAAACAGGCCAAGATGACTGCAATGAAAAGCACAAAAACTGAGTTGGACCTTTTAATGAACCCAGAGAGGATAAGGGTATCTGTGACTAAGTTTTATTTCCATGTCTACATTAAAGCTCTGGCACCATAAGCTTAAATTAGAGTGTCACAAGGAATCACAGAGTCATCACTGTGCTGGAATTGAGCAAAATCTCCTCATGTCAAGTTTTGTATAACACTAAGAAGCAGGGGAGGGGCGTTATCTTGCAAGGGAACGAGGCAGATTAAAAACGGCATCATCATCTAATCTACAGCCTCGATTGCAGATCCAAAGCTGAACAGCCTTACTGTGGGCAGATGTTGTCAGTTAACCAAAACATTACATTGACAGCAATCCTTAAAGAGGCCATTTCATAAACATTTCAGGACTTTGTGGTTATTTCTTAAGAATTTCCCTGTAATATGAAACATTTTATATCTAAAAAATGTAAAAAATGTTAGGAAACACTGATTAACAGACCTTTCAATCTGTCTGCATCAAAATTTGCTTGGTTCTGGCTTGTTCCGTGTCAGGCTTTGGCAGCAGCTCGTTCATATTCATTATTCGAATTTGCTGGACTCAGATTGGCTAACAAACTAGCCTATGAGAGCTAGAGATACTGTTTCCTGCCCCGCTGCGCATGGCAACAGACACGTAGTCTCTTCCTGTTTGCTACGTCTTTATGCTACAGCTTTTAGCCAGCATCATGCTAGGCGTGGTTTCAACTGCGAGACCTGATGAATACTATCAAACAAAGGAGTTGTGACGAAACAAATACAGGCCGTTCGAACTCGGGAAAACTTGGGATGTTATCGCCACCTGCGTAGTTTGAGAGATAAAAACTGAAAGAGAAGTTGTTGACCTGTTTTCACACCCACTATGAAGGTAAGAACACCTGTGGAGCTAAAATATTCTACAGAAACCTCAGAAAACCGTTTTTAATGGAAGGGCCTCTTTAAGAAGACAAGCACAAAATAAAATAATGTAAAATGGTAAAGATCCTATTTGTATAGAGCTTTTCTAGTCTTTACTGACCACTCAAATTGCTTTTTACTCTACAAGTTTTACATTCACTCAGTCACACAACCTGATATGCAAATTGGGGGGCTACATGGGGTTTAGTGTCTTGCCCAAGGACACTTCAACATGTGGTGGTAGAAGCAGGGATTGATCTAACAACCTTGGAAGACAACAACTCTAACCACTGAGCCACAGCTACCACTCAATATAATATAATATAATATAATATAATATAATATAATATAATATAATATAGACGGGTTATAAACTTACAGCCTGTCCTGATATTCTTGTCCTTCACACCTGCATTTCCCATGTTATACATATTTGCTTGTATAAAAAATGACTGTTTATTGTTTTAATGTCTTGTGTGAGCTGTGCTGGGAACCAATAAAACACAAGTCCTTCTGGCTGATAATGCTGATGGTTAACATACTGCATTTCACTGCTTGATTGGAAGAATGATATTCTCTCACACAGAATGGAAATCTCTTCTCAATATGATGAGAACCAAGTGATTGTTATTTTCCTAGCTGTTTGTTCAGAACCATTGAGAGGATTATGTTGAGGTGACTGCATTGTGCAGAGCTCTCGACAAACGATGAGGCACAATATTGGGATCCGATCGTGAAGAGCCTTTTAATTATCTTGGGATTCAGAGTCTAGAGGACACATCTGTCCTCCATATTTCCACAGAGAGATGAAAGATGTCACACATTAGAACTTTTTGATTTTATTTCCAATGAAGGCAAGATTAACCTTTACAACTATGTGTTGCAGATGGCGTGAAGTGGTGGAGGACAAATCTTTTATCCCTGTGCAAGTGTGAAACTGTTTTATTTCTCGTCTGCACCAAATGTCCCAAAAACATTTGCCTAGACAGTAGCAAATGTACATTTTTTTTACTTTTTTCTGAGAATATAGTTCCCAGCATGCACCTTATGGCCTATATCAATTTGAGTGTACATAAGGACTAAATGAAAGTATTCAGTGTATCTGAGGAAGTTATTATTTTCTCCTTTTTTAATCAGTGTCTGATTTGATATTTAAATTTACTTGCTAAAGTGAGTCAGAGCAATTTAATGCCTTAACTAGCCTAATTAGATAAAGCATTTTTGGAGGATTTATCACTACATTAGAATGCTTTGTTGTGAGTCCTCACTTATTATTAGTTGTTCTGCCTTTATACAAATCAGTTGCAAAACGATAGCTGTTCTGAATCTTTTTAGCTTATATTTTAAATAAAATAATTCCCATCACTGCTATACTTCTAATAATCAGTAAAATATTTAGAACATACCTTTTTGCTACAGTAACCTGTGAAGTACTGATAACAACAAGAAGTAATCTATATAAGGAACGGTTATTCTGTTGAAATGTTTTGCATCTTGTGTCTTTGTGTATTTTGTCTGTGATCACATGAGCTCAACATTCACTATTTAAAACTGGTTGATTTAAGCTACTGATTTAAGCTTTATGACACTTTCAGAAAGTAGTCAGTGGATGTACATTTACAAATTATTACGTTGTAGAGTTAACCCCATTCAAGATGGCTAATCAATATTATCAATACAAAAATCACTATAACTCTACCAGTTTTAGGAATTTTGAGTTCTAATTTGATGCATTAGTAGGTAAGAATCAGTCCCCACACCTACTTTGAGTGCTAACAGTTCATGCAAAAATCTTATCCTAGAAAGCATGCAAGACATTATTATCAAGATTTGATCAAAGTGGCTTTAACTCTATCATTTCTCAACCTAACATGACCTTTGTTTAAAACAAATATGAAAGGCATTAGGGATATGCATTCTTCAAAGACTATCTCTAAAGCAGATTCCTAATTTTATAACATGTATTTCTTTGGATGCCTCAACTAAACAATGGTGATGACAAGGTGATTATAAATTAAATTCATGAATGACATGACCTCTGACGCAATCTATGTTTTGTTACCTACGATACTAATCTATAGGAAGGAAAATAAAGAGACAGCTTGAGACTGCATACATGGATGTCAGTTTTTCCTTTTCAGTCGCCATTAAATAATTCCTTCTTTAATGTAGTGAGGATAAAACATGGGGATTACAGATGATTCTGGCTCGGCCTGAAAGTGGGGTAATCAAAATAGGCTGCTGTGCTCATCTACTAATATTAGAAGCCAAGAGATTATTACAGCACAATTTATTTAATGGAGGGAGCCCAGGGAGGATGTACATGACCAAAGGGTGGAAGGTTGCCTGTCAGAGGATAGAATGATTGAATGGCAGCATGTGACCCTTACAGAAACTCGTATGTGGGACTGTGAAATTCACAGCTCAAATGAATAACACATTGTTAATTGAATTTCAGTTTTGTATTTATTGTTTTGCTGATCATTAATTATTCTTCTCTCTCTAGATGTGCCATTTTATTCCGTTTTAAATATTATATTGAACTATATATTATATATATATATTATATTGAACTAACAGCTGAGTTTAACCTTACCAAAGTGATAGCATTTTCGAGGGAAAATTAATTTGATTTATTAGACATTATATATTTTTTTTAAATGAAAGAGCCTGAGCTAAGGATGCTCTTTTAAGTGCCACATGTGACCTAACTCCCATTTTTTATTTATCTGTTTTTATCTCTTGACAAATTTAATGTTGAGTGTTCTAAATTACAGCAGCAATTTAAAAGCTCTCTAGATGAATGCTGGTTCACTTATTTTTAAAACACATTTAATCGTCTTTCTAAAATGTTAATTCAGATGTTTTTTAAATTACATTTTGGTTTAACAGGCATAATAATCTCATGTTCAGATGTCAGCTGAGGTCTTTGTTTATGAAGTTTGCATGTTCTCCCCTGCGTGTGTGAGTTTTCTTCAGATTCTCTAGTTTGATGAATGGATAAAAGATATATAAAAAAACACATTAGATGAATTTATAATTGCCATTTTTATTTACCTAATTGTATAAGTGGCTGTGTTTGATTGTGTCTCATGAGCCTAGGATGATGCTGTCTGCCCCAGTGACTGCTGGGATAAAATCCAGCGCCCCATGACCCCGAATGGGAGAGAGCAGGTTGTTGAATAAAGTAAACAAGAATCTTGCGGAGTAACTCCGTTTTTTCACATAATCATTAAACTAATTATCATATTAAGGATTATCCCTTTAAGTATTACATCTTTTTCTAAATATTTTTTCTAAACTGTCATTAGTTGAAGTTTATAAATTAAAAATTTCTTCAAGTCTTAATAATAAATCTTGTCCTGTTAACTTCTGTGTTCCTGCCAAAACCCGAGTCCGATCCTGAACACAGAGATTCCAGAGTGTGTAAAACATGCAGCTTGACCTTTTCAGTTCTGTCTGTGTCTCAGGTGGATTTTCACATTCTCTGTCTGTCTGAAATTGAATTGTTCTTTTTTCTGATGTGTTCAGAATGAAATAATCAAGATGTGGAGCTGGAACCAATTTTCTGTTCCAAATCTTGTAAATATGATGAGAACCATTACATTAACGAGCATTTAAATGTAATCAAATTATTGTACCACACTTACTATTTCAAAGTGAGCAACATGTTTTGTTCCTGCTAAATTCCAAACCAATTAACAAAAAGTGCCAGAAACAGGTGAATAATTTTGACGTCCATGTTTCATGTAACGGGGCAGTGACAAGTGTACTTCCCTACACTTTCCAGTCCAGTGTTGGACTTTTTGGTGCTGATGTTCAAAACATTTCATCTTCTCCTGTAAAACCTGTGTAGTAGATGTGTCATAAGGTGTGGTGGATACTAACTCAAACAAAGGCTGAACTTGAGGAGAATAATAATAAATCTAAATAGCAACTTTTAATAACTAGGAAAACAAAATGCTGACATGGCAGTAAAACAGATTAGTAACTTGACTTGATTTAACTTGTCATGGCATATGATACTTGAAAAATGAATCATGAAGCACAGTTGCCAAACAGACACATTTAAATTTAAGACAATTGCAAGGACCTGACAGAGAACTGAACACTGAACAGGGAATTTATACCACTGCTGACAGGTGAACAATATCAGAGACAGAACCAAGCATAGAGCATGAGTGAAAGATTACAGAACCGACACAAGGACTACAAACAGAGAAGGTCAAAACCAAAATAACATGAATAAACGTTATGAAGAGAAATAAAGAACACTGAATCCAAAAGAGCCCTGTGACCTGTCCAGGGTGTCCTCTACCTCTCGCCTTCCTAAACAGGAAGAAGCAGGTTCAGGATGGATGGGTGGATCCAAAAGATTGACAGAAGAATACACACCAGGGCTCAAAGGTTAAAATAGAAAAGGGAATCACTCAACACGGAGAAAGAGGCGTAAATAAGAGAATCTGAGACAAACATATGACTACAGGAGTACCGTCAAGGACAGACTGGAAATAAGGGGTCAGACTAATAAGAATGTGTAACAATGAATAAATGGGAGAAAGAAAAGATGTAGGCAAACCATGATAACATGTCAAATCAACTAGAGAACCCAGGGACAAGATAAGATGAAGGGAATAGCTTATTTTACACACACAGATGAATCTTTTGGTAACAATGGAGAGACCTATAAATGGGTAGGTCATCACCAGAGAATAAACATTGCAAAATAGTCTGGAACAAATTTTGATTAAGTAAATTCTGCATGGCCACTGTAAAACAAACAAGTAATTGTAATTTAAAAATATGTGGATTTAGATGTCACTGTCTACAGCTATTGAGGAATCACACTGTTATTATGTGTATATATTTTGTTGATTCAAAAAAAATTCTACACAAATCACCTCATCTTCATTTTTGCAGTGACTGATTTTTAAGCATCAGCAGAGAATTGTTTGTGTAGCTGGTTGCTACCAGCGTTTTACAGTCAGGTGTTACATTCTAATTAGGATGGTAAAATAACTTCTCTATCTCAGAGGCTGTGAATGCAGAAACTGAACCTGGATCAAGCACTGGAGGGGAAAAATCCTTGTTGTGTGATGTTAAAATATTTTGGTTTTATTATGGTAAGAAATTGTTTTATGGAAACAAAAATCCATAAAAAGAAAATTTATTATAAGACAGAGATTTCTTTACATTGAAATATTTTCTGCTGATTTCCAAAGATGTGATGTGTTTAAAACACTTACCTCCCACTAGGTTGTTTTTAGGTGTTGCTTCTAGGTGGAAGTCTGTTCTTTTGCTGGCCTACATACTCTTTATCCTACTGACTGTGTAAATCCAGCTAAAGGTATAAAACATATCCCTCTCGACTATAAAATGTTCAGTAGACACACTTCACCTTGTTCCTCTGGAGGTTTATCAAATACAATGTTTTGATTTAATAAGTGATCCCATTGTCAACATCATTTATTAACCAGGCTTTGCAAGTATTTTCCTTTAGAGGACCATTTATATTTTTACACTTTATACAAATACATAGTAGGCTTTTAAAATCATTGGGGTCACTGTTTCAGAAAAAACCAGAGACCAATGTCCAGATGTGTGTGGATTTATAGAAAATGCTTTCTTGGATCACTGTGTTTGACTTGTTCCTGCTGTGTCTAGTGGACAGATATCTGGATTATGAGGCATGCAGTGATGAGAAACAGACTTTCTCCTAAGCTGAATACTGTCTCTCCTGATTTATCTGCTCCATGTCCATAATGAATAGATCAGCAGCTGTGGACTTATTGTTTCATGACGTTGCAAATATTTTCTGTTGGTGAATGATCTGGAATGAAGGTAAGTTACTTTGACAGTATGTGTTTCAACACTTTCCTTCTGAAATATACAAGGTCTTCCCTGAAAGAGACATTGTCAGATGATGCTCCTAAACCTCTATGTACTTTTCAGCATTGATGGTGCGTTTCCAGATGTGGAAGCTGCCTGCCAGCATAAAGTGTGCCAGTTGGTTTTAAAGTATTTTCTTGCCTCTGTTCTTGTCATGTGGAGAAATGGACCCAATTACTGGTAGGGCTTGGGGACTTGAGGACCACACAAAGTAAATTGTTTGAATAAAGGCAAAACGAAAACTGATGAGTCAGCAACAAAAATCTAATTGTAAAAACACTGAATAAACTGGGAACATGAGCACAGGACCACGCAAGATGAGATGGTATCTTAAAAACTAACTGAGAAAACTAAAGTGTTTTTATGGTGAGGGTGGGTAACTTCTGAGTGAGCACAACTGGAGAGGAAAGGAGCAATCAGTACAATCGAGAAAAGATGTGACAAATAACTAGAGAGTAGACTGAGGTGCAGAGGATATCTAAACACAAGGAACTTGTCATGTTTCTAGGACTTTCTTTGGTTTTGTTCAGGTTTTCAGAATGTTTTATTCAGGCTTGCTTGTGTCTTTCGTTTATTTCTGATGTTTTTAGTTGCCAATGCTTAGAATTACCACTAAATGTGGGTTAAAATGCACTTTGGTACCCTTTACGAAATAGGAATAGTTGATAAAATGCAGTGTAGCTGTATTTGACCCTGACAGAATTATTTACACATCATGTGTGGATAAAGAGCTTATTTAGTTCAATATACATGATAGAAACACTGATTACTGGTACACAAATGTACGTAGGAGGTAAACACATAGGTGCAATTACTTAATGTATAGTATTTCTGTTTCTTCATGTTTTACTTTTACACCGATATCTTCCATATTGTAGTTAGCAGGATGTTGCAGTCATGACTTACAGACCTTATGACAGTTCTTTTGTCAATTGTCTGTCCAATACACATTCTCATGTCCTTAGCTGTCCTGCTGTCTCTGCTGCTGCCTTCTGGCTCCTCACTGCTGTATTCAGCTTTTATTGTGTTAGACTATGTAGCTGACATGCTTTTACACCAGTGTGTTGAATTTTAGGAAGCTCTGTGCTTGTAATCTATGCTTGTACAACTGCCGGTGGTGGTTTTGAGGTAACGTGACAGGTCGTCCTGCTGGCAGGTGGTTTAACAATATTTAGATCCTGGTAATCGAGTGAAATTCTGGAGAATGGTGTCCCCGGGAGATTTTCGGAAGGGGCACTGAAATCCTGGAGTTGACATGTATGATGAAGCACATGTGTTTGTTTACTTTGTTCTTTGGCAGCCATTTTGGATCCTTCACAAAGTCACAAACTCTGGTATTAGAGGACAGTAGGAGTCCTCCCTCTCTGTTTATAGCTCTGTGGGCTGGTTTCTTGCAAATTCTTATGTTTGTTTATCTGATGTTACTGTTATGACCAAATTTCCCCTCGTGGGACAATTAAAGGATTATTCTATTCTTCTATTCTATTCTGTTCCATTATTTTAGTCAGGTTCAAATATGTACGTGGTTATTATGATATGGTTTATTTTCCCTGAATAAAAATTGGCTGGTGGAAATTCTGACTGGCTGGTAACTTTATAACTCTACTGGCCACAATGGCAGGTGATTTGAAAAGAGAATTCAGAGCTGTGGTTATTGGTATTCATTGCCTTTATATGGTCATGTCTAGTCACCATGGTTCCCTTTTCACACTTGTTGCCACTATTCCAATATCTTATATCCTATCCTTGCTCTACTATTTTCTTGTTATCAGTGTTTTTGTCTCCATCTTGTCTTATTTCATATGCCTTGTATTTCCAATCTAGTCTAGGATTCTTTTGCGGTTGTTGTGTTTATTTTTCCAAATTGTTCTCGGCCTCTCTGTTTTAGTTATATGGTTTTATTTTGCACCATCTATAGTTTCTCCTGTCTTCTGTTTGGTATTCCCTTTTAACGTAATTATAACCCTTGTTCTCCTGTTCCTGTCTCCTCCGGTCTGTTTCCATTTTTACTTTCTCTAATTTGGTTTTGAATTATGTCATGCTCATGAATTTCAGTTCATTTGTGCACCCTGCTCGTTGTATTCATAAAGGAGAAATTGTAGATTTGGACTTTGTATTTTATGAAATCTTGGAGTTGTAACTTTTTAAGTTGTATTCTCATAAACATGTTTGTACGTGACTTGTCAGAAACCAGTTTACAAATTGCTACTTTTGCATGAATTGTCTATGAATAATACACGTCTTTTTGACAGTTAAAGCTGCTATACCCGATTTCAAATTGCCTGGCTTAGAATGTTATCAAATGTAAACAAAGTCACGGAACTCTCGCCCCTCCCGTCGGGTAGAAGTCCTAAGCCACGCCCCCAAGGTCTGGAATCTTAAGACGACGGAAGAGTGTAAAACACCAGTACGCAGTTCATTCAATTACTGTAACATGGCAGAATCACCGGTAAGTGATAAGAATTAAGGCTTTTCCTAAGTTTTTCAGATAACACAAAAACAGTTAATTTCAAAATTATTTCCAGGATAACAGTCTCCATGTAAATGAGCTTAATTTTAAAGCTTTTATGTAACATTCATATGGTTTTAAGTTTGACATTAATGCAGATTTTAATCCTTTCTTTTTACCTTTGTGGGAAATGCCTTCGGCTGAAGACGCACGTCGTGTTGAGGAACGTCAAGCAGCAAGGGTCACAAATAAGAAGGTAAAAATTAATAAATACTTTCCTGTCGCCAGATGTCCAGAGCTCATTTAATTGTAATTTGAGATTCTACCGTTATAAGAGTTAGAACGTAAATCAGTCTCCAATTGTAAATTCATCAACTCGCTTATAATTATAAAAAAACCCATCTATATACCAAAAAATGCTAAAATTGTATTAGATATTAATTCATCAATACCATAATTTTTTTTTAAAAGAAAATTGTAAAAATTAAAAAAGCCATTCTGTGTATGCACTGTTTTCTTAGTTATATATTATCTATACATTCTACATATGTAACTTTTGCACCAGTCATAAGCATGTAGAAGATTAAGAACCAACTCATGTTCTTCATTTCAACAGATACGAATCAGAGGCCTAAACTTGGACTCATCACACAGATTTCTGGAGCGATGTTTAACACGTGACCCAAGTCTCTTCTTGGACATCATGGATGAAACTCCAAATGATCTAACCTTGGCTCCTCCAGGATCAGCTGGATGAGATCCTGTCAGTCACCTCCCGACATCTGATCAGACAGAACCAACTAAACATCACCAGAAAAAGAAACCAGGCAGAATCTTTCATCACGCCGTCGGAAAGCTCTACATAAGTGACTCAAACGTGTGAGAAAAGAAAAGAAAAGAAAACACTTCAGTTTACGAGTATGTGCTCTTAAAACAAACAAAACCTGTGTTTTTAAAAAGAATGTGGTCTTTATTAAAATGGAGCAGAGTAAACTTCACATTTCAAGCCAGAACAAAGTGTCTGATGTTTCATCTCCAGCAACTAGATATTAAAAACAGGCAATACAAGAACATTTTCTCTCCTGCTGCAAACATTTACTTCTGTTGGTGGACCACACAGATGAGCAGCCATCATCAAGAAAGAAACCTCACAGAAGTTCCTCAAAGTTCAAAACAGCAGCTCACAGCATAAAATGAGAACTGCAAACTATTCAGATTGAATTGATGTTATTTGAGGATTTCTGTCTTATGAAACAGCTCTGACAAATAAAATCTGCTCCGTGATCTGAAAACACAAACTAAAAAACAATGAAACTGTGACAAAAACAAAAATCTTCAGAATCTTTTTCTCTTGAGGATTTCTGGTTTCCAGTTGACCGGGTGGCTTTCTTCAGTCTAAAAGAAAGAAATTATACTATTTAAAAATCATCCTGCAGCCTGTAAATCAGCACAGATATGTAACAAGACACGATAACAGATATGTAACAAGACACGATAACTCACAGCTGTGTCGTCCTCTTTGTAAACTTTAATGGTCTATAAGTAAACAGATGCGCCAGATGCGCGCGCGCATGGACACGACGGTAACGGCACAGATTAAGTTCTAGTTAGTAACAGATAAGAACGGTTTTCTTTATCAGATATTAATAACTCATGATCGGGCAATAAAAACTAGAACAAATGTTACATGTGACACTATTTCACACTGAAGAAGTTGGTAATTATTTTTGGCAACCGTCTGACAGCTTCAGCCAGACGCGCGTGCGTAAACACCAGAACAGTCTAGTTCCACACACCAAACAGCAACGGTGTGTGTGAGAACATCAGCGGAGGACAGTGAGAGAACAAAACATGACGGATTTCTCGTTTTTAGAGCAACTGCCAGGTGATAAAGTTTTATGTCAACAACAGTTTATTATGATTAAACGGTGTATTATGTCCAGAAATGTGCTAATGTAGCATTAGCATGCATTGCTAATCGCGCTAACATGTAAAAAGCAAATATAGTCGCGCTAAAAAAAACATATGATAAAACAACAACCAAGTTCGAGCATTGTTATGTGACAATGATTTCATGATGATAAGTGTTGATGAGATGAAGACATAAATACCTGTCCAACAACAATGTAGGCTATCCAGCATCTGTTTGCAGGCTGTCAGACTCACGTACATTTCACCATGGCTGAAAAGCAACACCAGTGTTTACTCTGGTTTTTGCTCTTTGTCTAAATGTTGTGTGTTTTCTAAAACTTCAAATGGGTGTTTTCTTTTTCCAAATTTGTTACATTGTCCTGAACCTGACGTGGAACCAGCCGGAGGCTTTTTCTCTTGCTGCCACGTTCACTGCAGAAGAGGTGTTGTGAATAAAAATGGGTCATTTTATTTGGAGCCCAGAAGCAAAATAAATGCAGAAGTCCATATGACGGGAGAGAATGTACAAATATTCCATTCGGCCCGAAGAATATGATTGGTTAATGTTTTTAGACAAATACACGAGAACCACTTAATTTTAACATGTTAAGCTAATTGGTTATGCAAAATGAGTATAGCAGCTTTAACTTACCTCATACTAAATCCTGGGTCCTCATTTATCAAACGTTCATAGAAACTGTTCTATCCCACAAATGAAATTTAGAATGTTCATACAAACAGTCAAAAGTCTGATTTATGAAACGTGCGGTGGCCACTCGTACGGACACCCCTCCGCAATCATGTGTTGATAAATCCCATTTGTGCGTACTCAGGTCCTTGTGCCCATTCACAGTCATTTGCATACAGAAACGCCCTCAATTAGACATATTTGGTAACAGCACTTTCTTGAAAGCCCAAACAGGAAATCCCTAAAATAATGGTCAAGAGAGCAAAATAAACAATAAATAAATAACTTTCGGTGACAGCGAGGTCGAGGCACTGGTTGCAGAAGTGGAACAGAACCAACAATTGCTGTTTGGTTCTCTTAGCTCGGTAGAAACCAATAAACCAATAATGTATTTATATTTTAGTTAATATACACTACCACTCAAAAGTTTGAACACGCTTTCTCACTCAATATAGTCCAACCTTTCGACTGGCAGTGTACAGTATATGTTGATGATTTGGCATTCAATATACAGAAATTATAGAACCATTATTAATAAAAATACTGTTTTTCACAATCTTAAAAGTCATATAAACCTCTTATTGTGCTTAATTGCACCCTTACTGTAATGTCTGACAGTTGAGAATGGAACCCAAATGCACCACAACAGAGACTGAAAGAAAGGCTTAACAGTTTTCTTAGAAATTGTGCAGAGCAGAGGAACTTCCAGCTAGCTGGTGTAAGCTGGTAACCCAGGGCTTCTTTCTTTTCAGGTAGGCAGAAGAGTGAGATAGAGGATTGGACACTGGAGATGACATCACTGTGGAGGTAAGTGTTTAAGGTAAGTATAATACTGATGAAGTGGGAAACAGGTTTGGACACATGACACTGGGACAAAGGCACATAAAGGCTGTGGTGGTAATGGCGATCACTGGGAGGTAGGACAGAATTTCTGCTGACATCACAGATGTAGGACACAGTTCCAGGTATGTAATCAAACAGTCCGAGGTCATGCACGAATAATCCAGGCAGACAAAATCCAATTTCCAAATCCAATAACTGTGGTCACTAATAGGTTTGATGGCAAACTGACAGACAGGTGGGGAAAGGCTGAAGCATGTTAGAATGTGTTTGCTCTCACTTCACTTGTAAGAGGTAAGAATCAGGTGAATATTGTTGTGCTGGGTTTTCTTTTCAACTTTTGAGTCCCAGACTCAGTTAGGTTCCAAACCTACTTTGTGGTCCCAGATCACTGCGATCACTTACTCCAGCACTCTGATTCTTTACTTTTGTGTCAACCTGTAAAATCAATAACCCCAGACAATCATTCAAATTCGGCATATACGTCGGTAACAAAGCGTCATATCAAGTATTTCACTTTGTTAATCTTTTTTCTTTCAGCTCTTGCCTTTTATTCAAGCTCAAAAGATCCATTTCTCCAGAGGTGGGGCAGTCCCTCTCTGTTCACATTCAGCTAATCAGGGCCACTTCCCTGTTGCAATGGACACAGCCACTGGTTGTTGATCTGGTTACTAAAGTTCATGAGACACTATTATTATTATGGACAAATACTGTTCAGAGTGGCGTGATCACCAGCTGCTTATGTGAATTGTTTTTATCAACTGTCTCAGGGCTGTCTCCTCTAATCTCCAGTCTCTACCCTGGGAACGGAACCTTCTCAACCTGTCTTGATGCTGAGTGTCAGGGTTTTGGTAAGACCATCTTCCCCGTTTTATCTTCACAGCTGCTTGATTCTCACCAAGCTGAACAGCCTTGAGACTCCTTTATTCATTTAAGTTTTCTGCTACCAGCAGCTTAATATCAAATGATAATCTTACTATAAAATGGTCAAATGTTAGCAAAAATGGCAAAAAAGTACAAGTATTAATAAAACACTAAAACACAACGATATAATGACTGGATGAGAGAAGCACAGGTGAGAGCAGTTGCAGATGGATCTAGATGAACACAAGCAGACAGAGGTAAGTGAATATGGCATGAACATGAAACTTTCAGAAAAAAAAAACTCACATGAACTTCACCTGTGGAAATTAAAAAATGTATGTTTATTGGTGCTTTTCAGGCTAAAACAGCAATTATTAGGTTGATACTGAAAAATTATGACTACAGATATCTTTTATAGGAGTGATTAAACAACTAAAACCTTTGTTGTTTGGTTGGATCTTGATGGTGGATGTCATCAGTTTTAAAAGAACAAATTATAAATCTTACTAGTATGTTAAAGAAAACTTTCTGAAGTAAACTGGGCTTTGCAGCAACCATTTTTTAGAAATATTAAAGTTGATGTAATATTTTAATGGCAATGCCATACTCCTTTGCATAAATCATTTTAAAGAAAGGCTTAAAGAGGCCCTTCCATTAAAAACAGTTTTTCTAAGGTTTCTGTTGAATATTTTAGCTCCACAGGTGTTCTTACCTTCATAGTGGGTGTGAAAACAGGTCAACAACTTCTCTTTCAGTTTTAATTTCTTAAACTACGCAGGTGGCGATAACACCCAAGTTCTTCCGAGTCCGAACGGCCTGTATCTGTTTCGTCACAACTCCTTTGTTCCGTTAGTTTTCGGCAGCTCCCACAATTGAAACCACGCCTAGCATGCTGCTCACTAAAAAGCTGTAGCAAGACGTAGCAAACAGGAAGACATGACGTCTGACATTGCCATGCGCAGCAGGGCAGGAAACAGTATACCTTGCTCTCATAGGCTAGTTTGTTAGCCAGAGTCCAGCAAATTCGAATAATGAATATGAACGAGCTGCTGATGAAGCCTGACGAAGCAGCCTGACAGAAGGAGCTGGAACCACCTGAATTATAACGCAGACAGATTGAAAGGTCTGTTAATAAGTGTTTCCTGACGTTTTCTAAATATAAAATGTTTCATATTACTGGTTAATTCTTAAGAAATAACAACAAAGTCCTGAAATGTGTATGAAATGGCCTCTTTAAAACAAACAGTTTATGTGGGATCCAAACAACTATCCTAAGTAAATGTTGTATTGTTTGTCTCATTTTTTCCATTTTCTCTGCTGGCTTTTATTGTTTATTTTATGCCCTTCTCTTATCTTTATCCTTTGACTTAATCGTGCTGTTTTGGTGAGAAATAGACACAGCTTTCATTGTGGATTCTCCCTGTGCTGATCTGTATCATCTGAAGTGGGTAGATAATGGCCAGACTCTGGAGCAGTATGCAGCATTTGGTGATGGTGTACACTGTGACCAACAGGTTTTACAGTGAGTATATTATTATAGGACTTCATTTGTGGTGGGGGAAAGCCCGTTGTTCCAACTCTCTTTGTCTGTTCAACAGAGCTTCATGGGGGGAAGGGTTTTGAATTCATTAGGGAGCTTTCTCCACCATACTCTGAGTCTGGCTGTCAGAGGAAACCTTTTACATGACTATAAGGACCTTGAAAGAGATAACAAGGTATCACAATAAAGCACAAATACAATTAACAGCAACATTATAGGCCACAAAGCACACATTGGTACATGCCTGAAGGATGAGTGCATGTTAATGTCACCAGGTGTCTCCCCATCTTATGAAAACCTGTCACTCACTGTATTCCTTTTTTCCCCCACACACAGTAAATTGCTTACAGACTGTATCCTAACTATGTAGTTTGTAATCTGTATGACAGATAAGAAGCAGGGTGTGCTCTAAAAAGCTGTGAGGGAATCTGTCAAGCTGTAGAGTCTCTTCTAAAGCAGCTGAAAAACAATCAGTGTTCATGTAAAGGACAAGAAACACAGCATTTTCTGTCACAAGGCAGTGGGTTCCCTGATTACAACTCGACTGTGCAAAGGACTGTGGTGATTCTACCTTTAAACCAAGCTTTCAAGTGCAAACTTTGGAGCTTTACAAGCATAAGAGCAAACTGAGGCTCAACTTCATTTTCTAGGACTGGCACTACAACATCCTTGAGATTGTTAATCAGCTTATGGAAATTCTAAATTATCACTTAAATGTTATTAGAATATGAATGGGAATCCATATAAAGTTATTTTTTTTAAATAATTAGGATAAAACCATTGACATATACGTACGTATATGGATAAGACTGGTACTGGAGCTGCCACATATATTTTTGGTATCAAAGTCTGCTCATGAGAGACATGGGGCTAAAAGTCCCACCTACTCACTTGCACACAATGTTATGGCGCTTTTCCACTGGTATTTTCTTGCCCCGCACGACTTACTCCAACACAACATGGCATGGACCAGTTGTGTTTCCATTGTGTTCACAGAAGTGAGGGCAAAGGTGTGGACAAGGGCGGAGTTTCGCTACAGTTTCACTCTGGCTGTTGTGGTCTTTCACAGCACGATAGTCTACTTTCACCTTCTTCATCTTCTCTTGACACTGCTTCAAAGTCCACTAAAAGCCATGGAGTCAGAGAGTTCTTTAAACAATGGATTTCTGTGTTAGGCATAGTTTGTCCATAACAAACACCATGTTTGAACATGGGGTGGTCCACAAGTGTACCTGGTACCATGCCACTTTGGGCTCAAGGTCAATAATCGATTTCATAATTGCATCATCAGACCTAAGACCCTGTGTGTTGGAGAGGGGCAGATCTGTCAACTGACCACTACCTTATGGTGAGCTAGATCCAGTGGCAGGGGAGGATGTCAGACAGACCTGGTAAACCCAAACGAGGAGTGAAGGTGAACTGGGAATGTTGGGCAAAGGCTCCTGTCTCGGAATCCTTCAACATACACCTACAGGAGAGTTTTGCTACATTTCAGGGAAGGTTGGGGACATGGAATTTGAGTGGGCCATATCCAGAGCCTCCATTGTGGTTGCAGCTCTCAGGAGTTGCAGACAGAAAGTCATTGGGCCACAGTGGTAACCCGAAGATCCGTTGGTGGACACCAGTGGTGATGGAAGCTGTTGAGCTGAAAAAGGAACCCTTTGGGACTTTAATGATTCAGAGGACTCCTGAAGTCGCTGAAAGGTATTGTGTTGCTTGAAGGACAGAAGCTTCTGTAGTCATGAAAGCTAAAACCTCAGAGTAGAAGGAATTCAGAGAGGCCATGGTGAAGGACTTTCACTTGGCCTCAAAGAGGTTTTGGTAAACCACTTGTAGGAGCCTATATTGTTTTTGGTTTAGATTCTAACTTGTTTAAAGTTCATTTTGATAATGCTTTAAAGGAGAACGCCCGTTTTTTGCAATTGGGGCCTAGGTTGAGATCTAGGTTGTTGATCTCACAACCATAGATCTAGACAAGTGGCTGAAATGAGCTTCCTCCATAGGGTGGCTGGGCTCACCCTTAGAAATAAGGATTAGGACCCCTGTCTTTCACAGGAGCTTGAAGTGGAGCTGGTACTCCTCTGCATTGAAAAGAGTCAGCTGAGGTGGTTTGGGATTCTGATTAGGCTGCCTCCTGGTTGCCTCCCCATGGAGGATTTCAAGGCACATCCCACTGGGAGAAGACCTTGACAGACCCAGAATTTGCGGAGGGATTATATAGTATATCCAGGATGGTGTCATGATTTGCTGTGGTAATAGCTCAGGACCCAAATGCAGAGAGAGAGTAGCCGCAGACAAAAGTAAATAGAAACTGAGTTTTTAATAAAGAACAAAAAAAGCTGACAGGGCAGCGAACTTACACGAGTGGGCGAACATAAGGAACGGGAAGGAGAACCAGCTGACAAGTACAAAATCCAAGCACGATGAGACATAACTAGACACAAACTTATAAACACAACCAAACAAAAGGGCTTGACGAGCAAAGTGGAAACACCTGGGAGCTGAGGAGTGGCAAGCTGTTGGTGGCACAACAGGAAGTACAACAACGTTCAAAATAAAAGCTAAACAGGAAGACATGTGACAAGGAAGCAGCACTGAATGTAGGAGACAAGGAAGGCACGGAGGAGGACAAGAGGAAACATTAGTCCCAAAGTAACCCCATAACTAAACCCTGAGAAAGAGAACAAAACCACAGATGGAGAAAAGGAAACAAGAAACATACATAACCAGAGGACTTAAACACAGAACTGAGGTTAAATACTGAAAACAACCCCATAAAACACTAAACTGAAACCCAAATCAACCTGCAGATGAAAAACCAGGAAACGAAATGGATGGTCGCTTTGTGCATATTTTTACCCACTTTACTTAAACATACAAACGCCACACCTCTGGCCTGCTCATGTTCACATGCCATAATTAGTTTGTTTTACATATTGCTGTTTTAGTTTAATGAAATATCTCTTTGACTGTTAAAATTTCTCTTTATTTGCTTTTGGCAATATTTTACAAACTAGGTATTACATGATAGGGTAGAGAAAGGACATCAATTATACACGTTCATTCTTTAAAGATCTTTTCTGTGTTACTTATGTGTGCAGGTGCTCATGCAGGCCTCGCTATCTGATTATTTTAGTTACATGCTCTTTCTTTCCCACTGCTGTTTCCCAGAACCTCCTGTTTCTAATCCAAGGTCACTGTTAAACAGCTACAACTGGCTCCACTGATTTGGGAGTGACGATTTACTGTTGTCTGTTATTTGTTATTGCTGTGTCTAATGAGAATAAAAAGACTGAGCTGGGTGAAGTGGTCAGAGTTGGTGTTTGAAGGGAACTGACACACTCTCCCCAGCTGGGTTATTGAACCAACCTTCTTGAGTGATCGTATTTCTTATATTTATAATAATGGAAGGTTTTGATAGAATAAGGAAAAAACCTAACATTTTCTTGGTGCCGTGAACCCGTTTCGCAACATACTCCATCGCTGACGGAAGAGGACGACAGCTGAAGACCGTGCACGGCCAGGAGAATCATAGGACCCTGGCTGAATTGCCAGCTGGGCCAGCTGGATAGGTCGACCTCAACCGCCAACGTGGAATTGACGCGATTCGAGCGAGAAGAATACATCACTCAACAAGGGGTAAGAAGTGCTGGTTTCGTTGTTTAAGCTGTTTGGTGTATGAGTTGTGTTTTAAAGTGAAGCAAGTTGTGTTTGGGACTGCAGGACCGTTATTGAGAGTATTGTCAGTATTGTACGCACTGCCAACGTCCGGGAGTTAGGCTTTATAACCCGTACTTCGAGTAACTTCAAGTATTGTCAGTGTTATCCCTGATGACCGCCTCGTTCCGGCATTAGCCTCTTCAATCCGTACTTCAATAACTCCTCCCAAAGCATTTGTGTTTGCATAAAATCCACTATACGATCATAGTATGTTTAACAATGTGTTGAAACCGAGTGACTGGCCACGAGATCTAAGTATTGCTGTTTGTGTGGCAGTTGTTGTCGCTGTTCGGGTCCTTGTCATTGTAATTGGGATAGATGTCGCAGGACATCGGTAATATTTAAGTCTGTACAGCACTCAATTGTTTGAACGATGGGAAACTCACAGTCAACTGCTGATTTGACTGGTGATGTGAAATACATGTATTTGAAGGACCCAGATAACGTGAAGTTCTTGTTGAAATAGCAGAAGAAATATGATGTTGACAGGAAGTGGAGCGACCAGTAACAAAAACAGTAAAATCAGAAGAAATAATAAGAGGAACAAATGTGTTGAAACAGAGTTTGAGGACGTCTGATGATAGAATTGTTATTTGCGTTATAACGTTCGTAGATTTTGTTGTGATTCTAATTCTGATTGGTGTTGAGATCGGCACATATCAAAAGAGTAAATTAATTAACTGCGCAGTATCTATTCACTCTATTTGGTTCCGTGTAAGCGATTTTTGAACTTCTGTGTGTAAGAGAAAGCCTGGTACCATGTATGTGTGTGTCTGTCCTGTCTATCTGTAAATGTGTGTGCGCTGTCTATCTGTGAATATGTGTGTGTGTGTACTCATGTCTGTATCAACAGAGACAGGCTGCTAGAAGCTGTTAAAAAGACTGAAGAATGCTGTGTGGAGATTCTCATCTTTTATACATTTATGTAATGAATGTGTGAGAGATCAGGTGTCTATCCCAGACGATTAGTTGATCAGTGACATTCATACAGACTAGTTTGCCTGATTCTGAGGAGGAAAATAATAAAATAATAAATAATGATATATATATACAAAAGGCCTGAATATATAATATATAATGATAATAATAACAACAAGCTTGTATTAAAATAGAATCCATCATTGGGGAGTTGATGCAAAGAACTACATGAAACTGATGGAAAGTTTGGCCTCTATGTGTGTTATTAGTAGGAAGATAACTAACAATAAAACTGAAAAAGAGACGACGTCTTTTAAGAGATGACAAAATTTTATTCTAATTTAATAACAACCTATAACACACTCACTAAACCTTTAAATGCTTCGATGTATGAAAAAGAGATTTTTCTTTCATCTGTCTGAGAGACATTATATAATGACAAAGATTTGGCTGATTTGGAAATAATAATAACTACTGATATTTCACCCATAGACCTTCAAAGGCTCAAGAGGTGGAACTGTTTAGGTATTTAGTAAACGACCTTTACCATTATGGTTCCAGAAAGTACTCTAAATTTACAATACAATTTTTTGTGCTTGTTTATCTTGTCCTGTCAGTACAAGACAAAATACTCACTAAATTGACTCTTAATACTGCTCATTTACAGGATCTGATTGGAAATATTAAAACCTTTGTGTAGACTTGTAGGTGTTTTAAACTGAATACACTTTGTTTTAGTTTCTCTTAATTTGGTCAGAAAATAAGCTTAATTCTGTGTCTGTGTCCTGCTCTCATGGGGAAGTTTTTGCTCAGCTGTAGCTGATAAGTGTCTGTTTATGACCTTGGAGTCAGTACATGAAACAAAAACACTGCAGATGTTATGTGAGAGTCAGTGATTCAGAACAATAATCCTTTTGTAAAAGTCTACATTCCAGCTCATAGAGAACAAGTGTAAATCATAACTCTAAAGAATCTTTTTAAAAGTTTAATATTTGAGGCAAATTAAGCATTAATTTTAGAAACCTAGAATTACAGAAATCATGTAATTACCTACAAAATATAATTACAAAAATAATATATATATTTTGGGTAAA
>SSNP01000273.1:231185-266920 GCA_006937955.1 Pachypanchax playfairii
TTTCCCCTCCAAACACGACAAGTTGAGTTTCTACCAAAAAGTTCTATTTTGGTTTCATCTGACCATATGATGTTCTCCCAATCCTCTTCTGGATCATCCAAATGCTCTCTAGCAAACCGCAGACGGGCCTGGACGTGTCCTGGCTTCAGCAGGGGGACACGTCTGGCACTGCAGGATTTGAGTCCCTGGCGGCGTAGTGTGTTACTGATGGTAGCCTTTGTTACTTTGGTCCCAGCTCTCTGCAGGTCATTCACTAGGTCCCTCCGTGTGGTTCTGGGATTTTTGCTCACCGTTCTTGTGATCATTTTGACCCCACGGGGTGAGATCTTGCGTGGAGCCCCAGATCGAGGGAGATTATCAGTGGTCTTGTATGTCTTCCATTTTCTAATAATTGCTCCCACAGTTGATTTCTTCACACCAAGCTGCTTACCTATTGCAGATTCAGTCTTCCCAGCCTGGTGAAGGTCTACAATTTTGTTTCTGGTGTCCTTTGACAGCTCTTTGGTCTTGGCCATAGTGGAGTTTGGAGCGTGACTGTTTGAGGTTGTGGACAGGTGTCTTTTATACTGATAACGAGTTCACACAGGTGCCATTAATACAGGTAACGAGTGGAGGACCGAGGAGCCTCTTAAAGAAGTTACAGGTCTGTGAAAGCCAGAAATCTTACTTGTTTGTAGGTGACCAAATACTTATTTTCCACCATAATTTGCAAATAAATTCTTTAAAAATCAGACAATGTGATTTTCTGGATTTTTTTCCCTCATTTTGTCTCTCATAGTTGAGGTATACCTATGATGAAAATTACAGGCCTCTCTGATCTTTTTAAGTGGGAGAACTTACACAATTGGTGGCTGACTAAATACTTTTTTGCCCCACTGTATGCACAAAAGTGCTGGGCACCGAGGTCGTGCATATAACAGTCGACTACTATCGCTAACATGCACTAGCTTACGTTAGCGATATCAAGTTAATGTTCAGTCAGAAAAATACAACAATTAACTTATAAAACTCTTTAGTCATCCTGTTCACAGTTAGAGTTGTTAAGTTTCTTGAAACAAAAAAACGATAAATTAATGGGACAGGAGCCTGCTTACATGCTAAAACATTTTGTTACATGTTAAAGTAAAGTTGCTTGTTCAGTAAGAGTGACAGCATGAATTGAAATAAAAATATTCAGCCTTCTCTGGTGAGTTTTCAGTTAGAGATTCAGTTTGTTAAAACAAGATGAATTTATTAGACACATCAGCCATTTGAACTGTTTAACTGATATTTAACTGTTAACAGTTCGAGTGTTCCATTAGCTGATATATCAAAGTGAGATTAATATGAACAACATTTACTTTACCTGATGATTAACTGACAACAGTTAGTGTCAGTTAAAGATTTCTAACTCTACCTGTATCATGACTCAGCTGTATTTAATTTGGACTTTGGATCAGAATTCTCAGTTTGTTCCGTTCAGCTCAGTTACTGTGTTACAGAATTCATTTAGTGTTTTGTAGATCTCTGGGAAAGCAGCGATGACATGATTATTATTATATGTCAGTTTTATTCATAATTATTCAGGCCTCTGCAGAATCTGGATCAGTATAACATGATCATGTTAGACAAAGTTATTTAAAGAACAACTAACCCCTCCTGCCAGAGACTTACTTCCGCTTCAGGGAGATTTCAAATCTGGCGCTGAAATGGGCGTGCCGGGAGGACTGAGGGGCACGAGCGGGAGGGGGCTAGTGGGCGGGGTTTGGGCTGTGATTGACAGTTGGCTTTGGCGCTGACACTGACAGCTAAAGTGCATAATGGCAAGCGATAGCGAGTCAAGTTTTGCAACAGAGAGATCCTTTGAGGTGGAAGATTTTTCTCCACCTCCCTCCCCTGAGATGGAGGTTCTGGAGGAGGGTTCGGTGGCGGACGCTAGCGGCCCTGAGCCGTATCGCTTCGAGCCGCGAGCTCCAGCGAGGGTTCGGTGGCAGCCTCCGCAGCACCGTATGGGGCCTCGCTGGAGCTCGCGGCTCGAAGCGATACGGCTCAGGGCCGCTAGCGTCCGCCACCGAACCCTCCTCCAGAACCTCCATCTCAGGGGAGGGAGGTGGAGAAAAATCTTCCACCTCAAAGGATCTCTCTGTTGCAAAACTTGACTCGCTATCGCTTGCCATTATGCACTTTAGCTGTCAGTGTCAGCGCCAAAGCCAACTGTCAATCACAGCCCAAACCCCGCCCACTAGCCCCCTCCCGCTCGTGCCCCTCAGTCCTCCCGGCACGCCCATTTCAGCGCCAGATTTGAAATCTCCCTGAAGCGGAAGTAAGTCTCTGGCAGGAGGGGTTAGTTGTTCTTTAAATAACTTTGTCTAACATGATCATGTTATACTGATCCAGATTCTGCAGAGGCCTGAATAATTATGAATAAAACTGACATATAATAATAATCATGTCATCGCTGCTTTCCCAGAGATCTACAAAACACTAAATGAATTCTGTAACACAGTAACTGAGCTGAACGGAACAAACTGAGAATTCTGATCCAAAGTCCAAATTAAATACAGCTGAGTCATGATACAGGTAGAGTTAGAAATCTTTAACTGACACTAACTGTTGTCAGTTAATCATCAGGTAAAGTAAATGTTGTTCATATTAATCTCACTTTGATATATCAGCTAATGGAACACTCGAACTGTTAACAGTTAAATATCAGTTAAACAGTTCAAATGGCTGATGTGTCTAATAAATTCATCTTGTTTTAACAAACTGAATCTCTAACTGAAAACTCACCAGAGAAGGCTGAATATTTTTATTTCAATTCATGCTGTCACTCTTACTGAACAAGCAACTTTACTTTAACATGTAACAAAATGTTTTAGCATGTAAGCAGGCTCCTGTCCCATTAATTTATCGTTTTTTTGTTTCAAGAAACTTAACAACTCTAACTGTGAACAGGATGACTAAAGAGTTTTATAAGTTAATTGTTGTATTTTTCTGACTGAACATTAACTTGATATCGCTAACGTAAGCTAGTGCATGTTAGCGATAGTAGTCGACTGTTATATGCACGACCTCGGTGCCCAGCACTTTTGTGCATACAGTGGGGCAAAAAAGTATTTAGTCAGCCACCAATTGTGTAAGTTCTCCCACTTAAAAAGATCAGAGAGGCCTGTAATTTTCATCATAGGTATACCTCAACTATGAGAGACAAAATGAGGGAAAAAAATCCAGAAAATCACATTGTCTGATTTTTAAAGAATTTATTTGCAAATTATGGTGGAAAATAAGTATTTGGTCACCTACAAACAAGTAAGATTTCTGGCTTTCACAGACCTGTAACTTCTTTAAGAGGCTCCTCGGTCCTCCACTCGTTACCTGTATTAATGGCACCTGTGTGAACTCGTTATCAGTATAAAAGACACCTGTCCACAACCTCAAACAGTCACGCTCCAAACTCCACTATGGCCAAGACCAAAGAGCTGTCAAAGGACACCAGAAACAAAATTGTAGACCTTCACCAGGCTGGGAAGACTGAATCTGCAATAGGTAAGCAGCTTGGTGTGAAGAAATCAACTGTGGGAGCAATTATTAGAAAATGGAAGACATACAAGACCACTGATAATCTCCCTCGATCTGGGGCTCCACGCAAGATCTCACCCCGTGGGGTCAAAATGATCACAAGAACGGTGAGCAAAAATCCCAGAACCACACGGAGGGACCTAGTGAATGACCTGCAGAGAGCTGGGACCAAAGTAACAAAGGCTACCATCAGTAACACACTACGCCGCCAGGGACTCAAATCCTGCAGTGCCAGACGTGTCCCCCTGCTGAAGCCAGGACACGTCCAGGCCCGTCTGCGGTTTGCTAGAGAGCATTTGGATGATCCAGAAGAGGATTGGGAGAACATCATATGGTCAGATGAAACCAAAATAGAACTTTTTGGTAGAAACTCAACTTGTCGTGTTTGGAGGGGAAAGAATGCTGAGTTGGATCCAAAGAACACCATACCTACTGTAAAGCATGGGGGTGGAAACATCATGCTTTGGGGCTGTTTTTCTGCAAGGGGACCAGGACGACTGATCCGTGTAAAGGAAAGAATGAATGGGGCCATGTATCGTAAGATTTTGAGTAAAAACCTCCTTCCATCAGCAAGGGCATTGAAAATGAGTGGTGGCTGGGTCTTTCAGCATGACAATGATCCCAAACACACCGCCCGGGCAACGAAGGAGTGGCTTCGTAAGAAGCATTTCTAGGTCCTGGAGTGGCCTAGCCAGTCTCCAGATCTCAACCCCATAGAAAATCTCTGGAGGGAGGTGAAAGTCCGTGTTGCCCAGCGTCAGCCCCAAAACATCACTGCTCTAGAGGAGATCTGCATGGAGGAATGGGCCAAAATACCAGCAACAGTGTGTGAAAACCTTGTGAAGACTTACAGAAAACGTTTGACCTCTGTCATTGCCAACAAAGGCTATATAACAAAGTATTGAGATTAACTTTTGTTATTGACCAAATACTTATTTTCCACCATAATTTGCAAATAAATTCTTTAAAAATCAGACAATGTGATTTTCTGGATTTTTTTTCCTCATTTTGTCTCTCATAGTTGAGGTATACCTATGATGAAAATTACAGGCCTCTCTGATCTTTTTAAGTGGGAGAACTTACACAATTGGTGGCTGACTAAATACTTTTTTGCCCCACTGTATAAGTGTTGTGTGCAATTATCCGTCAGTGGTCATTTGAACTGTAAACCTGTGTTAGCAGTGTTCATTATTGATAACAGATAATCAATATATTAGGAGAATAAAACTCACAAACAGTTATACTTGTAGAGCGGATCCAATATAACACTGGTAACAGATGTGCCAGATACGCATATATGGACGCGACACAGATTAAGTTACAGATAGTAACAGAACAGAACTGTTTTCCATGTTGGATATTAAGAACTCATGATCGGGCAATAAAAACTCATAGAACAACATGTGACACTTTTCACACTGAAGAAGTCAGTGATTATTTTTTGGCGACCGTCTGACAGCTTCAGGCAGATGCGCCAGACCTACGTGCGTAAATGCTAGAGCAGCCTAGTTCCACACACGTAACAGCGAGTGTGTGGGAGAACACCTATGGAGGTGAATGGTCAAGTAACTAGTGAGAAACAGTGATATTTAGTGAGATGCATGTATGATACCTCCAAATGTTTTGTGCATGTATCCACAGAAAGTGGCAAAGTGTGTCTCCATCCATCCCTCCCTCCCTCCCTCCCTCCCTCCCTCCCTCCCTTCCTCCATCCATCCATCCATCCATCCATCCATCCATCCATCCATCCATCCATCCATCCATCCATCCATCCATCCATCCATCCATCCATCGCTATATAGTATTTGGCATTGACTGTATCTGTTGTGATGATGTTGAATTATAGGAACCTGGGCTTTTAAAGAGGCCATTTCATACAAATTTCAGGACTTTGTGGTCATTTCTTAAGTAATAACCAGTAATATGAAACATTTTATTTCTAAAAAACATCAAGAAACACTGATTAACAGATCTTTCAATCTGTCTGCATTAAAATTCGGGTGGTTCCGGCTCCTTCCGTCAGGCCTCAAGCAGCAGCTCGTTCATATTCATTATTCAAATTTGCTGAACTCTAATTGGCTAACAAACTAGCCTATCAGAGCAAGGTATACTGTTTCCTGCCCCGCTGCACATGGCAATGTCAGACGTCGTGTCTTCCTGTTTGCTACATCTTATGCTACAGCATTTAGCCAGCAGCATGCTAGGCGTGGTTTCAATTGTGGGAGCTGCCGAATACTAATGAACAAAGGAGTTGTGACGAAAGGCAAGGCAAGGCAAGGCAAGTTTATTTGTATAGCACAATTCATGTACAGGACAATTCAAAGTGCTTTACATGAAACAAAAGCATAAGTAAAAGAATGAAAACATGATTTAAATAAACAGAAACACAAACTGAAACAGATACAGGCCGTTTGGACTCGGGAGAACTCGGGTGTTACCGCCACCTGATAGAGAAGTTGTTGACCTGTTTTCACACCCACTATGAAGGTAAGAACACCTGTGGAGCTAAACTATTCAACAGAAACCTCAGAAAAAAATCGTTTTTAATGAAAGGGCCTCTTTAACCAACGAAAAGAAAAAAGAAACCATTAGAACGCCTTTAGCGTGCTGCTGTGATGCAGTCAGTCTATAACAAAGAAGCTGGTGATGATCTGGGATGGGGCTTTTACATGCGTTTTGTGTTCCTGTATTCATATGTTTGTGTGCATGCGTGAGCATGTGTGTGTACAGAAACATGTAAATTCATTCTTTCCTCTCTTGCAATTGCCTCTTCATGGAGGTCAAGCTACCTAAACATAGCCAGGATCCATTTACTGTGTTTCATTATGCAGTGGAACCCTGGCACAGTAGAAGGTTGTTCTATAAATACAACTGGGTGAGAGACTGATGTTAGGTGGACATTTTAAAAACATTTTCATTTTTTGTGTGCCTCCCAAATCACAAAGTCAAGGAGTGTGGTTGGATACCAGCTGTTATGACATCCAAAAACAGCAAAACTAAAAAATTATGAGCGATATTGTATTTTGAAGAAAAATACCATCCATCAATTTATCTGTCATAGGCAAACACAATAATATCAATGATAATTTAAATCTATGCTAGAATGTCCTTCTTTGGCCAATTAATCAGTAATCTTACATTAAACAGGCAGAAACACACTGAATTCCTGCTAAATGCAATTGCTGGGTTTCACTCACGTGACTCGGAAGCCACGCGAAACTCAAATGGGGGGCAGGAAGTGTTTCACTTGGCCACAACAACACAGTGCGATGTCGGAAAGCGACTATAGTAAGGCTTTAAATGGACTAGCACAGACGCGATATCGCGTAAAAATATAGCTTCATTTAGGTTATGACCCGTATAGTTAAAAAGATTGGACTTTAAAGGGACTTAAGGCAAGATTTGTGAAAAACTACACATGCATTTCCAGTTTATTCAATGCTAATGGGTCATGAAGCATTAAAAACCCAAAATAACGAGGCCATCCGCATATATGTCTGTTGCCTTGGACACGCTGTGTGCTACATAATGCGCTGCAGTTCGACGTCCGAATTTCCCGCGCAGTTGTAGGGATGTGACGTAAATTGACGCTGCATGCGCATTGCCGACAGCTCTTGAACATGAAGAACATGGCTGCCGTGGACTTGGATTCAAACACTGAAGGTATACTTATGGATGTTTCTGCAGCCAGCAAACGACCTGCATCCACTCTCACCCCCCAAAAAAGTGGCACCACGAAGAAAAAAAAGACTTTATCAGCGGCATCTCGTGAGTCTAAAAAAAAATATGACCGAAGCCGGGCAGGCACCCGCATAAATATTGGAAATGCGTTCGGTTCATGAAGGGAACTTCAGCTGCATTTGGGAGTGAAAACGGATGCTGACATGGCTCATTTCCTTGTGACCAGGTGAGAAAACATTATAGGTCGTGTTTAGAGCCTGATACAGTATGAAAATGATGAGATCAAATCAAATAACAGAGTGGAGAGACCTGACGTGAAGTATGTTAGCCTCCCCGGTGCAGTGCTGTGAAGACGAACAGTCTGTAAAGTGTCTGTGCGCGCTCCCGTGCCGGCTTGGCTGGTGGCTGCAGTTAGCCACAGCGCCTGTCGCGGCAGCACTGAGTCAGATTTTGTAAAGCTGCCTTAAGTTCCTTTAAATACAGTCTGGAGGATTTACCCTGTATTGAAGCTATCGACATAAACTCTCGTCCTGCACACCTCTTTTTACACAGCTAATCAAATGAAAGCCTTCAAAAGCCTGGAAGCCTACAACTATTTTGTTCAGTTTGGGTCAACAATTTAGGATCTAGAGAAGCTTTAAATGGCTGTCGTCTTGTTTTTGCACAGGTAAGTCGTGAGTTGTGCTACTTTTAATTCGTGATAATAATACTATTGCTAATGCTAATAAGGAGTGTGTTTATGTGCTAGTATCTACATGTAATATTTTATATTGCTTTTTTAAATCCAATTTTCTATTAGATTTGTTTGATTTTTAAGTAATTTCTCTCTATATATTTCTATAATGTAGTTCAACCATTCACAGAGATCCACAGAACCCCCCATAAAAACGTGGTTTGTCGCCAGAGGAAAACTTGTTTATCTGCCATTTTTGTAGATGTGTTTCTAAGTAAATGTTCACTAAAACACTAGAACATTTATTAAACAACATTTTAGAAAGTGATCGCTGCAAACTCTAGCATTGTCCGTTTCTGCGCGTCTTGTTTTTAGCTCGAGATAAGTGATCCATTTCTGCCATCTTCTTTCGGTAAGTTTTTTAAAATTAAGACCTTTGTGGCACACGACTTTCGAGACACGAAAAAAACATTTGTCTTTCTCCCGATTAGAGCGGCTGCAACAACCGTAGACCGCACAGATTTTGGGCATTTTTAAGCTGAATCAGCAGAGTTCAGCAGGGTTCTGTGCAGCGGCGGTTACTTCCTGACCCCCATCTGCATTTGGTGACGTCAACGCAACGTCATGTGAAACCCAGCAATAATAGGCCACTTAAAACAAACAATAATTGTATTGGGGAAAATATGTGACACTAAAGATTTTATCATGTGAATGAAACAAAAGAAATGTGCTGAGAAACAGAAGAAGACTATATTGATGCTACACATTCAGTGTCCTGATGAAGGGAGTCCTGACACATCCCAGTCTGGAGGGATGGAGCCACAACCCACTCTACTCACCAGGAGAGTGACCAGGGACAAGGAGTACATGTTGTCACTCTCAGAGTGCATCCAACTACACGATAAGCCTCTCTCATTCTCCTCACTCTGATAGTCGTCTACCTGAAAGGTTTTGTGAGCGCCTGTGAAAAAGACCAGACCCAGTTACCTTTCAGAGTAGCCTATATTTAAATTAATGAAATGCATGAGAACAAAGATATTAGCCATATGTATATGTACATACTTGTATACAGGGAGCATATGGTATGTTTGTATTTGCTCAAGCATGTGCATTTTTGCATTTACTTGATCAAAATGTTTGATTCCCTGAGAAAACAGATGGATCTACATGTATGTAGATGTATATATGTAGATCAGCTACATGTTGTGTCAAGTACAAGTATTTGACAACTTTAACAGTGTTGCTATCTTTATTCTGGACTGAGCAGCCCTAAAGTTCTTATGTTTTTAAAATATTTTATGGTTCTTTTAAAGATGAGATTTTAAACTTTAGGAATTGCTCCCTTCAGACGGGGGTTTTTCCTGCTGCCCTTAAAGTAAGCAAATTTGAATAATGAATATGAACGAGCTGTTAATCAGTGTTTCCTGACTTTTTTTAGATATAAAATGTTTCATATTACTGGTTAACACTTAAATAACCACAAAGTCCTGAAATTTGTATGAAATGGCCTCTTTAAGAAAGCTGCATCTGGTAAACCTTTTCCCACCTTAGCATTTCCTTCAGTTCACTGTGTGATTTTGACATCTGGAATGCATCAAACTTTTAGGTTGAAATGTTCAGTTTGAAACAGTAGCACTGGTTAGAAATTGCATGCTTTTCAGAGCCACATGCACACAAAAAGTGAATCTATTAATCTGCTTTTACAGACACGATTGTCAAAGTTTTTTACACTAATGACCACAAATAAAACATTGCTTTGAATTTACAAGGTAACAAAGTTCACATTCTGAAGAAAAAGGTGATTTTAAGTGTTTTTTAATAATAAAGACCAACTGTAACATATTCATTGTTGCTCTTTAGAGGTTTTGTTTACCCAATTTGTATTCATGATCAGAACAAACTGAAAATAATCACTTTAATTTCTCCACATTAAAGGATTTGCAGCTATGACAGATGGTCATATGTGTTTTGTAGGACCGTGCTTAAAGAGTTAGGTGGAACTATACAAACCATCTTAAGTGTTTGCTATCAGAAAACAGAAATTTGAAGAACATGCCTTGACATGTGTTAGCATTCCTTCCTTTTAAAATTTTACCAATTGTCCCGGGTTTTCAGAAACACTGTGAAACAAGTGCAAGATTTTTCATTTATGTCTGTTCATTATGTTTGTTCTAATATGTTTTTATTTGATCGAGAGTCTGATATGCAGACATTATTTTTATTATTTGCCAGAGCAACTTCTTTACTGTTTGAAGTTGAAAAGGGAAAATTTCTTTTTGTCTTTCACTTGAGCTTGAATTTCGAACCTCATCCCCCAGCTACTTGTTTCCATGACAGTTTGATTCTGAACAGCAGCAGTTCAGTAAAAAATCCAGAGTTATTTACTTCAACACTCCGTGAGAAATATAAAATCAATAACTGCACAACAAAGAGCAGGACCTGCAGTAATTACTTGCAGTAGTGTAGTGATCTCTAGTTGTTTTTTATGACCCACTCCTGATACTAGCTTTCAACAGAGATGTATATTGCTATAAGTTTGTGTGTGGGGGGTAAACACAGAATATATCTTAAAGAATTATCGGGATTTAATGATCAAGACAGTACAGAATGTAGTTTAATTGCTATCAAAAGTCTCAGACTTTTAATTTCTAACCTGTAATTCCATGTTGATTAAAACAGAAAATTCACCTTAACCGGGTTTGAGGGGTAAAATTCTGTTAATCCATATATCATTATCAGTGGTGGCTGGTGAGATATTTTTTGGGTGGGGGCTGCATAAGTGACGGTCAATAAAACATTTGTAAAGATGAGTTAATGTAAACCCTATATTAAAAATCCTTTTCAACTTCAGTTAAATGTTTAACAAAGACTTTCGTCAATTTTAAAATAAAAAATAATCACCAGAACAGGTTAATCGAGTCAGCCAAACAGACAAATTTTGTGTATTAACATTAAATTGTGTGTTTTAAGAAATATTTAACACAATATAAACAATTGATATGTTTCATCATTTTAATTGTCCAGCACTGGATAAACCTCCACAGTTGTGTCCAGCGTGTCTCAGGAAACCTCCCACTGTGCTGTAGAAACAGTTCTCCATGTAGCAGGTCACACTGACGAGATGCTGAGTGAAGACAAAACACTCCTCAATGTGCAGCAGGATGTTGTCAACACACCTGAAAAACAGTTTTTCATGATAATAAAGTCCATCTAATAGTCATAATTTTAAACTTCCTAACAACATTTTTTTCTTTACAGACTTCTCTATTGCTGGGTTTAACAAGTTTACCACCTGTTCAGTTTTATTCTACCAGAAAACAAAAATAAAACATTGTTCTTACTTTCATTATCACATGTCTCCTAGTGTTCTCTTGCTTCTTTATTTTTCAGACAGATGTTTCATATCCCGCCTCACTCCTGTAACAGTCCAGGCAGGATCAGTGCTGCTTGCTACATCCAGCTAGCTCCGAGTGAAGCCTCGACTGCTTTCCTTTCTCATTTACTGGGTGTTTGATAGCAGATAATCTCGCGGTACTTAACGTGGTTTGGGGCGCTTCAAAAATTGCCCCTTGTGAAGTTATTTTATTTTTCTCTGAGTTTATTGGCTAAATTAAGTTATTCCGTTTGGCAGTGCAGATCTGCTATTGGCTAATTCGATCTAAAAGCCCACCACCTGAGGATGCTTTCTCCAGCGCCCTAGAGCTGAACTAGGCATATGAGAAGTGAAGATGCAAGAGGCAAATTCTGTCTTTCAGAAGTCCTTTATATCATCTTCTCATTAGCTACGTTTACATGCGCCAAATTTCCCCAATCTGATTAAAATCTTGGTCGATCGGAATTCCCAAATCCCTGTTTACATGGACACTATCTGAAATGATCTGATCATGCCATGAGTACACATGCACCAAGCACTCAATCAGGTTAAATGAGTTGAGCATGCGCACAGCGAGTTGTCTTTCCGGGGGAAGAAAAAAAAGTAAACAAACTCCGTCCTTTCTGCACGTCTTTCCCGCCCCATTGTGTGCTCGAGCTGACTCACGTTATCCCCAATATGGACCTTCTGCAGGTGATTACCTTTATGTTTGGGTTTTTACTGGTCACATTAACCAAGCTAGAGGCTGAATACATATTGCTACTGCTCCTCCGCCACAGGAGAGGAGAGCAGGATGACAGGATGACTGCACAAGCAGACCACTTCTGTTTACCTCCCGCCATGTTTTCTACTTGGGTCTGCGAAAGCGGAAAGACGTCACGCTGAAGTTGTACGCATGCGCAGTGGGCTTTTTTCACCCTTTCTTTCCGAATGGGTGTATACATGCACGTCTATCCGAATGAAGATTGGACAAAACCACCCCTCTCGATCGGAAGTAAATTTCATTCTGATCAGGCTGTATCGGATCAATGACATGTTTACATGACGTATTTTTTTTCCGATTGGGCGTTTATTCCGATTAAATGTGCCCATGTAAACGTAGCTAGTGTATAAATATACATATGAGTGTTTTTAACTCTAAACACATGTAATTAAAAAAATATATGTATTCTTATTCGTTTCCACATCATGTTTTTGATAGGGAGGGCGGCGCCCTAGCGCCCTCTTTTGGCCAGCCGCCACTGATCATTATTTCATTATGGCCTGTACGCACGCACCACTTCCGCATTCCCCATGAGACCGCAGTCCTACTTCTGGTTGTTGGAGTAATCGGCGAAGCTGAGTGAAATGGCTGAGGTTACTTTTATTTAATCGTGAAATGCGTAAATCAACGCTTTTTAAAATACTGGTCATTTATATTAGAATATTTAAGAACAAAAAGACTGTCTATAAAACATTTAATCACTTTATAGGAGATCTTCAGCAAGGGAGCCTTCATCCAGCAGCTGAAATGTAAACAATCTTGAGGCAACCATTTCTACCAAACTGAAAACATTCCTCTGTTTAACAGTGAATGGAAAACAAATATATAAATACAGCACTACATGTTTACCTTACCTGTCTTCCATATCCATGTAACGCTACGTTTTAGTATTCTATTACTCTTCACTTACTGTAAAAAGCTACCTGAGCTAATGCTAACGGTTTGCAAGGCTAATTTCTGTAAAAAATATATATTAATTACCTTGTATAAAACCTGATATCATCATCAGTAGAAGCAAACCGCTCCAAATCAAACTTTCAGCTGACTGCCATCTCTTCCATCTGCTTCCGGAGCTTTGAGAGCTCAGACCAGAGTTCTTCTGTCTCATCCAGAGCTAAGTCCACTGCTGCTGGCTCAGTGGTGTAGCAGCAGTCAATGGCTTTACTGGCTCCTCATCATCAGGGAGAGCAAGGGTGTTTGGTCGCTCTGTCTGGTCCCAAACACTAGGACGAGTGGCAGGCAGACAGTAGCTGTACCACTCAAACAGGACCGGTCTTCAGAAGTCTACGTCCACCTGATGTAGCGGGCTCAATCAGATCAGCAGATGAAAAATGACTGCTGCAGACTCTTGTATGGACTGTGATCTTGAAGCAGTCTCGTCGTATTTTAACTAGGGGTGTCAAATTATCACGTTAGTTGTGATTAATTAATTACAGCCATATTTGGTGCGTTATATTCCTTAATCGCATTAATCTAATTTTTTATCTATATTTACAGTTTCTGCTTTTGAGTTGCTTTTAAATAAAGTCCTTTTTTAGTATTTCAGCTTCTTGTGCTGGAGTTATACAAAGGGATTAATCCAGTGCTTAATTTGTAAATCAAAAGTTACCGGAACGCAAATAGCGCTATGAGACCAGAATTCACTGACTGATACCGGAACGCACACATAGACATGTATGAACCCACACACATACACAATCGTCGGACCAGACCAGGCACACAGCGGGTGTAAATTGTCAAGCAGGGCTAGAGAAAGTGATGATAAACCCAGAAGAAGTAAGTTATACTGCCTTTTTGGTATTTTGATGCCGTTGTTATTTAACCTAACTGGCGCCATTAACGGATCCTAGCAAACAGTTACCGGGACACACCCTTTCAAAATAAGACAGTTCCCGGATCTTGTTCCAGCTCAAATTAAGCCCTGGATTAATCACTCTTTTGTGGACATATATTGGCTGCTGATTGACTTCCAGTGACGGCAAGGTGAGCAAAAGCGGTTAGTTGCAGAGCGGAGAAGTGACAATGGAGGAGCATATGAGAGTTGTCGGTCCCATGAATGGAAAATTTGCTTTTCAAAAACGTCCCGACGGAACCATAGATAACAATAGTGTTTTTCTTAGCTATTATTAAATGAGATTAAAAATAAGATTAATTAGATTAATTAGTTACTGCTCAAAATTAATTAATCTCATCCAAATTTTTAATCTTATGACAGCACTAATTTTAACTAACCATTTTTTTGTAACTCACCATCTTTCGGGAAAGTGTGAAAACTTAAAAAAGAGTTAAACCTTGAAGACGCTGTGCATTTTGGTACACAGCATTGGTAGCTAGCTGTGCTGTCTTCTCTCTTTTGAAAGGAAAACTTAGTCCTCTTGGATGTCATCCTGTACACACATGCACGTGTGTATACAATTTCAAGTTAAACAAAATGAAAAACAAGATAACTGAAGTAGTTGGAACAATTGTCAAACTCAAAGGGACAACACAGGCTAGCATTCAGCAGGACCGGAAAAAGGTGTGCGATCTGAAATACTTCCGGAAATACGTCACATGGCTCCATGCATAGAGCCCATTACACAATGCGTGTGTTTTCTCAAACACAGTAAACAAACAGCAAAATAAAAATAGGCAGGAAGGTGGCTGTCAATAGATAAAAAAATGTGATTAATGTTTTTTATTTACTGTCCTTTTACAGGTGTTTATCAGTTACTAAGACTTTTAGTGTTCAAGTGTTTGCAATTTTTTCAAGGAATCAATTTTTAAAGACAGAATGATGTCAGTATTTCTAAAGCTAACTAAAGAATTTAAAATGGTAATACTGCTAGTAATTAATCAATACATATGCTGAGAATTTCAATGTCATTAATTTATTATTAAACACTTATTATGTGAATTCTCAATAAATTGAGAACACATAATAAAGTATAATTAAAAAAGCATGTTGAAGATGTATAAATTATTAAAACTTGAAAATATAACAAACTTTTCAGTTTTGAGTGTGTGATTTAAAAAAACAGCAGCACAACTTATGATCATTTTCAAGTATTTTTTATTCTCTTTAAGGTACTTTTTAAAAGTTTTGATCATTTATGTTCAGCCAAAGACTTTGACAGATTTATTGTATTGTGTATACCCTACTCTGCAATTTGTGTGTCCATTATGCCATCTGCACAGTTTTTTTTAAATTGCTACTCAGAAATCAATCCCTGTGTTATATGACTTAGTCAGCTGTTGAAGTTTGTTATCTTTTCGCTAGTATTCATCATATCTTTATTTCATTTCTCTGAATCAAGGTTTTACTGGGATTTGACCATGTTGCTGCTGATGGTTGGGAACCTCATCATCATCCCAGTGGGCATCACGTTCTTCAAGGATGAGCACACACCTCCTTGGATTGTGTTCAATGTGGTGTCTGACACATTCTTCCTCATGGACCTGGTCCTCAATTTCAGAACGGGAATAGTGAAGGAGGACAACACAGAGATCATCCTGGATCCACAGCAGATCAAAATCAAGTACTTGAGGAGCTGGTTTGTCGTGGACTTCATATCATCCATACCTGTGGACTACATCTTCCTCATCGTGGAGACTCGAATTGACTCAGATTTCTACAAGACAGCACGGGCTTTGCGGATTGTTCGCTTTACGAAGATCCTCAGCTTGCTTCGGCTCCTGCGGCTCTCTCGACTCATTCGATACATCCATCAGTGGGAAGAGGTAGGAAAATTCCTCCTCACATACTCAGCTTGTTAAATAATCTGTTTGGTGTTTGATGTTCATTCTGTGAACTGTGTGGGAAAACGGTTTTTGGTTCATGTCTAAGGGTGGATTCAGGAAACAGGAAAACAAAGCAATAGATGTGGGTTTTTATTTTTAAAATCCAAATGGGTTCACTATCACCACTGCCACTGCAAGCATTATAGCTGTGTGCCTCTTTCTTTTCCTCTAAGGAGGGAAATATGGGTAGATGTTTCTGATTGTATTCACCCTTGAAAGAAGAGGCTCTTTTACCATGTGCGAGTCACCAATAGGTTGATGAATCTGCGATGATTAGCATTTTCACTCTGTGTGCCCATCCAGAGAGCAGTGGGACCACAGACCCCAGAGAGGCAATGCTGCAGTACAAACAGGATTATTATTGCAGCAATAATTAGAGAAGTTCTTATTGCTCTCACTTTGTTGTTCATTCACTGAGGTAAAAGGTGCAAAATGAAGCATCAGAATCTCAGCTTGGAGTGGAAACACTCTCCACCACATGATTTTATGTAACAGTGACTTCTTTAAAAAAAACATTGAGACTAATGAAAACAAATACACTGATCCCTCACTTATCACGGTTAATTGGTTCTAGACCCCCCTGCGATAGGTGAAAATCCGCAAAGTAGGGATACCCTATATACAGTGGGGCAAAAAAGTATTTAGTCAGCCACCAATTGTGTAAGTTCTCCCACTTAAAAAGATCAGAGAGGCCTGTAATTTTCATCATAGGTATACCTCAACTATGAGAGACAAAATGAGGAAAAAAAATCCAGAAAATCACATTGTCTGATTTTTAAAGAATGTATTTGCAAATTATGGTGGAAAATAAGTATTTGGTCAATAACAAAAGTTAATCTCAATACTTTGTTATATAGCCTTTGTTGGCAATGACAGAGGTCAAACGTTTTCTGTAAGTCTTCACAAGGTTTTCACACACTGTTGCTGGTATTTTGGCCCATTCCTCCATGCAGATCTCCTCTAGAGCAGTGATGTTTTGGGGCTGACGCTGGGCAACACGGACTTTCAACTCCCTCCAGAGATTTTCTATGGGGTTGAGATCTGGAGACTGGCTAGGCCACTCCAGGACCTTGAAATGCTTCTTACGAAGCCACTCCTTCGTTGCCCGGGCGGTGTGTTTGGGATCATTGTCATGCTGAAAGACCCAGCCACGTCTCATTTTCAATGCCCTTGCTGATGGAAGGAGGTTTTCACTCAAAATCTTACGATACATGGCCCCATTCATTCTTTCCTTTACACGGATCAGTCGTCCTGGTCCCCTTGCAGAAAAACAGCCCCAAAGCATGATGTTTCCACCCCCATGCTTTACAGTAGGTATGGTGTTCTTTGGATCCAACTCAGCATTCTTTCCCCTCCAAACACGACAAGTTGAGTTTCTACCAAAAAGTTCTATTTTGGTTTCATCTGACCATATGATGTTCTCCCAATCCTCTTCTGGATCATCCAAATGCTCTCTAGCAAACCGCAGACGGGCCTGGACGTGTCCTGGCTTCAGCAGGGGGACACGTCTGGCACTGCAGGATTTGAGTCCCTGGCGGCGTAGTGTGTTACTGATGGTAGCCTTTGTTACTTTGGTCCCAGCTCTCTGCAGGTCATTCACTAGGTCCCTCCGTGTGGTTCTGGGATTTTTGCTCACCGTTCTTGTGATCATTTTGACCCCACGGGGTGAGATCTTGCGTGGAGCCCCAGATCGAGGGAGATTATCAGTGGTCTTGTATGTCTTCCATTTTCTAATAATTGCTCCCACAGTTGATTTCTTCACACCAAGCTGCTTACCTATTGCAGATTCAGTCTTCCCAGCCTGGTGAAGGTCTACAATTTTGTTTCTGGTGTCCTTTGACAGCTCTTTGGTCTTGGCCATAGTGGAGTTTGGAGCGTGACTGTTTGAGGTTGTGGACAGGTGTCTTTTATACTGATAACGAGTTCACACAGGTGCCATTAATACAGGTAACGAGTGGAGGACCAAGGAGCCTCTTAAAGAAGTTACAGGTCTGTGAAAGCCAGAAATCTTACTTGTTTGTAGGTGACCAAATACTTATTTTCCACCATAATTTGCAAATAAATTCTTTAAAAATCAGACAATGTAATTTTCTGGATTTTTTTTCCTCATTTTATCTCTCATAGTTGAGGTATACCTATGATGAAAATTACAGGCCTCTCTGATCTTTTTAAGTGGGAGAACTTACACAATTAGTGGCTGACTAAATACTTTTTTGCCCCACTGTACATACAGCCACACATACATGGACATTGACATAAATAATAAATATCTATATATATTGTATATATTAAACTTAAATTTAATAATAACACCTTAAATTAGTACATGTATCTTTCAGTCTCCCTCTCTCTCGCTCCCTTTCGCTCTCTCTCATACCATATGGGTTTCTACTCACCAATGACCATAGCGTTGCGTTGGCTGACTTACAATGATGGTGATGAAAGACCTCTGCAGTGCGATGAAGGTGAAATGATGATGATGAAGGTAAATGAACAGCCGAAAGCACGGTATTTTAAATTTTTTATTTTTGGAAGAATATTTTTGAAAAATCCACGAAGTAATGAAGTCAAACCGCGAAATAGCGAGGGATCACTGTAATTACAGGTTGGAAAACTTTGTGACAGATCTTGTTGTTTTAAAGAGGCCATTTCATACAAATTTCTGGACTTTGTGGTTATTTCTTAAGTATTAACCTGTAATATGAAACATTTTATATCTAAAAAATGTTAAGAAACACTGATTAAGAGACCTTTTAATCTGTCTGCATCAAAATTTGTTTGGTTCCGTCAGGCTTCCAGCAGCAGTTTGTTCATATTCATTATTCAAATTTGCTGGACTCAGATTGGCTAACAAACTAGCCTTTGAGAGCAAGGTATACTGTTTCCTTCCCTGCTGCGCATGGCAACATCAGACGTTCTCTCTTCCTGTTTGCTACGTCCTATGCTACAGCTTTTAGCAGCAGCATGCTAGGCAGGGTTTCAACTGCAGGAGCTGCTGAATACTAACCTATGAAGGTAAGAACACCTGTGGAGCTAAAATGTTCAACAGAAACCTCAGAAAAAACGTTTTTAATGGAAGGGCCTCTTTAGCAAATGATAAAAAAACACTGGACAATAGGTGTTAGGAGAAGATGAGCTGCAGTTTTTCATGGGTGGATTGGGTTCAGAATAATTTACTTTGAGAAAGAGCATTTTCATATATTTTGACTGACCCACAATACAGAACAATCAGTTAAGCACTGCTGCAGAGCTGCTTGTGCAAAAATATATTTTCAAATAAACAGACTACAGTATATCCCTTTAAAATGAGAAACTATTATTAGATGATTTGTAAATTAGCAGTATACTTAATGGCATGATCATTAGGCTGTTTCCACTTAATCAAACTTTAAGGCTGTATTCTATTTCCAGGAATAGTTTGCTTTAGATGTGTTATGTTGGTGGAATCAAAGCAAGGAGACGGAGAATGGTTGAACGTATTGTATTTTCAGACAGCAGGCAGTACAATCATCTTTTTACTCTTCTTCTCTTACCTTGCTCTCCTTGAGCCCCTAAGCACAGAGTCCCTACTGGTGAAGGAACATACATCTTCATGTTGGCTCTTAGCGCCTGTATAAATATCTGTAAACACAACATCTCTCCTTTTCCTCACAAAATACTACAACCTCAGTTCTGACCAACTTAACACATTAACTTTGATCATCTGCTACACAACGTAATCAGGTAAATAGATTTTACATCCACATTTCTATAATGCACCATACCATGACTGTTTATGACTGAATATGTATACTAAACATAAACAATGTGGAAACCTGCATGTACTCGACTGTACTGTGGCTCTGTGGTTAGAGCGGTCGTCCTCCAATTTGAAGGTTGGTGGATCGATCCCGGCTTCCACTACCACATGTCGAAGTGTCCTTGGGCAAGACACTGAACCCCATGTTGCCCCCCGATGTGCGTATCGGGTTGTGTGAGTGTTAGCCCCTACCCTCTCCCCCCGGTTTACATATCGGGTTGTGTGAATGGGTGAATGCAAAACCTTGTAGTGTGAAAGCGCTTTGAGTGGTCTGAATGACTAGAAAAGCGCTATACAAATACAGGACATTTACCATTTACTCGATAAACCAGGTAAATACCTTATCCATTATACTTGAGTTTTCATAGCATGGAACTTAGTCAACCTTAACATCACAGTAACTCAAGCTTGCTTTTGTTTTTCTTTACATTTGCTACTCAACTTATCTCATTACATAATCCTTGGTCCATGCTGGTTGCTGTCTTTGTCTGTTAGGAATAGTATGTCTCTTTGGAGTCTCTTTTGGACTGGCATTATCCTCCGCTGTACCAACCTGCAGGGACTCTGCATTCTTCTCTGGGCAAAGTGAAAGACGGGATTCATTCCATCTTTTACCATCACTCAAGATGAAGGTGCTCAGTCCAGGTTGATGTTGCACTGATAATGGATCAGTGAACTGTCTCTCTCCTTTTCCCACATGGAAGGGTTTGCGTACCCGCACTCTGTCACCAACTGCCAGTTTGGGTGGTTTAGCACCCCTCTTGGAGTCAGTGTAGTGCTTACTCTTGGTTTGATGGCAGACCACTCTAGCTCTGACTTGCTCATATTGTCCTGTTTCCTTAGGAATTGGCAGGACATGTAGCTTTGTCCTCATTGGTCTCCCCCTGAGAAGCTGGAAAGGAGAGACACCAGTTGTTGCATGAGCAGTAGCACGATAACTCTGCAGCATCTCCACAAGTGTGGACTTCCACGGTTTCCGTGCCACCTGTGCAGCTTGGATGCAATCCTTCAGTACTCTGTTAAACCTCTCAACACAGCCGTTAGCTTGAGGGTGATACACACTCGTTCGAATGTGATTAACACCCCTCTCTTTCAGGAAGTCTGCAAAGGCAGAAGAGGTGAACTGCGGTCCATTATCAGATGTCAGTTCACAGGGATTTCCTTCACGTGCAAAAACAGAAGCCAAGAATGTGATGACAGTCTCTGTAGTAGCAGACGAAGTAAAGGCTACTTCAGGCCATTTGCTGAAATAATCAACCAGGGTGATCGCAAATCGGCAGTCATGTGGCCCACGTTCAAAGGGTCCAACAATGTCCACAGCCACATGTTGAAAGGGACTGTCAGGAAACTCAACCGGTTGCAAAGGAGTAGGAACAGTTTTGGCGGTTTTGTCACATGACTGACAGACAGAGCGTGATGACAGAATCTTGTGGACCAGAGTGTCCATGTATGGCCACCAGTAGAATTCTCTGAGGCGCTGTTTTGTGCGGACAATACCCTGGTGGCCTTCATGTGCAAGGTGTATTACCTTTTCCTGCAGGGACTTGGGTACCACCAGGCATGTTCCACGGAAGATCAGTGGTGATTCAACAGACAATTCATGCCGCACTAGGAAGTAGGGCTGCATCTTACTTTGGAGAGACTTTTTCACCTTAGGCCAACCGGAACAGATGACCTGCCGAAGTTGAGACAAATCAGGACAGTCCTCACACTCAGCTTTAAAATCCGCCAGTGGCATCGCCGTCAGGAAAGGTAAGACCTCAGCTATCTCCAGCAAGAGGTCTTGCTCGGCTTCCACGTCAGTGTTGGAGTTGAGAAGGGGAACACGTGAGAGGCAGTCTGCCAAGACATTCTGAACACCAGGACGGTACTGTACATCATATTGAAAACACATCAACCTTGCAGACCAACGTGCGATTCTCATGCCAGCTCTGTTCATACCTCTGGTGCTGAGGAGAGTAGTTAGAGCTTGGTGATTGGTGCGAAGTGTGAATCTGCTGCCCCACACATACGTTCGCCACCTTTCCACAGCCCAGACACAGGCTAAAGCCTCCTTTTCTGTGGTGGAGTACTTTCTTTCAGCAGGAGATAGTGTGCGGGAAGCAAATGCAAAAATACGCTCCCCTTGATCTGGATGCAGTTGTGTCAGAACGGCTCCTAGCCCGTACTCTGAAGCATCTGTGGTGATGAAAACAGGTAGCTTGGGGTCATAAATTGGAAGTGCTGGGCTTTCGAGAAGCAATGTTTTCAGGTTAGTGAAGCTCTCCTGTGCTGCTTCATTCCAGTGTAGTTCAGCCTGCACGTTTGCTCTCAGCAGCTGTCGCAGTGGCTCAACCAGTGTGGCATAGTTTGGCAGAAACTTGCTGAACCAAGACGTCAAGCCCAGGAGTGAGCGTAATGCTGCCATGTCTTTGGGAGCTGGCGCTTCAGCAATGGCAGTAAGATGATCCTGGCTTGGATGTAGACCGTCCTTAGAGATGACATGCCCCAGGTATGTAATGTGTGACTGGCAGAAGGAACTTTTCTCAAGGTTAATCTGCAGGCCAGCCTCTTTGAGACGTTGAAGAACAGTTTGCAGGTGTCTGTCATGCTTTTCCTTTGAGGTTCCATAAACGATGATGTCATCTAAGTAGTTCTGAACACCCGGCAGATCTTTCAGGATTGTTTGCATCATTTTTTGGAAAGCAGATGGTGCTGATGCGAGGCCAAATGGTACACGTGTGAACTGGAACAGGCCGACATGCGTAATGAAAGTGGTTAACTTCCGGCTGTCAGGATGAAGAGGTAGTTGGTGGTAAGCTGAAGTCAGATCAATCTGGCTGTAGTGTGTGGCACCTGCTAGCTCAGAAAACAAGTCCTCCATATGAGGGAGAGGGTGGCAGTCTGAGATGATACTCTTATTAGGTTCACGAAAGTCAATGCACAGTCTCAGCCCTCCTCTGCGCTTCCGTGCCACGACCAGAGGACTCACCCATTCAGCAGCATCAATTCATTCAATTATGCCTGCTTTGAGCAAGCGAGTGAGTTTAGCTGACACCTCCTTGCGTACACTTAGGGGAAGGCGTCTCAGTTTTTGACGTACAGGCCGCACTGCATTGTTCACTTGTATCTTGTGGATGAATCCTTTCACACATCCAAGTTGAGCTGGTGAAGCAGGATCAACGTTGTACACTGCACCTTTCTGAGTGACAACAACGGGCTCATTTATGGTTTTGTTTTTGGTATGATCCATTTTGCCTCCAACTATGTTGAGATTCAGCGCTTTAATGAGGTCCAGACCTAGCAATGGTGAACCAGCTCTGACAATGTAGAAGGAGGCAGGAACTTTTTCACTCTGTGCATGAAGGGCGACTGATGCAGGTAGGCAGCCGATCACAGCTAGCTCATCTCTAGCATATGTAACTAGCTTGACTTTCGGCTGTTCAAGAGAACAGTCTGCAAAATATTGTCTGTACAAAGACTCTGGCAGAATAGAGACAGTTGCTCAAGTGTCTACAATAAGCTCCACAGCTTGAGAGTGTCCTCGTAAAGTTTCAATGTTCACAGTGCAAGTGATCTTATCTTGAGCAGCTGCCATTGGTTTAATGTCCTGAACACACAACACTGCTAATTCTGGAACAACCACTTCTCATACTTCGCTGACTGATGACTTACATACCTTGGCAAAATGTCCCTTTTTACCACAGTTATTGCATTTTGAAGAAACAGCTGGACAGTTCTTGTCATTAGCCCAGTGTTTGGGGGAACCACATCTGAAGCATTTCCGCTGCTGTGACTGTTGCTTTGAGCCTGTGTGTTTGCGCCTGTCTGGAGCGGGGCGCGGTCCTCTTTTTTCCCGGAATTGAGAGTTTGCCGCTCCAACCGCCTGAATTGGCGCGGCAGGTAATGAGCTAGAGGCTGAAAGGAGTGTGGCATTTTTAACTGCAGCTTCAACCTGGCCTGCAATTGTGAGAGCTTTGTCCAGTGTTAAATCCTCCTCTAACAGCAGTTTGTCTTTCACAGCACTGAGATGAGCATTGGAGATTAGCTGGTCTCTTATCATTTCACTTTCCATTTGTCCAAAGTTACACGAAGCAGCTAAAGCTCTCAGAGCAACTACGTACTGAGACACAGTTTCATCAGCCCGCTGAATACGTTGTCAAAACGTGTGGCGGCAAGCTACAAGGTTAACTTTCGAGACAAAGTGTTTTTCCAGCACCGCCATGGCTTCATCATACGTCCCACATTGATCTGGTAAAGTGTAGAATAAACACTGTCCTTCTGGGCCCAAGCAGTGTAGCAAAACAGCATGTTTCCTAGCATTTGGCCTTGCGTCTCCTGTAGCAATAATCACTAGCATGTAGTTGTCGAAAATTTTCCGCCATGTAGTAAACGGAATCGGCGGCTCACCAACATGAGGAAGAAAGGGTGGTGGACTCGGAACAGAAGCGCTCATCCTCGTCGCCAATTTGTTATTTTGGTGGAATCGAAGCAAGGAGACGGAGGATGGTCGAACGTATTGTATTTTCAGACAGCAGGCAGTACATTCATCTTTTTACTCTTCTTCTCTTACCTTGCTCTCCTTGAGCCCCTACTAGGCACAGAGCCCCCTACTGGAACATACAGTGGGGCAAAAAAGTATTTAGTCAGCCACCAATTGTGTAAGTTCTCCCACTTAAAAAGATCAGAGAGGCCTGTAATTTTCATCATAGGTATACCTCAACTATGAGAGACAAAATGAGGAAAAAAAATCCAGAAAATCACATTGTCTGATTTTTAAAGAATTTATTTGCAAATTATGGTGGAAAATAAGTATTTGGTCAATAACACAAGTTAATCTCAATACTTTGTTATATAGCCTTTGTTGGCAATGACAGAGGTCAAACGTTTTCTGTAAGTCTTCACAAGGTTTTCACACACTGTTGCTGGTATTTTGGCCCATTCCTCCATGCAGATCTCCTCTAGAGCAGTGATGTTTTGGGGCTGACGCTGGGCAACACGGACTTTCAACTCCCTCCAGAGATTTTCTATGGGGTTGAGATCTGGAGACTGGCTAGGCCACTCCAGGACCTTGAAATGCTTCTTACGAAGCCACTCCTTCGTTGCCCGGGCGGTGTGTTTGGGATCATTGTCATGCTGAAAGACCCAGCCACGTCTCATTTTCAATGCCCTTGCTGATGGAAGGAGGTTTTCACTCAAAATCTTACGATACATGGCCCCATTCATTCTTTCCTTTACACGGATCAGTCGTCCTGGTCCCCTTGCAGAAAAACAGCCCCAAAGCATGATGTTTCCACCCCCATGTTTTACAGTAGATATGGTGTTCTTTGGATCCAACTCAGCATTTTTTCCCCTCCAAACACGACAAGTTGAGTTTCTACCAAAAAGTTCTATTTTGGTTTCATCTGACCGTATGATGTTCTCCCAATCCTCTTCTGGATCATCCAAATGCTCTCTAGCAAACCGCAGACGGGCCTGGACGTGTCCTGGCTTCAGCAGGGGGACACGTCTGGCACTGCAGGATTTGAGTCCCTGGCGGCGTAGTGTGTTACTGATGGTAGCCTTTGTTACTTTGGTCCCAGCTCTCTGCAGGTCATTCACTAGGTCCCTCCGTGTGGTTCTGGGATTTTTGCTCACCGTTCTTGTGATCATTTTGACCCCACGGGGTGAGATCTTGCGTGGAGCCCCAGATCGAGGGAGATTATCAGTGGTCTTGTATGTCTTCCATTTTCTAATAATTGCTCCCACAGTTGATTTCTTCACACCAAGCTGCTTACCTATTGCAGATTCAGTCTTCCCAGCCTGGTGAAGGTCTACAATTTTGTTTCTGGTGTCCTTTGACAGCTCTTTGGTCTTGGCCATAGTGGAGTTTGGAGCGTGACTGTTTGAGGTTGTGGACAGGTGTCTTTTATACTGATAACGAGTTCACACAGGTGCCATTAATACAGGTAACGAGTGGAGGACCGAGGAACCTCTTAAAGAAGTTACAGGTCTGTGAAAGCCAGAAATCTTACTTGTTTGTAGGTGACCAAATACTTATTTTCCACCATAATTTGCAAATAAATTCTTTAAAAATCAGACAATGTGATTTTCTGGATTTTTTTTTCCTCATTTTGTCTCTCATAGTTGAGGTATACCTATGATGAAAATTACAGGCCTCTCTGATCTTTTTAAGTGGGAGAACTTACACAATTGGTGGCTGACTAAATACTTTTTTACCCCACTGTAAATGGCTGCGTTTCCCAAACGAGTTAAGAAGCTCTTAGCGCTAAGATCTTTTTTGGAGCTCTCTTAAGAGCGCTGTGAAAGAAGAACGCGTTTCCCAGAGTCGCTCTTAGCTTAAGAAGATCTTTCACTAAGAAGGAAACCTAAGATCGATCTGACCCACTCTTAACAGCCTTCTTAGCGATCAAATGCACAGTGATCATAGCCTGCCACCAGAGCATCAGGGCTACAGTGATCAAGCTGCGTCAGGGAAATATATTATATTATTATTATATTATATTATATTATATTATATTATATTATATTATATTATATTATATTATATTATATTATATTATATTACCAGCAAAATATTCTGTGCTGTAGTGAGTAGTAGTGACGCACGTGCGTCAGGGCGCTCATTACGCACACGCTTAGATAAATTACTTAAAAGTACAGATTGCCTCGCTTATTGCCTTGCTTATTGTTGCTATTGTTGCAGGAGTGGGTGATCGATTAGCCTGGCATCGATTGATTCAGTTTCAGCACCACCGCGGTTGACAGCTCCCGTTAAGAGCTTCTTTAGAACCTTCTTAGGCTTAAGTTTCTTCTAAGAAGGCAGTGTTTTGGGAAACACCCGTATCTTAGTGCTCCTTCTTAGCCGAACCGTTCTTAGGAGCCTTCTTAAGTCCTTAAGAACGATCGCTTTTGGGAAACGCGGCCATTGTCATTTCCAGAAATAAATGAGAGAATAAACAGTAAAAAGTACTTAATGAAACTGAAATAAGTAAAAAGGTTTAGGCTTTATTTTGCTGGGGTTTAGTTTTTTCTGATGGCCATCCTCAAAGAAACTTAAATAAAAGTAATCAATGATTATATGATAAATCATTTACAGTAAACAGATAAAAATGACCGATTTCTCCTCTCAATTATCAGTTATGAATTACCCCCCCAAAAAAAACATGCTGATTTTCTTTTTGTATGGATATTTTGCTCTTTAAACATTGAACTCAGACCACAACATAATAATAATTACCTTTGCTAAATAGCAAAAAAACAAACAAACAGTACCACTAACTTTGTTGAGTTCCGCTCTCTGAATGTACAATTTACAGTAAAAAAATGTAAAAAGTTGCATAGCTAACTAGCAGCAGTTAAAACGCTTGAATATGCAAAGTCAGGAAGATTTCAGGTTTTTAAAAAGCCTTTGGTTTTGAAGTGTGGCAACATTATTCATGCAGTCCCTCTCTGATGCCATTTCAAAGAGAGGAAAAGTTCAGACCAATCACTGGGGAGAAACCCGTCCCACTCCGTGCATACCTACCGTCTGCTCGTGCACCGCTCAACCCAATATGAACAAATACAAAGATTCAGCTTAAACTTGTTTTTCTATACTGCGGCTTTAGAGAACAAAGTCAATACAAGTGGTAGGGAAGCTAAAGATGAGAGAAAGGGATGAGAACAAAGGAGTAAGAAATAAATGAAAATCCCTCCATAGCTTCTAGACATGTCCTTTTGTTTGGATTTAATTGATCACCACTCCACCACAGAGCATAAACAACGAAGAACTAAGATTTATACTCATGTTTATGAAAGAAAAATATAAGGACATAGGACAAAGAGGACTCTGCCATCTTAAATTTGACACAACCATTTTTTTTATGGCACAAATAACATTTGCATGATGCATCTGTTTGGTGAAGGTTCTGCTAGTTGGGCCGATGAGCAAAAGGCCAGCCAGATGTCACCTGTCATTGTAGAATACTTGTTGCATAGACCGCTGCGCCTGTCTTCCATCCATCTTCAGCTGTCCATAGCCTGGTCAAATGGACACCAGATTCAGGAGGGAAATCCAGACATCCTTCACCTGAGCAACAATTTCCAGCTCCTTGTACTAGTTATTTTAGTTGATTTTAGAAGTAAAATAACATTTTGTGTTTTATGATACTGCACAATTTACTAGTTTTATTATGAAATCTTGTTTATGGTTTGTTATTTCTGCAGTGATGTGTGTCTTCGTTGGACTCAGAAACACAATTTCTGTACCTAAACAGAAAGGAAAAATAAATAATAAAAATAATAATAATAAAAAGATGGTTGTGCTTCAGACGACCTCATGTACATACAGGGTAAACTTGTCTATAATTACACTATAAGTCAAAATTTTGGACGCACTTTCTTATTCAACAAATCAGTTGAATGAGAAAGTGTTTCCAAACACTGGTAGTGTTCATCTTAAAAAAGCTTTTAATGTCTTGTGATCAGTAAAGCATCTGCAACATCTAAAAAATGACATTTTATAATCTGATGGTAGCAAAGAAGAAGAAAAATCTTATTCTAACAAGTCTAATTGGTTTGAATTTTAAAGCAATTTCCTTTGCAAAACCACTATTTTGAAAGTGACTAATAATTCAGCAAATTCATTTCGACTCAAATAAATAAGAGTTTGGATATTGACTAAATGAACAGATTTTGTTGGATTTACTAAAACATCCCCAGAAGCTAAAACAGATGTTGTAAATATTACTAAAAAAGTTGTAAGATCATTTGGATCTGAGTGTTTGCTGGAAAGGTTGAAGTAAATATAATGTCCAGTTTTAATACTCATGAAGCTACTTTCGGGTCAGCTTAGTAGAAAATGGTGTTCAGACATAATCATGTTCTGCTTCCAGCTCTCACTCAGAAACAAATACTGCTGGTGTGATCTTCTTTTTCACAGCAGTAGGCTGATCTGACACAACATAAATCTATTTTATGACACCTTGGTGAGAGTTTTCTAACAAACACACACACACAAGTGTGTTTTGTTATCCTTATGGGGACCGTCCATTGACTTCCATTGATTTTAGTAACTAGATTTATACCTAACCCAAACCCTTTTCCTAACCTTAACCATTACTGATCTATAACGAACCCTAAGACTAACTAAAACTCTATTCACACCATACCTATAAACCTAACCCCTAACCCTAAAAAGGGGAGTCCCCCTCATGGGGACCAGGCTTCGGTCCCCACAAGAACCCTCGGACCCCAGAAAGATAGTAAAAGTCAGGAAACTGGTCCTCAGGAGGTCAGAAATACAAACACACACACACACACACACACACACACACACACACACAGGTTTGTTGCTATCCTTGTGGGGCCTGTCCACTGCCTTCCATTAATTTTAGTAACTGGATTCATGCCTAACACAAACCCTTTTCCTAACCTTAACCATTACTAATCTATACCTAACCCTAAGCCTAACTAAAAGTCTATTCACACCATACCTCTAAAGCTCAACCCTAACCCTAAAAAGGGGAGACCCCAGTATGAGGACCAGGCTTTAGTCCCACAAGAACCCTTGGTCCCCAGAAAGATAGTAAATAGCTCAAAACTGGTCCTCAGTAGGGTAGAAAAACAAGAACACACACACACACAGTATTCCACTCAGTCACAGAGTTGGTACAAGGTGAATAACATTTCTAGGAGACATAACTGTAGTGTCTGTAACTGATACGTCCATAAAGGAAAAGAAAGAGATGGGTCACCTTAGATTAGCTTTTACAAAACGGTAGATCCACTGAATGTCAAGGAAGAATTTATGACCTACTTTGGCAAGCAGGTAATAGGCAGTGTAGTGTTTTTTTTTTTTAACAAAACATCCAGTGTGTGCTGGATATGTATTTTTTGTGTGTGCATTTTAGTCTGAGTGTGTATGTTTTAGCCAGCTTTGTTGATGCTGACTGTAATTGCGTGTCCTCTAAATAGACAGCGTGCCATACCCAGAGGCTGAGATGTGTTTGCACATAACCACAAACTGATAAAGTGTGCTTGAGGAGGGTTCTTGATCCCTAAACTGCTCCCTCAAGTCTTTCTAGAAAAGAGCAGTGAGGACTGCAATTTGGAGCAGAGCTATATACAGTGGGGCAAAAAAGTATTTAGTCAGCCACCAATTGTGTAAGTTCTCCCACTTAAAAAGATCAGAGAGGCCTGTAATTTTCATCATAGGTATACCTCAATTATGAGAGACAAAATGAGGAAAAAAAATCCAGAAAATCACATTGTCTGATTTTTAAAGAATTTATTTGCAAATTATGGTGGAAAATAAGTATTTGGTCAATAACAAAAGTTAATCTCAATACTTTGTTATATAGCCTTTGTTGGCAATGACAGAGGTCAAACGTTTTCTGTAAGTCTTCACAAGGTTTTCACACACTGTTGCTGGTATTTTGGCCCATTCCTCCATGCAGATCTCCTCTAGAGCAGTGATGTTTTGGGGCTGACGCTGGGCAACACGGACTTTCAACTCCCTCCAGAGATTTTCTATGGGGTTGAGATCTGGAGACTGGCTAGGCCACTCCAGGACCTTGAAATGCTTCTTACGAAGCCACTCCTTCGTTGCCCGGGCGGTGTGTTTGGGATCATTGTCATGCTGAAAGACCCAGCCACGTCTCATTTTCAATGCCCTTGCTGATGGAAGGAGGTTTTCACTCAAAATCTTACGATACATGGCCCCATTCATTCTTTCCTTTACACGGATCAGTCGTCCTGGTCCCCTTGCAGAAAAACAGCCCCAAAGCATGATGTTTCCACCCCCATGCTTTACAGTAGGTATGGTGTTCTTTGGATCCAACTCAGCATTCTTTCCCCTCCAAACACGACAAGTTGAGTTTCTACCAAAAAGTTCTATTTTGGTTTCATCTGACCATATGATGTTCTCCCAATCCTCTTCTGGATCATCCAAATGCTCTCTAGCAAACCGCAGACGGGCCTGGACGTGTCCTGGCTTCAGCAGGGGGACACGTCTGGCACTGCAGGATTTGAGTCCCTGGCGGCGTAGTGTGTTACTGATGGTAGCCTTTGTTACTTTGGTCCCAGCTCTCTGCAGGTCATTCACTAGGTCCCTCCGTGTGGTTCTGGGATTTTTGCTCACCGTTCTTGTGATCATTTTGACCCCACGGGGTGAGATCTTGCGTGGAGCCCCAGATCGAGGGAGATTATCAGTGGTCTTGTATGTCTTCCATTTTCTAATAATTGCTCCCACAGTTGATTTCTTCACACCAAGCTGCTTACCTATTGCAGATTCAGTCTTCCCAGCCTGGTGAAGGTCTACAATTTTGTTTCTGGTGTCCTTTGACAGCTCTTTGGTCTTGGCCATAGTGGAGTTTGGAGCGTGACTGTTTGAGGTTGTGGACAGGTGTCTTTTATACTGATAACGACTTCACACAGGTGCCATTAATACAGGTAACGAGTGGAGGACCAAGGAGCCTCTTAAAGAAGTTACAGGTCTGTGAAAGCCAGAAATCTTACTTGTTTGTAGGTGACCAAATACTTATTTTCCACCATAATTTGCAAATAAATTCTTTAAAAATCAGACAATGTGATTTTCTGGATTTTTTTTCCTCATTTTATCTCTCATAGTTGAGGTATACCTATGATGAAAATTACAGGCCTCTCTGATCTTTTTAAGTGGGAGAACTTACACAATTGGTGGCTGACTAAATACTTTTTTGCCCCACTGTAACTGCATGGAATGTTTCCACATGCACTGCTGGTCAACAAAAGACAATGACAATTAGAAATGCCTTTTCCACATTCAAAGCAAAACAGCTCAGGTCAATTCTTTTAGGCGATGTTACAGACTCTTCTCGGTCGTCTGGATGCTGTTCAGTATTTGGTTATGTATAAAACTGCAGTCTCATTACCTCTTGCACCATCATTATATTTTTGTATAAATAAAGCAATGTCCACACCAGCCTGAAAAATCTTTTTTTTTCTTTCACATTGTAGATTTTTTTTTAATCACAGCAATCATACATTAGCTTTGATTACAACCATTCCCAACTCTCCAGATGTGAGTGTTTTTACACCCTCTGTGTTTACAGAATGATGTTTACTAACAAGGAGGCTTTAGTGGTAGTGGCTTCATGCCAGTGATAACACTGTCATGCACAGTGGCATTCAGCATGCTGTGCAGACATTATGAGACACATTTAAACACAAACACACACAGACAAAACAAACTGTCATTATGTCTCTGCTCTGTCTTTTTTGTTAGTTTCCTCTTGTCACTCTACATCGGGATAAAAATAAGACTGTGACCGCATATTCTCCTCATTTGAGCTGCTGACTTGGGTGAAATTAGTCATCTCGTTACATCACATTCAAGGCAGTGCATTAATGACTAAGCTCTGAGGGTTTTCTTCCATCACGAACAATCCCCAAAGCAGAACTATCTCAGCTGGACAGGCTCGGTAAATGTTGTTTTTAGCATGAATGGAAAAAGTTTGTCTGACAAGACATGAAAACAGCGTCAAGCAGTGATTATGAATGTGAGAATATACTGACCTCAAAACAGAATGACGGCTGATGGCAACTAAATTCATTATAATGATATTGGGATCAACTTTAGCAGGTTTATTATCTAGTTGCGATGTGTAACTGTTGTAACATGCAACAAGAAGATGTGAGCAGATCTGAAGGGAAACAGAAGATGGTAGTTGATGGTACAGTGTGTAATGAAATTACATAAGCTACTTGAAGTGTTAGTAATTCAACTGCACCATCTGTGTTTATCTAAAACTAAAGATCACAGAACATTTATCTCTGTAAATATTGACATTTGTATGCATACAAATACAAATTAGCTATGTGACTGCCCCTAATATCCAGAGAGAAAGAGAAGCTTCTTGTATTTCTATCCAGTAAATCCATACAGACAAATTTGAATAAGGGAAATCAGCTCCCATCCCAGTGACCCATTACCTTTGCAAGGAATGGTCCTTTGGAGATAAGAAAAGCAGGAATAATAGACTTAATGGGCTATTATTAAGTTGACAATGAGGCTTTCCACCAACAGTGACAGGTCCTCAACTGACTGAATGAGCCTCATGTGCTATGAATACCCACAATGGACTTGCTTAAAAAACTGTTAAACCCAAAAGTGTAATCCAGCACAAACTCAATGCTATCCTCATGTTTGGAGCAGCTTCAGTGAGTTTTGTTATTTGAGTCCTCTAGGCCCGTTTAGACAGATGATGGAAGGGTGTTCCCTGTGGTCCACTTCCAGGGCCTACTTCTTATTCTTCACATGCGCTTTGTCCACAGTGACAGAATGTTTGAGTGTGACATTTACAGTGAGAAATCCAACCTTGGCTCAAGGCCAATTCTGTAAATCTATCAGTGTGCAGGGTAATAAAAAAATAATAAAATCATGCATGAGTTTATACAGATGATTAACAGTGACTACGTTTACATGCAGCCAGTATTCGGGTTATGATTGGGTTAAGGTCAGTATTCAGGTTTCTGGAATGTTCAGAATAACCCATTTACATGCATAAGTAGAGAGAGTTACCCCTGTATACATGAAACTTGTAATAACCCGATTTAAACGCAGATGTTGGGGTAGTCATGACGTACGGACTTGAAGTAGTCCGTACGTCATGACGTACGGACTACTTCAAGACGCAATATGCGTCATTTCCGATTCTTCTTCCTGTATGACTAAGATTCCTTGCGAATTGAGCATGCGCAGAACACACGTTTTGATGGGGTTATGCCGATATGCGTTTACACGACTAAATATTCTGGTTAGAAAAGGGTTACCCCAGGGGTAAAATCTGGGTTTTTAAAAACCCGGTTATGAGCATATTCGGGTTTTTGCCGGTGTTTACATGGCCGTGCAGAACCAGGTTATTGTGAATATTTGGGTTTTAAAAGGGTTATTGGCTGCATGTAAATGCAGTCAGTGTCACTCATCACAAAAGAAGAGCTTGTCCATTCATCCATTATTTTTCTGGAACCTTACTGTCCTGTTCAGTGGCACAGGTGTACCCTATATATACTAAAGGTCCACCTGTGCAGAGCCAAAACAGAGACGCAAGACAACCATGAATGCATTTAGTTGCTTCTAAGGAGCTTTAAAATCTCCAGTTAATTTAATGTTTGTAGACTCAGGAGGAAACTCAAAAACATACAGACTTAACACAGAAAACTCTATCCAAGATTTAAACCTGAGAACTTCTCACCGTAAGGAAACAGTGTTTATCATTAAAGCTGGAGTGCGTAACTTCTGTAACTTCTGTCGCCCCCTAGCGGAATTTTTGCGTCATTACAACAATGAAGCTGGCGCTTCCATATGACGTAAGCCCAACTGCGACCGCTTTATCTCTGCCGTTGTGATTCCAACCGGTATCTGTCTTAATCAAGCTTCAAATTCAGTCTGTTTACTTTACCTGGCTCTATATTTGTTTCAATAAATATCATTTCATTGTTGAAAAAATCAAGAGAAACCAGTAAAATATAAAAATACTGGTAAAAAAAAAAACCTTCAGAGTTCAGGTTGGATTGTTTACAGGTTTGATTGTTCACTTTAATCTACATTTAACATTTTGGTGTTGAAATTTATTAGTCAGCTGTTGGGGCCACAATGATCTATTTGTCTTATTCAGTGAATTTTTTCAGTTTTGACACGATGCAGAATCCTGCAGTCAGCTGCACTGATCTGACTGAAAAACCGTCACACTGGCAAACTGACAGACACAAACTGACACAAACTGACTCAGATAGAGACAGAATCAGCTGATCAGCTGGAACTTCGGCGCTCTGGTTTTCACCTGGTACGCATTTTATATTTTGACAGTGTGTGCGGACCTGCGGACCACTTATGTGCACCCCTGAACATAACATATGTTATCTACAGCTCAGCTACACACCGTCTCTACAGAGTAACACTCGCGACACACCATAATTATAAACCAAGTCACTTACTGATCCAACAGCTGCAAGGGTCCACTTCCCGATAAGTGTCTCTCGGCCGTTTATTTGGATTCTCCGCCATGTCGACCTTCCCGTTCTGCCGGCTGCTACGAGACACTGCGTTCTATTTCTTATTATTTTTCTTGTTGTGATGTAAAAGACGTAATTAGCTGTGCGCCAGCGCGGGAATGTCGCCGGTTGACATGCAAAGTAAAAATGAGATATATTGAAAAATACCGTGAGATGTTTGAGGAGCCAATCGGCTTAATCTGCATTGTGTCATCTCCTCTGATAGTGGCTTGGCTGAAACGGACATCCACGGACATGTAAAAGTTACGCACTCCAGCTTTAACCACATAGAAAACCATTTATGTTTGATTCTAGCTTATTAGATGTATTAGAAAATTATTAACTTATTATTAACTTTTCACAATAAATCTGCTATAAAATCAGAGATTAGAATATTTGTGCATCGTAAACTACTAGTTAATGTCAATCTCACTTTATTAAATTAGATTTCAATCTGGAGAAGATTTAATGAAAAAACTTGAAAGACTGTACATGTATTGAAGTTTCACAATTCTTGATTTCCGTCCGTCTGTGTCCTGCTCTTGTAACCCACGTGCCATGAAGCTCCAGGCTGCTCCCTGTCATGTGGCCACGCCCTTTGAGAGACACCTGGGCCCATTGATTAGCCAGCTGTTGCTACTCAGTGGGAGCTGTGGATCTCAGTCTGAGTTGCTGCTTTTGCTCTGTGTTGAGTTCTGTTCCTCCAGGTTTCAGAGCTGTGTTGATTTGACATAAAGGCAAATACTCATACTCACCTGTGGGAAGTTGCTCCACTTACCTGCTAAGGAAAAAACAGGATTTTTCATTGGAGTTCTGGTGAGCTGTGTCATTTGCATTTTCTCTTTTATTTAGTGGTATTGAATTGTGTATGCTAACTTATTTAATCACCACTACAGATCCCCCAGCTTCCCTGTCAGCTGCTAAAAGTAATGTGTGTGTGTGTTACCTCTACTCTCCGGTGAGTACCACACTCCATTTGTTTAGTGCTTACATTTAGCAGTTAGGTAGTTGTCTGTATGTCACTGCTTTTAGGCAAAAACCACAGTTGCATGGTTGGTGCCGCTCAATGTTTTTTCAGTGGAGTTGATCAGGCAGAATGGGTTTCCTTTTTGGT
>SSNP01000273.1:269868-335088 GCA_006937955.1 Pachypanchax playfairii
TTGTTAAAGGCCTCCAGCTGATCCAAAATACTGCTGCCAGAGTTCTGATGAGAGTTAGAAGGAGAGATCATATTTCTCCTGTTTTAGCATCACTTCATTGGCTCCCTGTAAGGTCTAGAATAAAGTTTAAGGTTTTACTTTTGACGTATAAGGCCTTGAACGACCAAGCTCCAGCTTATATTAAAGATCTTATTGTTCCATATGCTCCTAACAGAGCACTTCGCTCTCAGACTGCAGGTCTGCTTGTAGTTCCTAGAATTTCTAAAAGTAGAATGGGAGGAAGAGCTTTTAGTTATCAGGCTCCTCTCCTGTGGAACCAGCTTCCACTTTTTATCCGTGAGGCAGACACCTTGTGTAGTTTTAAGAATAGACTTAAAACTTTCCTTTTTACACAATCCTATAGTCAGGGTTAGCTTGGGTTCTCCTGAGCTTTCCCTTTAGTTATGCTGCTATAGGTTTAGACTGCCAGAGGACATACTGACCACATTTTTTCACTCTGCTGTCTTTCTTTACTGTGGCTGCCTCTGAGGAGGGTGTATCTCACATAAACAAGGGATGAAATATTCCCACTAGAACCATCAAATTGTTATTGCTTTGATTGTTACTGCTGCCATTAACTGTTTCTCTGTTTATCTTTCCATAGACATGACGACTGGCCTAAATACATCTGTGTTTGTCTGTGTCTCTTTCCTGTCAGCTCAGACCCCAGTCGGCTAAGGCAGAAGGCCGCCCATCCTGAGCCGGGTTCTGCTAGAGGTTTCTTCCTGTTAAAAGGGAGTCGTTCCTTTCCACTGTCGCCAATTGTGCTTGCTCAGGATGGGGGATTGTGCTAAAATAACAATTCAGCCCAATCGGCTGGTTCCTTAGATAGAAAATGTTTTATTATTAATTGATTGATTTTTCTGTGAAGTGCCTTGAAATGACTTTGTCATGAACTGGCGCTTTATAAATAAATACATTTGAAACTTGTTCCATTTCTGGATCTCTGGACTCTGACCTGTTTGGGACTGACAATGCCTACAACACCTACTCTTCAGTTTAACAGTGCTTGTCGTTGTTCTTATCATCGATATATTGTGTGTTTTACATTAACTGTCAATAAACATTATCAAATGCCAATCTTGCACTGCCTGCTGCACTCGAGTCCAGCTTCAAACACACATGTTAAAAAATAAGCAAAAAAGCCATGACAAGCATTCATCATCATTAGTAGACCAGAAAACACCAGATGCCTAGTATACTGTTTTAACTATGCCTGAGCGACCACCATCAGCACAGTGGGGAATATGTAGCTTTTCTCTCACCTGGATCACACTCTTCTCAGTATGAGAAGACTAACTTCTTTTATCCACATTCTGCCTCTCTGAATCTGAATGCTGCTCAACAAGGACAGATTAGTTTTTGCTTCAAAGCCGAACCCTATTTTTGTGTTGTGGATTGCTCTTTATTACTGATTTTATTCAAAAATTGTAGCAATGGTTTAATGATAGCAGTGATGCATTGAAATGAGGGCTTTTTAGTGCATTGTTTTGCTGTATAGATACAGTTTTAGTAACAACATAATCAAACTCCTTACAATTATTTAACTGTTGTTACCTTAAAAATACCTGTAAAGCACTACTCAAAATGACTTGGATTCTTATTATAAGAAGCAAGTTGTTTGTCATGGTAAGAAGCCAAAGTGTCTCCCCTGTAAGAAATGGTTATGTTGTGTTTCATCACCCTCATCAATCAATTCTTGCTTGTTTATGTTGATGCTAATATCGTCATGCTCTCTCTGTGTTCCTATGAATTAAAAGAAAGTTGTCAGCAATCCATCATCCTCCAAGCAATGCATTGCTATCCACAGCATACACAGCACAATGCATGTGCAGTGACGTGCATGGTGTTGTGCTCAGACACTTTATGATGTTGTTGCTAAATAACACAGAAATTCTGCCGTCACTAGCTTTATATTATTCACCCATAGGAAAAGCAAAAAATAGAGGGGAAAAGAGGAGAGATGATACAGACCTGATTCCTTTGCCCTAAAAACCCAATCTTCAGGATTTTCTTTTTTTGTAAAGTCTGTTACTCCTTGGCAATGAAGTATTTGAACTGACTGCAGCTGTGAAGGGAGATAGGGGATTCACCTTCCTACAGTTACTGTACAGTCTGGGTTACAAACTGGAGATTTGCATGGCATTAGCTGTCACAGTTCCTTTAGGCTTTATCCTCCACACAGTGGTTTAGTGACAGAGGTCTTTTGAGGGCAGAGGTAATAAATGAATATACAAGGACTTATTGTTAGATGGAAATAAAAAATTCTAGCTTTGGAGGTACAGTAGATACTTTATCTTTACCGGCAACAAGGTAATGGGTTTGGCTCCCAGTGAGGATCTTTCTACATGGAGCTTGCATGGTTTCCCTGTGCACATGTTTATAATTTTCTGGGACTCTGAGACAGTTTCTTTCCTCTGACCAAAAACATCCATGCCAGGTTAGATGGTGATTCAAAACCGACCCAAAATGTGAGTGTCTGTGTGAGTGTGTAGCTCTCTTCAGACAGAGGGCGATTCTTTGTAACAAGAGTTTATTACACTGGCATATTTCCATGTAATTTTCTGCAGGATACCTTCTACACCTTTGCATCTTCATACCATAGGAACTTGTTAGCTGCATTTCTGAAAAGAGGTTCCTGTTTAGAACTCCCCTTAACTTCATTTGTCAGCTTTAAACATTCTGAGGCTGTATTCACACCTGATAGTCCGGTGGACTCGGTTCAATTGGGGACCAAAATTGCAACATTGTTGCTGTTTTTAGCTGATGATTTAGATCTGTTATTCTCCTTGCTCGTACACAGAACACTTCTGCTCTGTAGTTTCAAGATCTTGCTAGAAAATCGAATGCACGATAAACGATTTACATAAACTTAAAATATACAGTATATATATTTTTTTTCAGAAATCATTAAATTACTTATGCATAAACTTTTAAGTAACAACACAGAGTGGTTTTTTTTGCCATGACTTGCTGTGGTGACACCTGAAGAGAGCAGCTGAAAAGAAAGGAAGAAGATTACAAAATGCACCTGACATTTTTTATGTTCAGGAAAAAGTAATAATATGGTACATAATATAATAATAATCTTGAGGTAGATTTTATTTGATTATTTATGGTTATGTATTATTCTTTCTATTACTAGTAGGAAGCTAGGCCTCTACCAGCAGACTAGTGGCAGTACTTGGCAATTTCTATTAGTACACTACAAAAAAAGTTACATTAGTCATTTACAGATTTTTTTTTTTCATATCCCATTTTTCATTTCCAAAATCACACACACCACAGCCCTTTAGTTTGCTTGTATTTTTGTCAATCAGCCGCACTCTCAGATGAGAGGAAGAAACAGCTAATTAATTAAAACTGGGATGGATTGAATGCTGGGTAACTGCAACTTGAAAATGCTCAACACCATTAAAAACTTTTTCTGAGGTTTCTGTTGAATATTTTAGCTCCACAGGTGTTCTTACCTTCATAGTGGGTGTGAAAACAGGTCAACAACTTCTCTTTCAGTTTTAATCTCTCAAACTACGCAGATGGCGATCGCACCCGAGTTCGAACGGACTGTACTTGTTTTGTCACGACTCCTTTGTTCGTTAGTATTCGGCAGCTCCCACAGTTGAAACCACGCCTAGCATGCTGCTCGCTAAAAGCTGTAGCATAAAACGTAGCAAACAGGAAGAGAGTACGTCTGATGTTACCATGCACAGCGGGGAAGGAAACAGTATACCTTGCTCTCATAGTTTAGTTTGTTACCCAATCTGAGTCCAGCAAATCCGAATAATAAATATGAATGAGCTGCTGCTCAAGGCCTGACGGAACGAGCCGGAACCACCCAAATTTTAATGCAGACAGATTGAAAGGTCTGTTAATCAGTGTTTCCTAACGTTTTTTAGATGTAAAATGTTTCATATTACAGGTAAATACTCAAGAAATATCCACAAAGTCCTGAAATTTGTATGAAATGGCCTCTTTAATAAAGATAGTATCCTGGAAAAGTCATTGTTGAGAGTTCTCTCAGGCCTGTTCCCACAACCTGGACAGTGAAACCTGAGACAGCAAAGTGCGTTGACTCCAGAGAGAATTTGGTCCTAAATAATACATATAAGTATTATAGTAATTCCGAGCTTCTAATAGGCAACTAATGTTATATTCTGAGCATTCTCTCATACACAGCTTAATTATATAGCTATAGGGCAAAATTCAAAAGTAAAAAAAAAAAAAAAAATCACACTTGTCCAAGTTAATTTTTTTAGAAGTTCATTGTTTTTATTTTCCTTCTAGAAAAGCATTACTACAGTAACTGATATTACTAGTAATTTTTTTTATATTTTTTAAGTATGTCTTGCTTGTCGTTTGGTAAACAATAGTCTTTTTGAATTACTTTTATTCTGGTTTGGATGCTGTGCAAGTTAAATAATTTTTGCTTAATTTATCACTCTTTTTGCCACTTGTTACAATGTGTAACCATAGCAATGGGAGAGTGGTTTTTAAGAGATAGCATCTAATGGTCATTTCTATGGCTCAAATAATACTCAAATTCAGACCCCAAATCCCCAATGAGTTAAAAAGAAGATGTGAATGTAGAGCAGGAGCAAAGCAAAACGTTTACATCAGTATTACTAATGAATGTAAGATTTTTTGTTAAAAAGACAGATGAGCTTGAAAACCAGTTGAACACTTAGCCAGAGTATCGATAAGGCATTATGTTTCACTGAGACGTGGTTAAAGGAGTATATCTTGGACTCTAGTGTGTTTTCAGACACTATGTGCAGACAGAGATTAGAAGAGGATCAGCAAAAGGAAAGGAGGTGGGATAGATATCTTTTTTAACAAAAGGTGGAGTCATCCAGAACACACTGTTGTGAAATATCGTCTGTGCAACCCAGATATTGAACTCTTAGCTGTTAGGTTTTGTCTAAATTATCTACTGAGGGAGTTCATCGGTGTTATTTAGCAGTATATGTCATGATTGTATAAGGCCAGACCCAATTGCTGAAACCCAGACACACAGCGTTCAATAAAAAGGTGTTTAGGTCAATCAGAGCTATTCCACTGCCTCCGCAGTGCACCGCCGTGCACCGCACCGCACTGCTGTTCTGCCATCCGGCGAGAACAGGATCGATTCTATTTTTGCCGGACGCCGGAGCAAGTCCGCAGTCAATGTACAGAAATCACACCGCCCCAACAGGATAGGGAACAAGCACAACTTCCGTTTTATCAAAATAAATTGATAAACAAACACATTTTTTTGTTTCATGTGCATAGGTATTTTAAAGGTCCTGTATCATGAAAAATCAACTTTTTGGAGCTTTTAACCATGTTGTGATGCTATTTCATTATTTAAAAGACCTCCAGAGTGGTTTTTGGCTTAATTCGTGCATTCCCGAGTAATCCTGCTGAAACCTGCGCTCTGAGCAGCTGCTTTACTCGCTCATGTAAAATGGCTGAATTGAGCCCCTCTACGTCACACTGTCCTGACCAATCCCTGCTGCCCCTGTAGTAGGTACGAAGCGAGCTGCGAGAGTCCGAAACAATTTGTCAGGAGCTCATCACGGCAGATGTCTAACCTACAGCCCACAGTTCCCACACTTCAACCACCTGCTGCTCTATTAGCATGAGCTGCTAATAAGGACTTATCAACTCGACCCTGCTAATCACATGTCAGTATGACTCCAGCTTTACAGCTGAGCTCCACGTAACCGCAGCCCGTCCCACCACCGGATAAAAGACACAGTCACTCACCCTGCCAAAAACCGCCTCATTAATCCAGCCTAAGACCTCAGACCTGTCCTGGTCGATCTCTCTCTCTTTCTGTCTGCCTCGTTCTTGGCTGCTGGTCTCGCGGTCAGCGACTACGGTCGCTGCCTCCAGAAACCCGCTCCTCGCCTACGACCTGTCTCACTTCACCCGTCAGATCCCAGTCTTGGTGTCATCTCGCATCCAGTCGCGAGTGGACCGTCCTTCCCTCCAGACGCTCCACACCACCGAGCGTCCTCTGACAAATTAGTGCCTCCATTTTGTTGTATTTCATTCTAAAAATTTCTCGTTGAAAATGTGCATTTGGCTGCGAGAGTTACAGAAGTTTATTTAGTGTTTCTAAACAGAAAAAAAAATCGGACTCACATTTGGGAGGCGGGGTTTTAGGTAAACCGAACGTTTTTACTTCCTGGTCACAGAATAACTCGAGAACATAAGTTATATTTCAGGACAAATGAAGTGAATATAACTCAAACAGTAAGGTTTTATCATATATGGGCCGATCCCAGACGTTGGGTCCCTTTAATCTAACAACTATTATATGCATACATGTATGTTTCCAAACATTTGTGCATTTTTACACATAAATTGAACACCGTATAATTCAAAAATATATTATTTTGAAAGCCATTTTATTGATCCCTACCCTATACGTGGTTTTGTGTATTAAACACAAGGGAGTGACAGCTGCAGATGAACGAGGAGCAGCTGATCCTTGAAGTGGAAAAGCACAAGATTCTTTATGACACCATGCATCCTTTTTACAAGGATGTCAATAAATCAAATCCTTCGCATGCTTATTTGCGCACCTCAGGACTTCGCACCGGAGCGGAGCCGATGTAGAGTGGGTGCAGTGTAATATGAGGTTAGAAGCGAGCGGAGGCAGACCGGAGTGCACGTAGTGGAATTTGGGGGTTAGCCGACTGGGGTCTGAGCTGACAGGAACGAGACACAGACAAACACCGATGGATTTTGGCTGTTGTCATGTCTATAGAAAGATAAACAGAGAAACAGTTAATGACAGCAGTAACAATCAAAAGCAATAACAATTTGATGGCTCTAATGGGAATATTTTATCAATTATTTATGTGAGATACACCCTCCTCAGAGGCAGCCAGAGTAAAGAAAGACAGCAGTTGATGTGGTTCTGTTGGCTGCATCAGACAGTGATCTCCAACTTTTGCTGGGGCGATTTGCAGCGTGAAGTGTGAAGCTGCCGGGATGAGGATCAGTACCCCCAAATCCGAGACCATGGTCTTGAGCTGGAAAATGGTAGAGTGTCCTCTACGGGTTGGGGATCAAGTCCTACCTCAAGTGGAGGAGTTTAAGTGTCTTGGGGTTTTGTTCACGATTGAGGGAATCTTGAGTGTGAGATCGACAGGCGGATCAGTGCATCTTCTGCAGTGATGTGTGCGCTGTACCGGTCTGTCATGGTGAAGAGTGAGCTGAGCCAAAAAGCAAAGCTCGATTTACCAGTTGATCTACACTCACCTAAAGGATTATTAGGAACACCTGTTCAATTTCTCCTTAATGCAATTATCTAATCAACCAATCACATGGCAGTTGCTTGAATGCATTTAGGGGCGTGGTCCTGGTCAAGACAATTCCTTGAACTCCAAACTGAATGTCAGATTGGGAAAGAAAGGTGATTTAACAGGTTCAGTTCCCCCCCTGCCTCCAGCCCTACAGACCACACACCCTCCATGAGCCCACAGCTTTCCTGTCACACCTCCACTCTGTCACCCTGCAGCTCAGTCATGGACCAGAACACAGCATCATCTTCCTCCACCTCAGAGCACCCAAAGACCTCCTCTGCCTCCACCTCCACTCTGTCTGTGACCTGCAACCAGGTCAAGAAACAACTGGAGAAACTGAACCAGAACAAGGCTGCAGGTCCAGATGGTGTCAGTCCCAGAGTTCTCAAGACCTGCTCAATGCAACTATGTCCAGTTCTCCAGCACCTCTTCAACACCAGTCTGAGACAGAAAACAGTTCCTGTGCTGTGGAAAACATCCTGCCTTGTTCCAGTACCTAAAAAACCACAACCAGCTGAACCAAACGACTACAGACCAGTTGCCCTGACATCTCACGTCATGAAAGTCCTGGAGAGACTCTTACTGGCTCACCTCAACAAGCAGGTCAGCACCTTTCAGGACCCATTACAGTTTGCATACCGTAATGGGCTTGGGGTTGAAGATGCCATCATCTACCTGCTTCACAGAGCACACGCTCATCTGGACCAATCAGGCAGCACTTTGAGGGTCATGTTCTTTGACTTCTCAAGTGCTTTTAACACAATTCAGCCTGCTTTGTTATGTGAGAAGCTCCATAAATTCCAGGTGGATTCCTCCACAACCTCCTGGATTTATGACTACCTCACAAACAGACCACAGTTTGTGAGACTGGGGGGTTGTGTGTCTGGGATGGAGGTCAGCAGCACTGGAGCGCCACAAGGAACTGTACTCTCACCATTTCTCTTCACGATGTACACCTCTGACTTCCAGTACAACTCTGAGTCCTGTCATCTGCAGAAATACTCTGATGACTCTGCAGTTGTTGGGTGCATCAGTGAGGGACAAGAAGCTGAGTATAGAGAACTGGTCAGTCAGTTTGTGAAATGGTGCGGTAACAATCATCTCGTTTTAAATACCAGCAAAACTAAGGAGATGATTGTTGACTTCAGGAGGAGAAAGAATCAACACAGCAATATTTCCATCCTAGGAGAGGAGGTGGAGGTGGTGCAGGAATACAAGTACCTTGGAGTTCAGCTGGACAACAGACTAGAGTGGAAATGCAACACAGAATACATCTACAAGAAAGGTCAGAGCAGACTCTACTTCTTAAGGAAGCTGAGATCTTTTAATGTCTGCACCAAGATGTTGCAAATCTTCTATAGGTCTGTTGTGGAAAGTGCAATCAGCTTTGCAGCCATCTGCTGGGACAGCAGCATCAGAACCAGAGACTTAAAGAGAATCAACAAACTGATTAGGAAAGCTGGATCTGTGCTGGGAGTATCTCTGGAGCCGCTGGAGCTGATTGTACAAAAAAGAATGCTGGACAAGCTGATGAAGATGATGGAGGACTCTTCTCACCCTCTGCACGACACAGTGATCAAACAACAGAGTGTGTTCAGTGAGAGGCTTCTTCAGGTCCGATGCAAGACCGAAAGATACAAAAGATCATTCCTGCCTGCAGCCATTAGCCTCCACAACAAGAACAGACCTTGATCGTTATTATTATATTATTGTCTTATTATTGTTTTTATTGTTGGACAAAAAAAAAAACTACTACAACGTTGAATTTCCCTTCTGGGATAAATAAAGCATTTTTCATTTCATTTTCATTTCATTTCATTTCATTTCATTTCATTTCATTTCATTTAAGCAATTTTGAGTGTGGCATGGTTGTTGGTGCCAGATAGGCCGGTCTGAGTATTTCACAATCTGCTCAGTTACTGGGATTTTCATGCACAACCATTTCTAGGGTTTACAAAGAATGGTGTGAAAAGGAAAAAACATCCAGTATGCGGCAGTCCAGTGGGCGAAAATGCCTTGTTGATGCTAGAGGTCAGAGGAGAATGGGCCGACTGATACAAGCTGATAGAAGAGCAACTTTGACTGAAATAACCACTTATTACAACAAAGGAATGCAGCAAAGCATTTGTGAAGCCACAACACGCACAACCTTGAGGCGGATGGGCTACAACAGCAGAAGACCCCACTGGGTACCACTCATCTCCACTACAAATAGGAAAAAGATGCTACAATTTGCACGAGCTCACCAAAATTGGACAGTTGAAGACTTGAAAATTGTTGTCTGGTCTGATGAGTCTCGATTTATGTAGAGACATTCAAGTGGTAGAGTCAGAATTTGGTGTAAACAGAATGAGAACATGGATCCATCATGCCTTGTTACCACTGTACAGGCTGGTGGTGGTGTAATGGTGTGGGGAATGTTTTCTTGGCACACTTTATGCCCGTTAGTGCCAATTGGGCATCGTTTAAATGCCTCGTGCTACCTGAGCATTGTTTTTGACCATGTCCATCCCTTCATGTCCACCATGGACCCATCCTCTGATGGCTACTTCCAGGAGGATAATGCACCATGTCATAAAGCTTGAATAATTTCAAATTGGTTTCTTGAACATGACAGTGAGTTCACTGTACTACAATGGCCCCCACAGTCACCAGATCTCAACCCGATAGAGCATCTTTGGGATGTGGTGGAACGGGGGCTTTGTGCCCTGGATGTGCATCCCACAAATCTCCATCAACTGCAATATACTATCCTATCAATATGGGCCAACTTTTCTAAAGAATGCTTTCAGCATCTTGTTGAATCAGTGCCATATACAGTAGAATTAAGGCAGTTCTGAAGGTGAAAGGGGGTCAAACACCGTTCTAGTGCATTAAGGAGAAATTGAACAGGTGTTCCAAATAATCCTTTAGGTGAGTGTATTTGTTCAATTTTTGGGAAGGTTGCCATGGTTTCTTAGATTTACTACAAGTCACCTCAGGGCAGCTTCTTTAATAGCTTACATTATGCGCTGCTACTCTTTGCTGCTGGTCGTTGTTGAATTGCAGCTGCTTGTGTTGAAGACTTAGCAACTTTGTGGGCTCACATGTGATTTGCCATGGATCCAGGAAGTCTGGGCATGGAAAAGTTATTGTATGATTCTGTCCCAGAACAGCATTTTTAAAATGACAAAAACTGGCGTGAGTGCTGAACAGCATCTGTATGTCTGCTGCACCAAGCAGGAGGGGTAGGAGCAGAAGGTAAAGACAGGCACAGATAACCAAGCACAATGCACAGAAAAGCAAGAGGGTGAGGAGGGAAAAACAGTGCTACAGAAAGTTGAGGAAATGAGTGAAAAAACACTGCAAAATTTGGACACATTTCAACTACATCAACAATTCAAAGGCAGAGTGTGAAATATGCAAAGTGAAAATTTCATATCAAGCAGGCTCTACAAATAACCTGCACAGGCACATTGCACCTGTCCATCCATCAGTGCAGTAGAAGAATAAAGACAAGAAGGTGAACCCTCTGTAGTGCCAGTGTCTCATACTTCAATACTTCCTGGTTCCATATAAAATCACGTGATCCTGCAAGGTTGCCATATCTGGTCAAGAGGACTAGAGGCTAACGTTGAGCTTACAATGCTAGCAGTAAATTAGAAAAAGAAAAATTGTCAACTACAAAAATATCTCAAGCTACTTTTTGCAAAGACCAACAATTCAATATTAAAGTGAAATGCCTTTATCTACTTATCGACTGTGTATGACTCGTCTTCGCTCGTCATTGTGATTGTTCTGTCATTGTCAACCTGGCAGAAAAATCAGGAAGGGGAGGGGGTGAGTGGCTGAATATCTTTTGTATAGATGTCCAAATTTCCTACGCTGATATTCTTGGACAATCTGCAGCCATTTTCAAATCTGATGCAAATGCACAACCATGACCATACATATATAAAGAAACTGACGCATGCGCACTCCGTTACGGTCTGCGGCTGACGTACCAATAATTCTAGTTCTAGTAATGAACAGAAACAGCACCAAAAGTGATAACTACCATCCACAAATAACTTATTCACCCAGCTTTTCAGGTGCAGTGGGCACTGATGATACTTCCAGTCATCTTAACAAAGCACACTCATGGTTAATTAGTCTCACCAAACTCAGAATTCTTATCAGATGGGTAAGTATTTTGACTGTCTGAGTGGAAATAATTATAAATATCCACAGACTTACATGCTTTCAAAGTCTCTTGTCGTCAGTCCAGTAAATGCAAATGTCTGCAACATCTCAGAGTTGACTTGACATTGAATCTGATTAAATGTAATATTTGTGTTCTCAGTGCTTTGTGCCCTGGTTAAATTAAAACATTTGTCACTGTATTGCCAGTGTATTGTGCATGCATGAAATTTCCAAATCAAAACACAAAATGCAGTGGGTATATTGTGCTATGGGACTCCATGATCAAAATTAATAGCAATGTGAGATCTATATAAATCAAAAGACAACTTCTGTAAAATAAAACAATTTATGGTATATTTTGAGGCCAAGTTTGTTTAAACTGAAAGTTCTGCCTTGTGTTCCTGTGTTTATTTACAATATATTTTGTTCAGTAACACCTACACTGAACATCAGATACTACAGATACAGATATTACTACTAACCTGCTTTTTTTGCAAACATTGGGAGATGACAAAGTGAAGATGGAATATCCCTTATCATTCACAAGCCCTTTAAAATCATTGAATGGATTTTAATAATAAGAAGGGAACCAGTACACACCATGGTCTTCAGTAGGATTAAAAACCTTTGAATGGTTGAGGCCATTAATGTCTAGAAGTCCTGCAGCCCTTATTAGTACGTTTATCATAAGGATTAATAAACCCAGGAAACACACTAGCTCCTGATGCACAGGCACTTGCACAGGCACTTGTACCTTTACTGAGTTTGGCTGAACAGCTGCTGATAAAACTGATTCAGCAGAACCCCTTGAGGGTAAGGCTCTGGTTCCAGTAATACATGCTGACCATACCCAGTGAACCCCTGGCACACAGCATCATCTGCATCAGCCACCTCATCTTGTTCTAACAGTAAAATTTTTCTGCAGGGAATGTAAACATCATCTAATTCCAGCACCAGGGTTAGGGGTTAGGTTTATAGGTATGGTGTGAATAGAGTTTTAGTTAGTCTTAGGGTTAGTTATAGATCAGTAATGGTTAAGGTTAGGAAAAGGGTTTGGGTTAGGTATAAATCTAGTTACTAAAATCAATGGAAGTCAATGGACGGTCCCCATAAGGATACCAAAACACACTTGTGTGTGTGTGTGTGTGTGTGTGTGTGTCTAGTTCAGTCAAAAGAGATTTTGGGCATTTGATAGTCAGCAGGTTGAGTCATCAATCTAACCCATTTCCTGTTCCCTTCATCTCCCATTCTTCAGATATTCCATATGACCTATGACCTAGCCAGCGCCATGGTGCGGATCGTCAACTTGATCGGTATGATGCTGTTGTTGTGTCACTGGGATGGCTGCCTGCAGTTTCTGGTGCCCATGCTGCAGGACTTCCCCGCTGACTGCTGGGTGTCCAAAAATAAGATGGTGGTAAGTTCTTTTTTTCCTGCACAGAGTCCTACAGCTTCCTGTTCAAATCAGATTATGCTCCTGCCTTATCTCATCCATCAGCTTCAGTAATTACTGCACTAAAACCCTTTAGCTTCCTGGGAAAGATTGCATTGCATATCTGTCATTTCAAAACTCCTAAATCAAAGATACTTATGTTCCGTACTTGTCCACATTTATTCAATTTGCTGATCATTTTATTCATTAGTAGCCTCTTGCTATTTTTGTACACTGAAGGTACATTTGGAACATTATTTTTTTCTGAAGATGACAGGCAGGTCTTATCTAATATTGGCTGAATTTGATGTTACAGTTACCAATGAGCTGTGCATGGGCTCATTCTGTGCTTTAATTTAATTGGATTCCTAATACAGCTGCAAGAGCAGAGCCTTTGTTTACATCTGTCTTATCACAGGGTTATTAGTTCTTAGTTTATGGATGTGCATTGTGTTACTCCTGATATGCATTTCATTCACCGCTGTTGTGAGCACTTTATGTTTCAGAAGTGTTGTTCAGATAATTTGTCAGGTTTAGTCAGATGGAAAAGGATCAAGCCTCTGCCAGTCTCTGTTTCTTCAGCATGATATACAAATATGAACCAACATGAATCCAACAACACAGCTGAGCAGAGTTGTTCCTTAACTGATAGTTTAGTTATATACTGTACATGTCAGTATAAATGCGATCAGGCCACTGTATAGCTCTTTGTGTAATGCAGTAAAACAGCAATAGAGTCAATTTGTCCCCTTGTGATATTCCAGGCTAGTTTTTTCTTCTTTCTTATTTTATTTATTTATTTTTGCTTTTGACTCCATACATTTTTTTCAAGTTAATAATTGTGTATATCATCTAGTACAATAATTATTGCAAAACTGAACACATGAGTGATGTTATGCTAATTTAACTTTTGAATGGATGAATATGACTATTTTGTAAATTATATCATATATGACTGCTATATTAAATGTTCAGTCAGTTTAGGGAGATTATGCCCATGTGTTTTTTGCTAGATTAGGATTCAAGAAAGCATACAGTTAAATATTAATTGTGGAACATCATGTTCAATGATGACCTAGTTTCAGACATACATGAACCAGTTAGTATTCAGCTCTAAATTAAACTCTCTGTTCCAGAACGGATGTCACATGGGTAGTTACTTCTCTCAAGGTATGATGTTCTCAGTTTATCATGCCTCACTGCCTCTCTGACAAGCACACTTGTTTTGCTGAGTCTGCTGCACTCATATTTAAGCAAAACAACAGGCGGATGTTGCTAAGTTCATCCCCTGAGAATTTCTCAATTTGATCTAATTTTAACTTCATTTCTGTTTCTTTGTGTAGAAATATGAACAAAGGTGAGGGGCACTTTTTCTGAGACTTCAGATCAAACTACAAACATCTTTTTTAAAATTAAACTTTTTTTAAACCTGTACAAAGAATAAAAAAATGAAGATGGATTATTAGGCTAATCTTCATGCTCCTCCAGTTTAACAATTCCAGACTTTTGTTACCATAAAATGTTCACGTTTACCCACAGTGTCGTTACTTAAAGGTGGTAAAGAGGATTTTGCCCCGAATGAGAAGCTCAGCGGCTGTTTGTCGTTTTTTGAATAGTGTGCATGCGTTTTAGTTCCCCCCCTCCCTCTTCCCCCAACGTAAGAAACGCCTCCGTGAATCATGAATTTGCCTAGGAGTCCCCTTGTTTTGTTTACTATCAGTATCGCTGGAGTTTTTTGTGGAACCACTACAACTTTGTTTCTTCAAAAGTCTCAAAGGCTGTTTATTGTCAGTACAAGTACTGCTGATCACTGTGAAGCCTGATGCACTGCACACTGCTCAGCTTTTCCCCTGTTCACGTCAGACCCATCTTTCTCCGCGGCCGTCCACAAGAGTTTCTGCTCCTCTGTTCATTCAGAGCTATTGTTTCACCATGGATAAGTAAATAACATCAACAAATAATTGAAGAGAGCTTGTTTTAGTTACTCCTGCTTTTAATATGACATCGTTCATCTTGTCTTCAACTCCTCTCTCTCTCACTCTTTCCCTGTTTGTTTAGACACCCAAAAACCCCACCCCCCTCAATGTAGTCAGCACACTCCATTGCACTGTGTGTTTGTGTTGTGTTTATTTTCATTTCTATAGTCTGTTAAGATACACAATTATGATCGCATTTGTCAATCGCAGTATTTTATTTTGAAGAATTGCCATTATTTTTAACCAGATTGTCTCGTGTGTCTTGGTGTGACTTCCTGCCAGAATTGACACGGAACGCTCGTGCAAAAAATAGACCAGACGCCGAAATGATCACTTCACAGTGCTCCGTGTCTGGTGTGAACTACACCATAGGTTAACAAGGGCGCCGAATGGAAGCGGCCTCAGTTCCTCTTCACTTCTGCGTACAGTGTTAACCAGCCCTGAGACCTACGCAAATTACTTAGCATGTATGTAAGAAGTGTGATTGACAATCTAGTAGCCAATAAATAACGAAACAGGTTAGTTATCTATTGGCTACTTTATTTCCAGCTCCACCAGGTCTATGATTTATGAATATTATAACATTTTCTTTTGGAAACCATAAGTACAAGACAGCTACAAGTTGATAAAATTATTTTAAAGTAAATTTGACATTTGCTACAAAATCCTCTTTACCACCTTTAGTTCAACTTTCAAAAGGGAATTTTCTTGATTTACTTGAGACTAGCTTATAAATAAGGATTAAGGTACATTATGTAACATTGGTTTAGGACAGTCAACAGACAACTAAAACATCTCACAATACCTACATTCTACAAATTAAATATAAGCCAACAACAACAAGCTAACAACTGTCTTCCACGACATCTTGTTTGTATACTAACAAGTTTAAGTTGCTGCAATATTAGATTGTTTATCCTTTAAGAAAAATTGTGGCCCCTTTAATAAGACAGATACATAATTTATTCTGACATGACTCGAATATTTTCTTACACTGCTTTTTCACACATTTCTGGCAGTATTAAATAGATTATTGTGGGAATTTCCACTTTTGTTTCAGAGCTCAGTACAGTTTGTTCAACTTCCTCTTGCCATCAGACAGTAATGATGCATAAGACTGACTCTGGATTTACTTGCCTGGGCTTTCTTTTCAGTACATTACCAGGAAGAATGTTGTCATTGTGAAAAATTAAATGTCTTTCTGAGTTTATTCAGCGATCGTGGTTTGCAGAAATTCTTAGTGATAAGCGTGCTAAGTCATCCTGAATGCAATTAAAATTTAGAGAAAGCTTTTTAAAAACAAGAACAGTAACTGCACAGCTGTAATACTGAGGTATTTCTCTTTACCTTTTTTGGTAGGCAACAATAAAATTGCTATCTGTCTCAGCTTTTCTGCAGTGGAAATGAGTTTGAAAGCAATTTGGACATGTCACCCCCAGGAGAGAGTTGATATTGATTTGCTCTGAACACTATTGGGATCTAAAGCAAAAGGAGCAATTTATCTACAAATGAGAAAACTCACAGAGAAATCACATTTTTCTAAATAGTTGACCTACTTTCTGTCATGGAAGCCTCCAGTGTCTCAAGCTCCTTTTGCCCATTCTCAGGGCTGTGTTTCAGGCTTTTGTCCAAACATCTACCTGCTCCAAATGTTTGCACATTAAAAAGTATGTTTTACTTGACCAGTTACTCTGTGAAATAAGTGGGATTGAAATTGAAACTTTACACTAGTTTTGCTCTAAGTAATTTGATGTGAATTGCACATGTGTGCACTGTTAAGGTAATCATTGTTCTTTATTGTGTAATCAACAATATTATTTGACAGAGAACAAGCCAGTGTGTGTTCCTTTCACCTCTATCTCACCCCGTTTCCTCTGTTCCATTTAGAACGACACATGGGGACAGCAGTACTCCTACGCACTTTTCAAAGCTATGAGCCACATGTTATGTATTGGGTATGGCATGTACCCCCCAGTGGGCATGACAGACGTCTGGCTGACCATCCTCAGCATGATTGTGGGTGCTACCTGTTACGCCATGTTTGTGGGCCATGCCACTGCTCTAATCCAATCACTGGACTCATCTCGACGACAGTATCAAGAGAAGGTAAACTGAGATTATGAATTTTATTTGTAGAACACTTTCCAGTCTTGCTGATCAATGAAAGTGCTTTTACACTACAAGTTACATTCACCTATTCACACACACCAATATACAAACTGCTTAGCTACGTACATGGAGGTTTAATGTCTTGCACAAAAACACTTTCAACATGTGGAGGGGGAATGCAGAATCAAACCACCAACCTTCCGACTGGAAGATAACAGCTCTTCCTCCTGAGCCACAATCATTTGTTTCATAGAATAGTTTTTGTAGATATACAACTCTGACCTCTTCAGTTCCATGTAAGGAAATTCCTGATGGCTGACTGAGATGTATTCCTCACTGCCGTGTCCCCTTTGGGCCCAGCGTAGGTGATAATGAGCTGAGCTTCTAGGGTGCACTGACCACCAGCTTTAGTGAGGTGAAGACAAGAGAGAGTAACCTTTGGAGATTGGAGGCAGAGGCTTGAGAAATCACACCTAAATGAAATAGAAAAAAAAATGGTTTAGAAAGAGGGCAGGAGGAAAGAACTGGGCAATAAGATAAAAGGACAGATTAACTGATGTAACAAGCGTCTCTGGTGATACACCATGAAAAGAATTGAAATATAATAGAATAAGTTAACACTTCACAAACCAAGAAAATCAAAAGAAATATTTGTATATTTCCTTTACTCAACAGCTTCAAAGGTGAAAAATCCTGAAAGTAAAGCACATAAACAGGTCTGTGACTAATACACTTAATCTTATAGTAACTGTTTAATGAGTGGGGAGTAAAACCAGCTCCCAGCTCAACACGTCTGGTGCTCTGCTTAAAGATGCCTTACTGCCAAGTGAACTGAACAGCTGGCCTGTCTCAGCACTAGTCAGCATGTGCCACTGAAGTCATTGGCTTAAGTCTGTAGGATCACCCCCCAAGGCACCTTAAGAATCCCCCAACAAGCTGAAAAAGGCTCCCCCGTGCTTCACCCCTTCCCTAAGCATATGTCTGCACAAAGGTTATTACTGCTGACCGCAATTAATTTTTCCAGAAGTGTGGACTTTTTTCATCTCTCTACAAAGCTCAGCAGTCCTCCATCTTAGCATGCTTATCAGGCTGTAGGCGACGGTTGTCCAGTCTGCACTTTGCTGTTCATCTTCCTCCTTTCTGCTCATCAGCATCAAATCCTCCAAAAAGATTTCCATCACTAGTGTGACAGTAGAATTTTCTTCCTGGGGATTTTCCTCTGCTTTTTCATGTTAGATTGATTTGAGCGATCCACATATTGGGGAAGTAGACAATTCTTAAAGTAGGGGACAGGTGGGCTGCCACTTCATAGACAATTGCTTCTGTGTGGAGGAACCCATAGAACTCAGACTGGAAAGAAACCTGCTAATTGAGCCACCACTGCTGTGCCCAACTAAATAATCCAATTCATCATAAACAGATTTTCTTTCTTTCTATTTATATCTAAAATTTTGGATTCAAAGTGTGTTCGTTTAGTAAACTGAGTTTTTTAGATATTTAGCTGACTAACATCTTTGCTTATTAAGCTTGTTCAGTTTTATTTACCAGTACTTATTACTAAAATATGGAGTTTTTATGTTTCACTATGTGTTTAGTTTCTTACACTGTATTTCTGTAATTATTCAGGATGGTTAGATACAAATGATTAATTGTGAAACCTAAAGATTTAGATATTAGTAAATTGTTGTTTTTTTTAACTGTAAGTAATTCCAGAGAATGTCAGAGGAGCAGCATCATTTCTGACTTGGTGCTCAGTAATGTGGTTGTCAGAAATGTAAAAAACTAATCTTCTCAAAAATTGGTAAAAAATAAAAAAATGCTTTACAAGGCAGATTTTTTTTAAACCGTCATAATCTAAGGTGTACTGCCACAGTGGTTTGTATAGTGAACAATGATCCTTGCTTAGGAGGTAAAAAGTGTGTGATAGTGGCAGCACTGAAGCCAAACTTAATTGCTTCCTGCTGGTTTTGATGTGACTTTATGTTTGTCTTCTTTAAATGAGACATTAAAAATTTGGGTGAAAAGCTCGCATGGCTACATGGTGGAGATAAAAGGCCAGATGTCCAGCTGGCATGCAGAGAGGATATCAAGGTGGTTTTAGATGAGAAACATATCAATAAAACCCCTATGTGGGTCTATCACAAGGAAAAACAGCTTGCAAAGGGTTGTCTGTAGTGTACAGGTGGGAAGGAGGAAAGAAAAATATGTTATTTTTCAGTGATGGTGAAAATAATCTTAAAAATCCATGATGTTTTTTTTTTCAGGATAAAATTCTGTAACATGGGAACATTGTTGTCTCTAGTTTTTGTGATCTGGGGGTGGCTGTGGATCAGTGGTTAGAGCGGTCGTCCTCCAATTTGAAGGTTGGTGGATCGATACCTGCTTCCACTGCCACATGTCGAAGTGTACTCTGTCAAGACACTGAACCCCATATTGCCCCCCGATCTGCGTATCGGGTTGTGTGAGTGTTGTTATTATCATCCTCCTCAAGTGAGAAAGATTATTCCTTATGAAAAGTATTAAGACAGTTGTCAGTCTTCTCAGGACTGAATGTCCTACTTTCTCCATTGAACTGCATCCGTTTCATGGAGTTTTAAATTTACATCAATTTATTTACAATAAAAATTAATGAGCAGATGTATATTTTATTATTTAACTGAATGGTTGTTTAACATCTATTATATGAATAGGCATTGACCACTTTTTCCCTTCACTGTCTGTTAGTTTTTATGAAGCAGTTTCTTTTAAGCAAGTAGAATGTTACTCATCTGATCAGAGTGTGCGACTGATGCGATGACATACTTGCACCCAAATCCCACCAACTCATAATCTAAGTATGTATGTATAAGTAATGTATTATGGGTTATTGTGGATTAAACATGTGTCCAGTCCCCTCTCCCTAAAAAAAAACTTCCTCCTGTTAGACATATTTGAGAAGCTTTTATCACACAGAGGGTGTTGCATCTTCTGACCGGCAACACAAGATGGCTGCACATGTGATTGTGTATACAACACAGCATACGTCTGCCACTCCAGTTCTCTGTAAGCTGCTACTTATTTGACACTACAGCTCTTTGCTGTAGTAATTGATACAGCAATGGATAAAGGAGCACCAAACAAAACCATTTGTCTGTAGGTGATTTGTGATCCTTGTTGTTTTACGTACTGTACAGTAGCTTTTTGATTTTTTTCATCATAGGATAACTGAGTGATGCTCTGTTTGTTGGCAGCTGGTGATGAAATCAACAAGGCCCAGGAGACTGCATGTTGTAGCAAGTCAGTCCCGAATGGCTTTAAAAGCAAATAGCTATGGGAGGCTGCAGGCCTACCACTTTACATCTCTAATTAACACCAGGCAATTAAACAGTGCTCTTTGGAGAATACTCAATCCAAGTAGATTATTTGTGGGTGAAGAGGCCCAAGAGATCATTTTTATGCTTAACTTAGTTTTTTGAGTTATAATTCTTTAAGAATCAGTACATAGTCAGTAGTATGAAACTCTCTTACTTCTTAGAATGGTTTTCTAGAGTTCTCCAACAGGGAGGCAAAAGTAATGCAGATTGAAAGAAATATAATCAGTATTCTTTATTTTTAGGCTACCAAGACCATCAACATGTGAAAAATACAGATGATGGATATCCATTTAGTTTCTGTACAAAAGTGAATCCATTTTAAGACACTGCCATGTTGTATTTTTGGAACCAGAGACTGAGTAATAGAGACATGGTGCAGAACAACTCTACTACTCATTTGCACAAAATAATCATGTTTTTCACTCATCAAATAACTGACTAGAAATCACAGACCTCAACCAAGCAGCTCATTTACCTACATGCTTTGTTCTATTCTGACCACTCAAACATCAAACTATAGAGCTAAAATTGTACATTCTGGATGTGACTTTTTTTTTTTTACAGAAAAACATTGTAATTTTAGAGATATTTAACTTGTAAACTAAAAAAAACACTTCCTGAAATTGCTGCCTTTTAGCCAATCAGATTCCTCCTCACTGATTGATCCCTCCTTTCACTAATTAACTCCTCCCTTCTACTTTCTCTTCTACTTTCCCTTCACTACTGCACACAGCACTGCATGCTGTGAAAGAGCTTCAACTTTATTGTGCTGTTTCAAATTTTTATGCAATATATTTCCTTCTTTTTTAAAGGTACAGTATGTAAGAATTTGTGTAATACTCACACAACAGTTTAATGTCCCACCGATATTGAAAATAAAGTCACATTGTAACAGATCTCAGTTGGCTTGGTGGTCCTTCCTTCCAACTGAGCAGCTGAGCTGCATGTGATGGGGCATTCAATTGCACTTGGGAAAACTCAACGCTGAACAAATAGGCCTTCAGATATTCACAAAAATTGGACAAATACAAGAGAAACAAAATGTGAATCAACATCAGAACTGGCAGCTCAACAGCAAAATCAGGGAGGGAAGGGGGTGAGTGGCTGAGAACAGACTGTTTTTTTTCTACATGAACTGCAGGATTTTAATTTGACAACAAGGTCTAATTCTTACATACTGTATCTTCAACTATCATTATAATATTAATAAAACTAATTATATTAATATTGTTAATTTTTATTGGACAGATTCAGCTGCGACTCAGCTCTCAGCACTCACACTGCATTTCCACAGGAAATGCAAGGTGTCTAGTTCCGTATGAGTCTTTTCAAATTAATAACATCAGGATAACCAACCAACAACAGTTTAATGTTGTTGTAGGAAGTTACAATAGAAACTGTTAAACATCAGCTGATTTTGTTCCATTGCTTGTTGGTCAGTCATTTTGGTGCTGTTAAGTTTAAGACCAGTGGCATCAACGTATCTTCGCTCCACTGATATTCCCTTTAGCCACATCAAAGTTTTCAATCCGTATTCTCAAAAGAACAGATTTATTTTCACAGCCTCACGCTGTTTGTTGTTTTCATAAAGAAGAAACCGTAAAAGTGAATTTAGAGTTTGTATTTATGAATTAATGAAATTGCAACTTTTTAGTCTGTATTCTCACAGAGGACAGATACACTATGTTTGTATGTAATTTGGCAGAAACAAGAGTTTACGAATTGCTAATTATGCACAAATTGCAGATGATGAATATAAGTTTTTTTGCTGGATTTGTAAAAAAAAAATGAATATACCTTCTTTTTTGTCACAGAAAATGTATTTTGTCTTCTTTTTGTGATTGTGAATGCCATTATCATTATCTTTATATATTGATTGTGTATAGTAAAATGATAAAGATACAGTGTTTTTGAATATCTGCATCTTTTTTCGTGTCTGTGTAATGCTCATATTTTTAGGCAAAAACATTTAAATCTTTGGGTAAGCATGTTAGATGACCCAAAACCCCTTGACCATGTGTCAGACGTTCAAGCAGCAGGAAAGAAAGAACTGAGAAGAAAAATAAATGTTTAGAAAGTATAATTAAGTGGCTGACACATCTTTTGGGAAATGAATTATTCATGGTTTATTTGGTAAAAATTTGCATCTGCTTGGAGATGTGCTTGAGAGGGAAGGGAATTGGGAAAAGGAAATATATGATAAAAGAATAGAAAGGATAGAAAAGAAGAAATATGAACTGGCACCAGACCATACTAAACAAAAACAAAGTTTCCACAGTTAATTTCAAAAACATTCAATTCACGTTTATTTATATTCATAACAAAAGTAATTTCAAGGCACTTTACAAAAATACCTTATCTATTAGTAAAAATAAAATGTACTATATATATATTTACTCTGGTAATCTTCACGTGTTATATAACCGTTAGGGCAACATGTCAATGCTGTGTTAAATTATCATTTAAACCTACAAATACATAATTCCAGAATCAAGTTTTCTAAGGGTCATTTTGAATTATTTACAGATTCTAAAAGTGTGGTCTTTAAGCATTCCAACAACATCTTACACATGGAAATCCAAACATATTTTAAAAAGATGTGACCATTTGAATCCTGCGTCTCCAAAACGAGTTTTGTGAGAAATCAGACCTCAGAGAAAAAATGTTTTTTATTGTTTTCAGGACTTGTGTCAGGCTGACTTGTTGCAGGTTTTCCCATTGTTTGGCACATTTATGTGAAATTATTTTATATTTATACTGATTTTAATATCTAAAAAGTTTTCAAACTTATCTTGTATTTATGTCTACAAGACCAAACCTTTCACTGCCATTACTTTAAATTATAAACAAGATAGCCACATGGATTGGAAAGAGATGTTAACATAATTTCTCAACCCTATATAAAAATTTTTGGGGTTGTTTTTTTAGACAAAATGTCAAATAAAGAAGTAAATTAGATATTTGCCATTGGCTTCATTATGCAGCTTCTCTGCAATGTGAAAGCACTAAGGAAAGCGAGGGTAAAAAACATCTAATGATGACTATGATATGGCTAAGTAGAACATGGGAGCAGAGATCTTCCTGAAGGCAGCAGAATGATGGTGACTCTGCAGCCATAATACAATTTCCTGTAAAGGGGGCTTTGATCAGCAGATCACAGGCCTTATGATTTGTTGCTTTACATTGTTGTAAGTTCTTCCTCTGTGGATGAACAGCAGTTTGTAAGTTTGTAAGCAGTTTTTTAAATAGTAATTATGTTTTATATAAGGTACATTTATGCTCTCTAAAATAATAATGTCAAAACAATATGTTGCAGTCGTCTGTTTGATTAACACTTACAATAATTAGTTATGTATTTGTTGGCATTAGTTTGTTTATGTATTTGTTCATTTGCTTGCAAAAAACATAATTTGACATTTTGTAAACAGATCTGGAAATTACACAAGAACCCATCAATTTGATTTTGCGAGTGATCCAAATCACTGTGTGAATTCAGGAATTTTCGATGGTTTCTTTTTTTACTGTGAGATTGCATATGTGGGACGTAAACCAAAAAGGTGGTCCAGGCCACCAGCCTCTGAAAATATGGTGTATTGCTATGAATACATGTGAATTACGTGACACCTGCTCTTCAGAATTATAAAAATACGTGTGCTACTTGTCTCATTGCTCTGGTGATGTAATGCACCATTTTATGGTTAAATGCAACTATGGCACTCGGCACAGCCTCATCAAAATCCTTGTTTAAGAAGCCATCTCTCCATCTCCACAATTTATTTGAAAAAAATGAACTTGAGATCTGAAGTCACCTTCGCTTGGCGCATACTTTTTTTTTTATTTGTAATTTTTGGAAATACAGTTTTGGTGGAGAATAAACTATGTACATGTTTTTTGTGACTGATTGCATTTTTTGTTCCAGTGTATGTTTGTTAGTTTGCCTATCTGTCTGTTAGCAAGGTAACTCAAAAGTTCTGGATGGATTTTGATGAAACTTTCAGGAAAGGTCTGAATTGGCTCAAAGAAGAAATGGTCTGGATGCTTGGTAAAATGGCTGAGTGCACTATAGATTCCATAGGATACCAAGGATTGATCTGGATTATAACAAAATTCTGAATTCTATGATCCAGAAAAGAACAAAATAGGAAACCTTTGGATTTTTTATGACTGCAAGAGAACAATTTATGGTATAGACTTGCAACAAACACCAAAAGATAGTCAAGACACTGTGGAACTGAAAGTGTGTTAAAAGATTTGATGTTCTTTCAAAAGCTCTGGAGCTAGATCCAGAGGAAAACCACCATTATAGAAAAACAGACTTTAATGAATATCTACTGAATAAATAACGATATCAATGTCAATCTAATTGTTAAATGTGTTCTCATTGTCAATGAATCTAAAAATGTCTATACAACAAAGGTGAGATTCTTATTTTTGGTGTAAATCACAATATGGTGGGAACTGAAGTGATTGTCAGAGGTCTGCGCTCTGAGTGCTTTTTTAGTATTGCATTTTGGGATTTGCCCCAGTTTTCAGCTATCCAGTGGCAGTTGACACGCACCATCATCAACATGCAAAGAGGAACTCATGTTCTCAGTCTGTGAAGGATTCAAAAGCTCTGGTCAAACAACTCTCTAAATCTCATCTAAATTTAGCACAAAGGGGAAAAAATTATTCACGTCTTGCAGGAAATGAAAGAAACTGCTGCCAAAAAAAGGAGCATTACAAAAATAAAACAACAATTCTTTGTCAGAATGTTTAATGTACAATCCATCTCTTGTTCTCTCAATGATCCTAATTATTTTCAGAATATAAGATTTCCTGTATTCACAAAAACAAACTGACCTGCATTAGACAGCTTTCCTAGTTTATCGTATTTTATGTGCACAAGTCTACCCTTTGGATGATTTTCTACAACATGTGTAGTGACAAGGGAAGTGGTGTCAAACCTAGAAGTAGACTTTTGAGGTCAAATGCAGCATTCAGTGAAAAGGTTGTAGGCAGTCATCAAAGAGCACCTTGGCCTTAGCACTGTGAATGGTTAATGTATTTTTTTCTCACTATCCTTTCTTCAGGTCAAGCACTTAAAAAAATACTTTTATTGATCCCTCTTGTGGAAATTATTTCTCTGCATTTGACCCATCCTTGAGGAGCAAAGGGCAGCCATTATGTACGGTGCCTAGAGAGCAGTTTCAGGGTTCATTATCTTGCCCAAGAATACTTTGACATGTAACTTGCTGGGACTGGGAATCAGACACCAACCTTCCAATCGGAATTCATTTCATTTCATTCATTCATTTCATTTCATTATTCCCAAGATACTCTGTGCTTTGATCTGCATCACCACTTCTATTATAAGAGGGTCAATAAAAACCCATCTGATTCACATTTTTATCTTTTATTTTTATTTCGTAAACAATGCAAACACTACACTAAATTGATTAACAAGGTATTTAATATAAGATTTATAATATAGTTATTTTACCATAAACTAATATACATTGTGTAGAATTTATATACATTGGTACATAAAATGTGTTTACCTTCTTTATTTTAAATTTTGAAATAAATTACTATTTGATCATTATTTAAATAATTTATTTTTTACGAATTATTTTTTAGGATACACATCAGTGGATAAATGTTGGTTTTACTTCACATCTCTTTCACTTGGTTTTCAGTTTGACCTTTTCTTGTGTTCATTTTGTTAACGAAAACTAAAGGAAAATAATTTCGTCAACGCACATTTTTCACCAGAGGAAAACTAGTTTGAAACTAGCCTAAAACTCCCATTAATAAACAATAACTGGGACTAAATCAGTTCGTATTTTCCTGGACTAAATAAGAAGAGACTAAAATATATAAATAAATAAGCTGATTGAAACTCCTTAAGCTGAACATTTATGATTCCACATTTGATTTTTTTATAGAAAGTTTTGTGTAGAAAGGGGGTCTAATAAAACTGTTTAATAGTTTGGCTTTTCATAAATTAATAATAAGCGTTGTCTTTTGTGTCTCTGTTCCTGCAGTACAAACAGGTTGAGCAGTACATGTCCTTCCACAAACTGCCCGCAGATATGAGACAAAGAATTCATGACTACTACGAACATCGTTACCAGGGAAAGATGTTTGATGAAGAGAGCATCCTGGGTGAGCTGAATGAGCCACTTCGGGAGGTAAGAAGAATTTTTTTTTGTCTTCTAGGTTTGTTCATATGACACTTTAAAAATAAATACATATACTTTTTAAGAGCTTGACATTCCACTTAGCTCCCCTTTCCTGTTCTGACAATTCACTCATTCTCATTCAATTAGCAACAGTAACAAAAAAAGAGCTCTGATAAAAATTCAAATCTCAAGTCCACACATCTTACTGCCATATTTGACTGGTCATAATTGCTACAGGTCAGTGCATTTTGTAAACTACCAGCTGTTTTCTGACTTTCTCAGTGTTGTTTTTTATTCTCTGTCCTTTCTAACAGGAAATCATAAACTTTAACTGTCGAAAGCTCGTTGCTTCGATGCCTCTGTTTGCTAATGCTGACCCCAACTTTGTCACCTCCATGCTCACCAAGTTAAAGTTTGAAGTGTTCCAGCCTGGAGATTACATCATAAGGGAGGGCACTATTGGCAAGAAAATGTACTTCATCCAGCACGGGGTTGTCAGCGTGCTAACCAAAGGCAATAAAGAGACCAAGCTTTCAGATGGCTCCTACTTTGGAGGTAAGCTGAGGTGGTGCTGCCACCAGAAACACAAACTGAAAGGTCACATACATTTAGACACCTCATCATGTGGAGCTTAAAGGCACGCTGGGCTGCTTTTTAGATCATTACTTGCAAATTCAGCATTCAAACTCGACCTCTCTCTCTACTGTCTCAACAAGTGCAAATGAGTAACAATGCTGGATAAAAAAGGGAAAACGTAAAATAAAATAAAAGGGCAGTTTCAGTCACTGAACGGAAGGAAAAATTACTTGTTCACTGTTTTCAGATTAATGCACCCAAATATGGACACAAAACTAATGTAAATATAAACTCCATCACCAGACTTTGCGTAAATGTTTATGGGTTCCAAATCAACTCTGAAACTGAATGTGTGTCTTTTTAAGAGAGTGGAAAGAGTGATGTGAGGACACTGTGATTTTTTTTTTAAATGTCTTTTTTTAATGGAGTAGTCAGGCAGCAGTACCTCTGTCCAAATATGCTGCAAAACATTTGTAGCATTTTATTCCAAAGATACTACAGACACAGATTAGATTTTTGTTATTTGTTTTAACCACCTGCATTTTCTCAACCAGTTCAGATTTTTGGACAACATATTTTCAAAAGGGAAAATCATGAGATTGTCCCAAAATCTTTCTGAAAGTAACAAATTTAATGATCTTATTTGCATATAATGAACTCATTGATGACATCACCGTCAGCCATCTGGGATGACAAAAGTCTTGGACAACAATGCACTTTGTATATGTTACAAACCAGGCTGCACGGTTGTGCAGTTGGTAGCACTGTTGCCTTGCAGTGGGAAAATCCCAGGTTAAAATCTGGGCTGGGGTCTTTCTGCGTGGAGTTTGCATTATCTCCACGTGCAAACGTGGGTTTTCTACGGGAACTCTGGCTTCCTCCCACAGATCCAAAATATGCTTGAAGTTAATTGGTAAGTCTAAATTGTCCCTAGGAGTATGTGTGTGAGTGGTTGTTTGTCTGTATGGGGCCCTGTGATGGACTGGTGACTTGTCCAGGATGTCCCCTGCCTCTTGTCCTATAACTTCTGGAGATAGACATCAGCTCCTCGCGAGCCTGAAAAGAACAAAGCGGGTTTAGAAAATGGATGGATGGATGTTACAAACCTCTGAATAAAGATGTTCAACTGTTATTTTTTTGCCACTGTAGTCTCAAAAAACAGTAAATCACTAAAAACTAATGGAAATGTTTAAGTTTATGGAACAGAAAGTTTTCAAGTGTATTCTTACAACACTGACTGAGGAAATACCTGTTATTTTATCCTTATTTTGGCCTTTTGTTGTCTTGTTTGTATAAAAACAAAAGCAATGTCAGTAAATTGTATTTTTACCAGAAGCTTTAACACATTTAGTTTGCATTTGTCCCTATATGTCCAAGTGACGTAGTTTGTATTTTTTTTAAGAGTATGGTACATCTAGAAGTGGGTTAAGGCACACAGTGCAACACCACACTGGCTGCAACTGTACTTCATCTGACTGACTGTCTTGCCCTCATCTCCCTTCTTAAGTGGTAAATGGACAGCTCTCAGGCCTCTTGGTATCACTCAAGGATTTCAGTACACAGTCCCACACAACCCAGTGTCCATACCAGCCAGCTCCTTTGCAATGGCAGGTGTTACAACTGTCCATGTACACCACATGCCCTTTTCCTGTGTATGCACAAGAAGATGAGTGGTGCCCACTCCCTCAGCATCCTGGTCAACATGTTGTCCAGTGTACAAGAACTACTGCAACACAAAACCGGATCTGGCCTCGCTCAGGACAAAGGCTTTGTAGTCTTAATTATCAGGCATATTTGGGTTGTATTACTTCAAAGGGGACCTTCCTTTGAAAGCAATGGTCATATCATCCAATGATAGCTCCTTGGATGGACTATAAACCTTGGAAACGTGGGGTGATGACATCCAGTAGTGGATGCACCTTGTAGAGTCTGATGTGGCCTTGTTGCCCCTTCTCAACAGAATCCAAGATGCATTGAAATCTATCCCTGGTCATTACTTTTCCAAATCCTGGAGCAAATGTTGGCCAAAACCCAGACCAGTAGTCCCCCAGGTCTGATTTTTCCACCAGGCCCATGTACAAAAACAGAGCAAAGAATGCGTTTGTCTCCTGGACTGTGACGTCATACCAGTTTTGGCATTTTAATTTGGGTTTCATTGCTTGACTGGTCAAGTTCTTGTGGGAGTGTTGGTTTGTGTTATGATCGGTGTCCAGAAACCTTCAGTTAGGAAGACCTACAGGAAACCAGCAGGCTCTGTATTGCTCAGATCCTTCTGTCCAAGATAACCTACAGACTCATCAAAGCTATGGATCCAGTCCTCATACACCTCTTCAGTGTACAGAACTGGCCAGCCATCATCCTCATGGGATGGCTCGTCCCTTCGTCCTTTTCCCATGGGGCAGTGTGCCTGGTGTAACAATATTGTGCATTCGGTTTTGTTCTGTTGCTGTAGGTGGAAGAAGATATTTCCTCAATCAGGGCACCACACTGAACAGCATGATAAAATAGCTCCTTCCACTGTCAGAGGATGTGTCACTCTGCTCTGCATAGGAGAGGAAATCTTCAGCTTCAAAAAGAAAGTCTTCCCCTCTGAATCTTGATCAACAAACGTGGTGAAACACATGTTCTGCTGCAAAATGCTTTGAAGTCATGTTGTCATGTTCTTTCAATAGCTTCAAAACGCTCCCTTTCAAATCTATGTGGATAATGGGTGTCATTGACTCATCTTTTTATATACAGTGGGGCAAAAAAGTATTTAGTCAGCCACCAATTGTGTAAGTTCTCCCACTTAAAAAGATCAGAGAGGCCTGTAATTTTCATCATAGGTATACCTCAACTATGAGAGACAAAATGAGGAAAAAAAATCCAGAAAATCACATTGTCTGATTTTTAAAGAATTTATTTGCAAATTATGGTGGAAAATAAGTATTTGGTCACCTACAAACAAGTAAGATTTCTGGCTTTCACAGACCTGTAACTTCTTTAAGAGGCTCCTCGGTCCTCCACTCGTTACCTGTATTAATGGCACCTGTGTGAACTCGTTATCAGTATAAAAGACACCTGTCCACAACCTCAAACAGTCACGCTCCAAACTCCACTATGGCCAAGACCAAAGAGCTGTCAAAGGACACCAGAAACAAAATTGTAGACCTTCACCAGGCTGGGAAGACTGAATCTGCAATAGGTAAGCAGCTTGGTGTGAAGAAATCAACTGTGGGAGCAATTATTAGAAAATGGAAGACATACAAGACCACTGATAATCTCCCTCGATCTGGGGCTCCACGCAAGATCTCACCCCGTGGGGTCAAAATGATCACAAGAACGGTGAGCAAAAATCCCAGAACCACACGGAGGGACCTAGTGAATGACCTGCAGAGAGCTGGGACCAAAGTAACAAAGGCTACCATCAGTAACACACTACGCCGCCAGGGACTCAAATCCTGCAGTGCCAGACGTGTCCCCCTGCTGAAGCCAGGACACGTCCAGGCCCGTCTGCGGTTTGCTAGAGAGCATTTGGATGATCCAGAAGAGGATTGGGAGAACATCATATGGTCAGATGAAACCAAAATAGAACTTTTTGGTAGAAACTCAACTTGTCGTGTTTGGAGGGGAAAGAATGCTGAGTTGGATCCAAAGAACACCATACCTACTGTAAAGCATGGGGGTGGAAACATCATGCTTTGGGGCTGTTTTTCTGCAAGGGGACCAGGACGACTGATCCGTGTAAAGGAAAGAATGAATGGGGCCATGTATCGTAAGATTTTGAGTGAAAACCTCCTTCCATCAGCAAGGGCATTGAAAATGAGACGTGGCTGGGTCTTTCAGCATGACAATGATCCCAAACACACCGCCCGGGCAACGAAGGAGTGGCTTCGTAAGAAGCATTTCAAGGTCCTGGAGTGGCCTAGCCAGTCTCCAGATCTCAACCCCATAGAAAATCTCTGGAGGGAGTTGAAAGTCCGTGTTGCCCAGCGTCAGCCCCAAAACATCACTGCTCTAGAGGAGATCTGCATGGAGGAATGGGCCAAAATACCAGCAACAGTGTGTGAAAACCTTGTGAAGACTTACAGAAAACGTTTGACCTCTGTCATTGCCAACAAAGGCTATATAACAAAGTATTGAGATTAACTTTTGTTATTGACCAAATACTTATTTTCCACCATAATTTGCAAATAAATTCTTTAAAAATCAGACAATGTGATTTTCTGGATTTTTTTCCCTCATTTTGTCTCTCATAGTTGAGGTATACCTATGATGAAAATTACAGGCCTCTGATCTTTTTAAGTGGGAGAACTTACACAATTGGTGGCTGACTAAATACTTTTTTGCCCCACTGTATTTTCTTGCTATAATGTTTCACATGTGACTGCACGTAAATGCTATGTTATTTTCAAATAAATACATTACTGCCAACTGGTTTTGGCAACTAAAAATACAAGTAATATGTTTAAAGGCCTGTAAATTAGATTTTTATGCAGAGGAAGGAGCTGTTGCAATTGACCTTCGCCGAGTCCCACCCCCCTTAGTTACTGTTGCTAAGTCCAAAAAACACGACCAGCACGACAGATTACCCTGACTAGAAGAGGTATTTCCACCCATGTTAGTGACCTTTTTTGGAGCAATACCTTCGCTACATCCTCCAAATCGAACCAGCCTTGATCTCCTTTCTCTCTCCAAATGAGCGAGTGGTGTCAGTCAACTTGCAGCCAGCCTCCCTATCAGCCAGAAAGCACTCCCAGCTGCCACCACCTCCCCCGAGTTGCTGAAAGCCTGTGGCAATCCCGAGCTGGCTCACGCTCATCAGTGGGTGGACCGCATGACCCCTTGGGATGCTCCTCAGCACCAAGGTCCGATTGACATCTAATTAGTAGTAGATGTGGGCGCACCGCTTCGCTATCTTGCTTGAAGTTAATGTTTGTCAGACCTGCTCACATAGTGACGGCTGTGTGATTGGACAATGGCCCTTTTGGGGGCGGGGCCAGCGGGTCAATTCTGCGACTTTAGCAACTTTGGCAGTTAAAAGTTTAATCCTGATAATACTGTCTGTCTGTTAGCACCTCAAGCAGTTGATTTTTTTTTATTTGTGTGGCAACTACATCTGGGAAGGAACTATTGTAATTTTAGCTATTTTAAAAATATTATGTTTTGCTCTGCTATTCCCCTTTTAAAGTTCTACACCATGGTTTATGCAGGACTTACCCCTTTATTCTAATCTCATAAATCTAGGGCGCATTCTAAAGATCAAAACTGCACATCTCGTGTTATGCATCCGAGTGTCAAAGAAATCATCTGATAATCATCAACTGTGAAATTACATACTATATAAATTCTCAATATTAGAATGATAATGCAGAGTTGTTGTGTACTTAACTATGTCATGCTCTTGATCAGGGTCAGATAATGCATAGCCCTCCCATAGTCCTGAGCCACTGACACATAAAAGAGACAATGCTGCCATGCTGCCCTCACCAAACACCAATTAATTTGACCACTGACAGCATATCATTTAGAATACACTGTTAAGTAATTAGAAGTGGTGGCAAAGCATTTAACAGCACATGACCTGGCAGTGAAAGTTTAATTAGGCTTTCCCTTCTCAGCTGTATCTCCATGCCCTTGAGGTTTCAGAAGAAAAAAGGGAATATGACAGGGAATCTATTTCTACATATGCCAAACGCAAGCAACATTTAAAACACCCCATTCAATGCCTTTCAAAAGAACCATTTCAAATCTCTACTGTTCTCTTCCCTTTGGTCCCTCTTCCGCAAGGCAGTCTGTGTACAACACCAATTCCAAAAAAATGGGATGCTATATACAACCTAATTAAATGGCTTGCGCTTGTATAGTTCCTTTCAAGTCAAAGGAAACGCCTTACACTTTACACTACAGCTTATCATTCACCCAGTCACGCACACATTTGGTGGTGATAAACTACACACATATTGTAGCCACTTTGTAGCTGCCCTGGGACACACACTGACAAAGGCTAGTCTGCCAGACACAGGTGCCACAGGACCCTCCGACCACCACCAAATAGGGTTAGGTGGGTGAAATGTCTTGCCCACAGACACAACGGCAAAGCAATCTTATTCTGAAGGGAGCAGAATTTGAACTGGTGACTGATGGCCCTCCAGTTACTAGATGGCCTGCTCTAGCTCCTGAGCTACTGCCTCCCCGTAAATAGAATTCAATGATTTGCAAATATCACAAACTCATATTGCATTTCCAATAGAACATAAAAATATATATGAAGCTAAAACAGATATTTTACCAAATATGAGTTCATTTTGTAATTAATAGCTGCCACATATCTGAAAAAAAGTTGGAACAAGTTGATATTGACCATTGTATTGCACCCCCTATCTGTAAACATCTGGGAGGTGAGGAGACCAGTTGTTGGAGTATTAGGGGAGGAATGTTGTCCTGTTCTTGTTTGATGCAGGATTCTAGCTACTCAACAGTCCTGGGCCTTTGTGGCTGGATTTTTCATTTCAGGATTATTAATTTTTTGCTATTGGTAGAAGAACTCTTTTCCTGTGAAGCCATTGTACCGATATACTACAACTTGATGTTAAAACAAAAGAATGCTTCTTTCCCAACCAGTGCTACTCACCCTGTGGTGGAATCTCTTGACCAGAACCTGTTTGACCAATGAAAAATGGTGAAAACCCCTATCACCACAGAAGCAGCTAGGGAGTACTGCCCATAAATATTCCAACATACATATTTGTAAAACTAATAATCCTTCTTATTGCTCTTTAAAGGTCCCCCCCCTGCCTCTGAAGATTAAACGTACATGCTGAGCTGCGAGAGTCCGAAGCAAGACACTAAGCACCACCATTTTGTAGCAGCTTATTTTACTTTCTAAAAATGTCTCGACAAAAATGTGCATTTGCCGTGAGAGTTACAAGAATTTATTTTCCATTTTATTCAGGCAGCTAGAGGGGCAGCACTCACGAGGGGGGGCCTGGGGGAGAGGCGGGATTTGAGGTAAACCGAGCGTTTTATTTGCTGGTCAAAAAAAAACTTGAGAATATAAATTATATTTTAGGACAAATGAAGACTATATAAAATGACAGGTAAGATTTGATCATATATGTGCCTATCCAAGACATTTAAAGGTGTAAAATAACACAATACAGAACCTTTAAAGCACTACTAAATACTTTTTTAAACTTTAAACTACTGCTTTGAAACTTGTCTAAGTGGATGCTAACTGAAAAACATGTTCAGCTTCATATGAGACATCACTCTGGCCACCTCTGATGGCCCTACATTACACTGAGCAACTTCAGTGGTCAGGGTGGTTCCTTTGCTGCTTTACAGTAACAGCTGTTTGTTGCACCAGTAGCTCCTATAAAAGCTAGCGGTTAGCTTTTTTGACTCATTGTCTGGAGTTCGGTTTTTGTTAGCACCATGTCGGAAAATGAAAGAAAAAGGAAAAGAGCAATGTCTTCTGAGGCGAGGCAAAGAAAGCCTGAGCAAGACAGAGAAAGAGCTAAATGTTAAATGGTAAATGTCCTGTATTTGTATAGCGCTTTTCTAGTCATTCAGACCACTCAAAGCGCTTTCACACTACAAGGTTTTGCATTTACCCATTCACGCAACCCAATACGTAAACCGGGGGGAGAGGGTAGGGGCTAACACTCACACAACCCGATACGCAGATCGGGGGGCAACATGGGGTTCAGTGTCTTGCCCAAGGACACTTCGACATGTGGCGGTGGATTGATGGTGGATTGATCCACCAACCTTCAAGTTGGAGGACGACCACTCTAACCACTGCCCCGTTGGCAAGGCCTACACTCATTGGAATGAGCTGCAAAGGTGTTCTGATGATTTATGCTGCCCTGTTGAAAAATGCTACCATAGTTCGAATTGACAACTTATTTCATAATGAGATGTCATTCGAAGTTTATATAGTATTTATTTTTATGGTGAGTGTGCCCTGTTAATTATTTAAGCATATTTTTAAGATCCTTCCCTGATAGGATCTTATCAGCCATTGTTGGGTCGCTCTCCTCTGGGTGTGGCCAAACATTGGTTGATGGTTGTCTCAGACATGGTTGTTTATGATGTTGTAATTCTGTTTTTAACCACCGAGTGGGAAAAGCAGAAAAATATTTAGTACTGGTTTAATGCAATGCAGCCTCAGGGCCTGTAGTTTTGACATTTCACTTTGTCCCTTGTTCGCCATGATTCTTTCTGATTCTCTGAATTGTTTGTTGATATTATTCACTGTAAATAATAGGATGTTAAAGTCTAACTTACCCCCAAATTTACTTTTTTTGCTGATAAACTCTTTAAATGAGTGTCTAATAGTCCTGTCTACATTTCTGGGTAATGTTTTTGGTATTTTAGCACATTTTAATACAACTATTCATTTTCTACCAAAAACTGCTAGTGGAGAACCGGCTTTAGGTTAAACCGTTACACTGTTTTTGAATTTGAATGAGGCACTGCTATTGGCTGAGATCTTATTTTTTCTTTAAGTAACGTCAGGATTCTGCCGCTGTTGAGTGGGGGGTGGGTACGTTTTCCTTTAAAGATTCATTACAGTTTTATGTTGAGGAACATTTTTCTGAAATTGTTTCAGAATGTTAAGATGCAGTTTGTTGCACATCAGTGTACCTTGCCCATTTTTACATCTGGCAGGATGTGTCTCACTGAAATGCTCATTTTATTCATGTTACTGAGCTGCTGCTAATTAACCTAATTAGTTAGAGTCGTTTTTAAATTACTTTCTGGGCCTTTTATTGTTTCTGTTATTAGATGTAATGCTGTCATCAAATTCAAAATCATCTAATATTTTATGTGAAATCATCAAATATAGTTTCAATTTCCAATATGCTGTTCTATTGGAAATAAAATATGGGTTTATGACATTTGCCGCGCCTTGCATTATTTTTTACTTACATTTTACACTGTCTAAACATTTTGTGAATTTGGGTTATTTTCAGTGTACTTAAGTTAGTATCTTACCGTTTTCAGACAGAAGTTCTGGAATATTTGCGGACAATTTGATCCGGTCTTAACCGGAGATGTTTTTTCAGATACACCACTTTTTTCATTGCCTTTTGGCTGCTTTTACACAGCAAGAAAATGTTCTGGAGGATTGTTGGGGGGATTTGTATCTGGATGTGACATAAGCTTAGTGCAGAGGGCTTACATGTCATTTCCCCAAACAAATAGAGCTGTAGCCAGGTGTACTTGGAACTACTCACAGTGCTCGTGTTTGTGATGTGGACAATTCTGCGTACATGGATATGCTTAAAAGTGTTTTGGTCGGGGGGAAATGACATGTTCTTATACACTGCCATTCACGTACGATACTTCAACAATGTGTGCATTCACAGGGTTCCCTTATTTTCCCACCGTCCCACATCCCTCTTGCTTTTCCGGAACATTTCCTGACTATCTGAAAAGGTGCACTCTTGTTACAGGGTCTTCAGCTGGAAAAGATTGTCTGTACAGATTCTGGAACGTTGCTTTCCGACTCAAAAGCAAAACGGGCGATGTCTGGAACATTACCATTTTTCATGGCCTGTCTGAAAGGGGCTTTTGAGACCCAGAATTGTGAGCCAATCTGCATATTTTTTGTTGGAATCCCACTGGATGTGTATTAACTGCAAATAAATAAATAAATTCCAGCATTCAAGGAGCATTAATACAAATGCCATGGTAGGCTACTGCTTTTATTGTAATATATCCATAGCCATAGTTATGTCTTGATTTGTTTGTAACCCCATTTTATTTACAATCTGGTCATGCTCTCCGAAATCCCATGGCAGTTCATGTTGGTTTTGTGCCTAGAATATCTAATTCTCCTTTATTTCTTTATTCAATTATAACTAAGTTTCTTTGGTCCCCAATTTCTCTCAAAGATGTCCCATTTTTGCACTTTCCAGTTCATAGAAACAAAATAAAGAAGATATTTGAACTGGAATCCAGATGTCTGCCATCACTCTGTGACTATTTTGAAAGAAAAATTGTCTTGCAAATTTGTTCAAAATTCCAGGGACACAAAAGTGAGGTCCTGAAATTAAATACCCTCATAAATGCTTGGAGATATTTTGGAAACTCTTTTGCAAATGTCACCAGCAGTCACAGCCCAGTGGGATACAAGCTTTAAAGGCATCCTCTCTTGCATATGTAACTTGATAAGGGGGTTGTTTCTATGCCAGTGTCTGTACAGGCTGAGCTGCTTAGATACAATGAATGCAACATGTCCTGCACTAAAATGCAAAATATACATTTACCTTAATGCCTATGTGTAAATGCTGTGTAGCATACAACAGTGTAAAGAAACTAATTCCTGAGCAACTGTCACCTCTGACTTTACTCTTAACTCTGAGATCTGTAATTACTTTACCATTTGCACATTGTTTACACACGACTTTTGACTTCATTATCCTATTTCTTTGTTTAGTTTCTTTTTGTTTGTTTTTTTTCCAGGCAGTGCTATTTCTCTGGGGTGTAAGGGTGGGGTGAGGGGTAGTGAGGAAAGCCTGGAGCCATTGGGATTTATTACCAAACACGAGTTAGTCATTCATGAAATTAATTGATGTAGGATCAACACAATGAGTGTTGTGGCACATGTGTGGCTGTCGGTACCACCAAGCAGGAGTGTGAAAGCAAGGGGGGGGTTATATTATAAATATTGTGTTTGTCTCTAGGATCATGTAGATCTGCTCTGTTTTGATTGCAGTGCTCTGTAATTGTGTGAGCATGTGCATGTGGAAGAGAAGCCCTCCAGCCATAACATGGCTTTTCCTTTTGTCAGCTCCAGTTTACAGTATGCCAAATTGCATGTGTTTCTTCTCATCAGCATCATGGCAAACTCATGTACTATTCTGTTCATTCATTTAAAGATGACCTGAATTATTTACACAATTATAGACTCTGCAGTCTTCTGCAGTTTGTTAGCTGTTGGATTAGCTCGAGCCGGAGAGCCTAAAGTCTAAAGTAGACTGGACATGTCCTGGATAGGAGCGTTGGCCGGGCACGCAGTGATTCAGTGGAGTGGGGAAATGTAATGTGACTGCAGCACTCACGCCAAGGGACACATGGAATGCTGCCAAGGCTTTTCTCTGGATGCTGCTCAGGGCCGTGAAAGAAAACATGCACTGTCTACTTCTGCTCTCCACTTGCCTCTTTATCTCCTCATGGTTCAGTATCGAAACACTTATTAGAACAATATCTTCTCTACCCTCTCAGTGCCAATTGACTGAGGAGGCTATTGTGATGCTATAATTTATTTATTGCTGTGTACAGTAGGTGATATTTTGCCAGAGCAAACTGTGGCTTTCTCTGGGTTGAAGCAGAGTGCACTGACCTTATGGTTGTCCTGCATGCCATCCAAGGTGTTTATCAAATGCTATGTTGAACCAAAACTATAAAAGCTTTCACCTCAGCTCAAAGTGAGTGGTATGTCATAACCTTTTGAGTGAAGTGGGAAAAAATGATAACAGTTTCAGGCAGATGAGGGGATTGAAAATGGGGCTTGAGTTGATTACACATTTTGCAATCTCCTGTGTCATCTTCTTGGCTTTGTTCCCACTGATTCTCTTTGAATGTGTTCACTACATTTGTAGTCTTCTTAAATCATTGGTTAAGAAATACACAGTTTTCTTTTCATTATTTCCCCTTGTTCTCCCTACTTTCTGTGGGAAAAAAGAAACTATGCAATAGACTTGTGAAATAGCCTTTCTGACATTGAGTCAGAACCCATTTATCCTTTCTTTTGACCTGGTTACACCTCTTCATGTCTTATTCTGAATTGGCCTTGTCTGACTGAATGGTGTATACATTTATTTTGTTATAACAAAAATGTATGATGTTAAGCATTTTGCAAAGTGACACAAAATAATACCCTGAATATTCCTAGATAATAAACCAGAAGATATAGTATATAACATGATATATATTATGACCACCTCTTCTCCCTGGCTTTTAAAAACTAGTTGATCAGGATGTCTTGAGCTGTTGCAATATTTGAGTGTTTTACTATTGTGGTGTACTGTTGACTGTTTTCATGCATTGATGGAAAACACTTTTGTCAACTGTGGTTGTTTTTAAATGTGCTATACAAATAAACTTGAATTGAATTGAATATGGTACACAATTCACAACAGTTTATATAAAAATGTTAAGTATAGTTTACGGAGGCTGCACAGACCTTTTCTGCATGGAATTTGCATGTTCTTCCTGTGCTTGCGTGAGTTTTCTCCAGGGTCTCCAGCATCCTCTCACAGACCAAAAATATGCATGAGGTTAATTGGCAACACAAAATTGACCCTAGATATCGTGCATATGAATGGCTGCTTGTCTCTGTTTGGCCCTGTGATGGACTGGCGACCTATTCAGGGTCTAACCCCACCTCTCGCCCTATGACTGCTGGAGATAGGCACCAGCTCCCCTCAACCCTGAATAGAAATAAAGATAATGACTGACTGACAAGAAACAAGGGGCTTGCACAACAGGATGCATTTTTGGATCCATTCCTTTAGCCGTAATGCTGAAGTACTCTAGATCCTTCCTCTGTGTCGGCACGTGCCATTTGAATAGGTGTTTATGCGGCTATGCTAATTTTTTGAGGTAGTGAACATGACATGCCATGGGGAATCAGGCAGCCCGCTGTGGATGTTTCAAAGGTTACAGAGTGTCCGCTCTGTGGGCTGGGGGCGCCAGTCGGGGAGGGAGATGGGAGCTGACAGCAGAACTCAAAGTCCAGGTGAGCTTTGCCAAACCAGGCTGCAGGACACAAATGCTTCATCACAGTCAAAGCAGCCCTGCACACATTAATTAATTCACATTCATGTTCACTTCAGAGCATGGAGGAAGACAGGTATAACATTACACACATAAAATCACTTCCAGCTAGAGAGCAGATTTAAATTTTGGCATTTGCATTCTGTAAGGTTCATGTACAGCTGTTTTCAGGTACCACATGTCAGAGCATGTGTAACAGACTTAGAAAACAGGAAGGCCCTAAAACCCCTCATAAATGACTTCCTTTTAGGTGATACAGAAAACACATTAAGATCGAAATGATAACTTCATGTGCAATTACATAATATGTAATATACAGTGGGGCAAAGAAGTATTTAGTCAGCCACCAATTGTGTAAGTTCTCCCACTTAAAAAGATCAGAGAGGCCTGTAATTTTCATCATAGGTATACCTCAACTATGAGAGACAAAATGAGGAAAAAAAATCCAGAAAATCACATTGTCTGATTTTTAAAGAATTTATTTGCAAATTATGGTGGAAAATAAGTATTTGGTCAATAACAAAAGTTAATCTCAATACTTTGTTATATAGCCTTTGTTGGCAATGACAGAGGTCAAACGTTTTCTGTAAGTCTTCACAAGGTTTTCACACACTGTTGCTGGTATTTTGGCCCATTCCTCCATGCAGATCTCCTCTAGAGCAGTGATGTTTTGGGGCTGACGCTGGGCAACACGGACTTTCAACTCCCTCCAGAGATTTTCTATGGGGTTGAGATCTGGAGACTGGCTAGGCCACTCCAGGACCTTGAAATGCTTCTTACGAAGCCACTCCTTCGTTGCCCGGTCGGTGTGTTTGGGATCATTGTCATGCTGAAAGACCCAGCCACGTCTCATTTTCAATGCCCTTGCTGATGGAAGGAGGTTTTCACTCAAAATCTTACGATACATGGCCCCATTCATTCTTTCCTTTACACGGATCAGTCGTCCTGGTCCCCTTGCAGAAAAACAGCCCCAAAGCATGATGTTTCCACCCCCATGCTTTACAGTAGGTATGGTGTTCTTTGGATCCAACTCAGCATTCTTTCCCCTCCAAACACGACAAGTTGAGTTTCTACCAAAAAGTTCTATTTTGGTTTCATCTGACCATATGATGTTCTCCCAATCCTCTTCTGGATCATCCAAATGCTCTCTAGCAAACCGCAGACGGGCCTGGACGTGTCCTGGCTTCAGCAGGGGGACACGTCTGGCACTGCAGGATTTGAGTCCCTGGCGGCGTAGTGTGTTACTGATGGTAGCCTTTGTTACTTTGGTCCCAGCTCTCTGCAGGTCATTCACTAGGTCCCTCCATGTGGTTCTGGGATTTTTGCTCACCGTTCTTGTGATCATTTTGACCCCACGGGGTGAGATCTTGCGTGGAGCCCCAGATCGAGGGAGATTATCAGTGGTCTTGTATGTCTTCCATTTTCTAATAATTGCTCCCACAGTTGATTTCTTCACACCAAGCTGCTTACCTATTGCAGATTCAGTCTTCCCAGCCTGGTGAAGGTCTACAATTTTGTTTCTGGTGTCCTTTGACAGCTCTTTGGTCTTGGCCATAGTGGAGTTTGGAGCGTGACTGTTTGAGGTTGTGGACAGGTGTCTTTTATACTGATAACGAGTTCACACAGGTGCCATTAATACAGGTAACGAGTGGAGGACTGAGGAGCCTCTTAAAGAAGTTACAGGTCTGTGAAAGCCAGAAATCTTACTTGTTTGTAGGTGACCAAATACTTATTTTCCACCATAATTTGCAAATAAATTCTTTAAAAATCAGACAATGTGATTTTCTGCATTTTTTTTCCTAATTTTGTCTCTCATAGTTGAGGTATACCTATGATGAAAATTACAGGCCTCTCTGATCTTTTTAAGTGGGAGAACTTACACAATTGGTGGCTGACTAAATACTTCTTTGCCCCACTGTATATTTAGTTTGATAATTTCTAAATTAAGAATTTTTGTAATTCATGCCTTTTTATATTTTGACCTCTGTTGCTTTTTCTATATCATAGGCGTTCCACCATTTGACTCTAAAGAATATTTAGAAAGTAGAAACTTGGTTATTGCTTTAACACGTGTGTTTATAAAGCCTTCTTTTGTTGTCACTTGAAAGAATCATATATAATAATTCAATTTTTTTGTTGTGTTTCTAGCTTACGTAGCTTTCTGCTCCCAATGTGTAATGCTGCTGATGAATAAATTCACAGACATTCCACACTCTACGCAGAAACTAGAGACATAAATAGTTTAATCCATGCCTGCCTCTCTGGGGGGCTCCATCATGTCCCTCCCTCACACTCACCATCGTGCAGGGTGTCAGGATGTGGCCATGGGTCTGTGCACGCTGCACTGGTGGGGGGGGCAGGCCTGGTGCCTGAACTCAGTGGCATGGGTGACCGTTTAGTCAGTGGTAGAGTTCTTTGGCCTGTGTCCGCTTGAGACGCCCTCCTGCTGGAGGTGGTGGCTATTTCGCTCGCTTGCGGACATCCCTTTCTGTGTGTGCTAGTAGACTGTGGTCCACTTGGGGCTGCTGTGCTCCCTGGTGCTCAGACCTGGTGGTTTCTGGTACCCATGGGATCGAACCATTTGTGTGTGTGTGTGTATGTGTCTGTTTAAACTCAACCCAGTTCAGATCTACAGAGATTCTTGTGTGGTTTTTGTCTGTTTGTCTTGCCCCCCCGCCAGAGGAGCAGCAGAAGCTCGGAGAAAGACGCGTCTATTAACAGGGAAAAAGCTGAGTGCTCCACGTCACTTCCTTGTGCATTGATGACTATAGCACTGCGTTGGTTGACTGATGATGATGATGAAGTAGGCGGGAGGCGCCTCGTCTTCAGATAGGGTCGCTGGGTCATCAGTCGACTGCGGAGGAAGTGTGGGGAGGTAAATGAACAGCCAAAAGCGCGGTATTTTAGATTATTTTATTTTTGGATGAATATTTTTGAAAAATCCACGAAAGTCGAACTGCAAAGTAGTGAGGGATCAATGTATACCTGTTGTAGAGTAAATCTGTCCTGACGAAATAAGGCACCCAGACCCACAGTTCTGTTTGCCAAATATATCAGGACAGGCTGAAAGAGAATAGTTTAATCAAATTCATTATGACCCAGATTTATGTCTAAAAGAACCACCTTAATCTGAGTGATCTTTGTGTTCTGTGAAGATGATGTGATAGAAGTAGAAACTACTGAATGCTCATGATGTTGCACTTTTGTTGTGATTCACTGACATCTTGTTGACGAACATACACATATATATTGTATTATATTATTTGTGTATTCATGGTAGTGGTCAATCAGTAAAAACACACATACTGAGTAGCTTGATCAATTATAAGTGCCAGGTTTAGAGTAGTCATTCGTTTTTTAATTTGTTACTTTTGTTTAAATCAGGGATCAAGCATGAATAGAAAATGAATGGATAAATGATAAATAAGAAGTTGGTTATTTAGTTTTTAGCCTTATTTCCTTGATTTTACTTCCAACCTTTGTCTCACACCAGGTTTCAATGTACTAATTACTCAGCAACTGCTATTTATTCATTATTCCTCAGTGTATATTTAATCTGTCTGTTTCCTTTATTTGTCCAGTCAGTAGAGGAAGATGGCCTCTCTTTCTGCTGCAGGTCTCTTCTCCCCTGTTGCTCTTCACTTGAGACTCAGCTAGGAGTAGGAATTGATTTAAACAGAAGATTTGATGTTATCCCTTGGTTTATTTTGCTAAACAATTTTTACAAATGGATATCTTGTAATTACTAAGACTCTTAATCTTCATTGTTTTGAATTAAATGGATTGTTTTGCTGCTGTTTTTAGTTTCTTGCCTACCCCTCAAAAAAAAAAAAAAAGATTCATGTTGTATGTTGTATATTTTTATGAACTGTTTTAGTAGTTTCTTCTTCACTGGCCTTCTTTAAGTTCAGTTAAAAATTTCTGTATTATAAGCAAAATATGTTGATCTCCTGATTACTGTACAGTCATTCTGAAACCTCTTTTAACCTTTCGAGCCCTAATTATTCAGTAGAACATGTTAAAGTTCAATAAGACAGCAAGAATCATGAGTTAATGTGTTAGAAGTCATTGTGTATATTAATTACCTTTGCCAAAGAGGTAATGTTTTCATCGGGGTCTGTCTGTCTGTCTGTTAGCAGGATAACTCAAAAACTAATGGATGGATTTTGATGAAAAATTCAGGAAAGGTCGGAAATGACCCAAGGAAGAATTGATTAGATTTTGGGGGTGATCTGGATTACCGTCTGGATCCAGGAATTTTTTTAAGGATACAGACATAGAACTTTCTACAATATGTCCACTTGGCGGAGGTCTGCGCTCTCTGAGTGCTTTTCTAGTTTATTTCTGCGTCAAATCCTGACTAAATATTTTTGACAGGACTGTGTGTAACTCTTGAAGTCATATCCATAGTCCAGTCAAACCAAATGGACGACCAAATACACTATTACATGAATTTATCTGAAAGTAATCCCTGTATTAGCAAGGTGATCATCCAAAGGAAAGTTGTTTTCTGATGACAAGTGGCATATTTAAACAACTTTTAGGGGCAAAACACAAATGAAAATTTGACTTGATCATAGAAATACCATCATTTCCTAATGGATGACAGAAAAATTGAAAGCATGTTGTGAATACCAGTTTATTCTTTGTGTCAGTGAGGAGTTGAACATTGTAGATAATGATGCCAAATGTTGCATCAAAGACTGGTGGGAATAGTCAAGTCTGTGGGTAATTTTCTGATCTGGATTTTAATGCCTGTGCTAAATAAACTACGTCACAACCTTTTCTCACAGATGAGAAAAATCCTCTGGTGTTCAACTCTATAGAGAAGCATTATTAATAATGCTGAGTGTAGTTGCATCTCAGTGAACTGAACTCAAAATCTTAGAAGACCTGACTGTTGGACATTTTCCTCCACAGTCATTTGACCTTAAACACAATGACTTTGATAAGTTAAACATAAAGAAAGCCAACAAATTCTAGCCACAGAAGAATCTCTGTAGAACTTCTGTAGAACTGAACTTGGGTGAGTCTAAACAGATTTGTGATGTCCAAATAGCTCAAGTGCTGCTGCTAGTGAAGCCAGAATATAATCGATGCATTCAAATTCTGTTTTTTTTTTCCACTTAGGCTGTTTTAAGTGATATCATCATTTGTTAATTTAAAAAAAATGGGAAGGAAATTGAAGTAAAACCTAAGTCAATTGTATGTTTAGTACTGAACCACAGTACTCTCTCTCTCTCTCTCTCTCTCTCTCACACACACACACACACACACACACACACACATACACACACACACAAGTGTGTTTTGTTATCCTTATGGGGACCGTCCATTGACTTCCATTGATTTTAGTAACTAGATTTATACCTAACCCAAACCCTTTTCCTAACCTTAACCATTACTGATCTATAACTAACCCTAAGACTAACTAAAACTCTATTCACACCATACCTATAAACCTAACCCCTAACCCTAAAAAGGGGAGTCCCCCTCATGGGGACCAGGCTTCGGTCCCCACAAGAACCCTCGGACCCCAGAAAGATAGTAAAAGTCAGGAAACGGGTCCCCAGGAGGTCAGAAATACAAACCCACACACACACACACACACACTGGGAGAGATAGAGAGAGAGAGACTTGCAATCCATTCTCCCCTTCAGGAGCTGGTTCAGGGACTCGAGGGAAGCATCTTTCCAGTTGGAGCTCAGGGCACGTGGACTGCACCATCCAGCAGAAATCCACTCATGTGTGTTCTTACCAAGGTCACAGAGCTTGACGTCTCAGTCTGCCTCTCCCAGAGCAACATCCAATTTTAATTAGTGTCATTCAATTTTAATGAATGTATTGTCCCTTAAGTGTGAAAATGAATACGTTATTGTTTAAGGTGGGAACATTTTGTCTACAGCATTGCCTCATTAAATGTTGTTTTAGTGACAAATTTAACTGCTGGGCCTGATAAAAGGCCAATTCTGTATGTTTAGTGAGCAGGAAAAAAATTAAAACTTCAACAACACATTCATTCTATATCATGTCCTCTCATGACAACACTTCAACTTTAAGTCAAGTTTCAAGTCCAGTTTATTTATTTATAAAGCGCCAGTTCATGTCAAGTCATTTCAAGGTACTTCACAGAAAAATCAACCAATTAATAATAAAACATTTTCTATCTAAGGAACCAGCCGATTGGGCTGAATTGTTAATTCAGCACAATCCCCCATCCTGAGCAAGCACGATTGGCGACAGTGACAGTGACTTTACACTGTTGAGATTAAAAAAAGCCCACAGTTCAGGGCTGATCATTAACCATCATCCTTAAACGGAACAGAGAAAAGATTTCCTGTTGAAGTAACCATCAGCTTGAGGAGAAAACACATGCCCATTACTGAATTCAGGCCGAACGACTAAGCCTGTTCTATAATTTCATGCAGGATTTGGGAAGTATTACAATGAGTCATAGGAGATGTGAGCAAGCAGTGGAAGTGGAGCATTCATAAATAAATTGAACAAATGAGCTATCCACTAAAGTGGTATTGAGCTGTGCAGTACAATGGTCAGGCTCGCCTGATGCTCCTCGGTAAAATGAAATTTATGTTTTACATTGTGAAGTGGAAAAAGCTGAACTTTTGAGTTCATCTTATAGAGATGTTTGTATTTTAGTGCGTGTATGGTAGTATTGCTAAGTGTCCAGTGCGGTAAAAAATGTTGTTCTCTATAACAATGACAAAAGTTGTAATTTTATTTAAAAAAAAAAAGTTATTTTATTAAATCTGTCAGGATATTTTAATACCCCTAAGTTAACTAACTATCAAAAAGACCATCAGTCAGACACAGAGTATGGTTTTAATGAGCTTTGCAAAGGAGAATGCACCAACCAAGGTGTTGAGACGATTCTGATGTGTTCACCTCTGCATTGCCTTTTTATTCACAAAGACACCTCCCATCTGGATGGATCAAGGAAGGGAAACAAGTGTGGGTCAGATAATGAAGTCAGAGTGGAATAAACAATCACACCTGTGGATAAACAACAGGAACTAGTCGTAAACCAATTGGTGTCTAAGATAAAGACAGAAGTGTTTATACAAGTCAGGGCAAATTTAGATCACTGACTCCTGCAGCATGACCTATGACCTTTTACCAACATCGTAAAACCTTAAAATCTCCAACAAAATCCTTCTGACATCACATGATATAAAAAATGTGGAAATAAAAGCAACCACTGTGTTAAATTATGATGAAACATGTTTTAATGTCTACATTGAGTGGTCAGCCGATCTATCTACTGTATGTCTTAAATAAACAAGTAAAAATGCAACTTTTAGTAGTGATATGTGTAGTAGAGTGCATATTTAGTGAGCAATTCTTAAATTACTGGATTCAAAAATAGTAACTGGAACCTTCTTCTGCTCTGATCTGGCTGTTTATCCATAACATTCATTTGTATCCATGATGACACTGAGACTGACTGTGCTTGAGCTGCAGAACTTGAAACCTGTGAAACCGATTTTGGCTCAAACATATTCGGCTGTGCACATCAAAACTGGTTCTCTTCAAGCTAACTATTCTCCTGAATCGATTTTTCACTCAGAAAGAGACAAACCCTCAGAAATGACAGATTCTTGATTCGATTCTTCACTTTTTGCCATGGTTTCTGCCATAGTAAATCGCTTTGTTTACATCTCCCATTCCTGCATTACGTCACTACTAGTAAATGCACCTTCCTCAAAATTGTGCTGTGACATTCCAAAAATATGCATATTTCAAACTTTATTACTGGAAATCTGTGTATTAATGTTCATGTGGAAAAGTATTCACAGGTCACAAATGTAAAATTGACGGACATGAAGTAGTAAAATAACATAAAATTACATGTCAGATACACTTTAAGGGGCGTAAAAGTACTGAAAGCTCTCTATTAGTTATCGTTTAGCCCAACTGTATAAAAGCTTTGCTCTTCTTCAGATGGAGAATCATCTTAAATGACCATTGGATGCTTATGTTGACATAAGATGTGATCAGTGAATAAAAACATCCCAACACAGATTAGTGATGACATCGTTTCTGATATAACCAGTTGATGCATACATGCATGTGTTCATGCACAACTCTGGTTCTTTAGAAACACTCCCCTCCTGCTACTTTATCATTTTACAAATAGTTTTGATAAAAGACTGTATTGCTATAAAAGCAGAGAAGAGCATCAGCGAATGAAATTAGATTTAAAAAAAGAAAATTTATGTGAACATGTCTCTGTGGAAGCCATGCTGTCTAATCAATGTTAGTCCTGTTGTTTCCTAACACTTTATAAAGTCATGATGCACTTGCTCCTATTACATCGCTGTGCTGTAATATTGCTGTCTTTTGGTTTTTGCTTGCTCCTGTAAAAATCAGTCACATAATTTCACTAGCTGTGACCTGTCCTGCCACCAAAAAGTAAAACATTTGCTATGGATGTTTAGGCTTTCTGAGGTAACAATCCCAGGTAGGAAGCTAACCCTAAAAGGAGGAAACCTCCAGCAGAACCTGGTTCAGGATGAGCAGCCTTCTTCCTCAGTCGACTGGGGTCTGAGTTGACAGGAAAAGGACAAACACTGATGGATTTGAGCCAGTTGTCATGCCTATGGAAAGATTAATAGAGTTTAAGTTAATGGCAGCAACAATAATAAAGAAAAACATGGAGAGTAAAGACATTTATCTATTTGGCTCTCTTAAACACATTAATTTTAGAGAATTTGAATCAAAACCCCAAACATTACCTAGGATTTTTGTGTTTCTAATAAAGGTTCACATGACACTACATAGGTTTCACTTGTCTTCTAAAAAGACCATTGGATAAGGCCAGAGGGCTCACTGCAGCTCAATATCTCATCCAGTCAGTGTTAAACTCATCCAGAAAACCACAGGACAAGAGGATTTGAAACAGAGCTGTGATGCCCCTCTCCAAGGGGGATTACTGATGCTGTGCTGTGGGAAATTGACCCACTACCACACATTTACAGTACTCTCTCCAAAAAACATGCACAGAACAATCAAGAGCACTAAGAAGCTTGTGGTAATTTCATTGTTTTTACATTTGCACTGCTCTCCTGTTACAATACAATCACAATGCTGTCTCTCTTACACAGTGGCATACAGCACATAAAGTTGTGTATTCAAAGTTTTCCAACTGTCAGACACAATCATCAGTGACCAGAAGCAGTTAAAACCTTTTCATAGTTTAATATTTGTTGTATTTATTTATTTTTTACCTTTTTTTGTGTTTTAGTTTGACTTCTCGGGGAGTGCAGATTTACAGTCTTTTTTCTATTTAATAACAAAAAAATAACAAAGTGTTCATGAAAGATCCTAATGTTTTTTTATTCAATAGAAAATGCTGCATGCTATTGTGTTCCACACCTGTTGACAAATGCACTGGACAGCTGTAGACACAGTGTGACTGCATTCGCAAATTATGAAATCCTGAGTCAACGAGTGAATAGAAATCAGTTCATGATGGAAAAAAGTAAGAAATTCCCTGTAGTGAGTTTCTGAAGTTAGATAAAGCTGTTTATTTTCAATGCTGATAATTGGATTTACTAGTGCATGTAATGCAATTTATAGTAGAGAACTCTTCTATAATATTAAAGAGGCCATTCCATAAAAAACTTTTCTTTTTAAATTTTATTTACTATATTAATCCCTTGTGGGGAAATTTGGCTCTGCATTTGACGGTGAGGAGCAGAGGGCAGCCATCTTGAACAGCGCCTGGGGGGCAGTTGCGGGGTTCGGTATCTTGCCCAAGGACACTTCGACGCAGCTTGTTGGCACCGGGGATCAAACCCGCCATCTTTTGAATGAAGGGTGATCGCCCTTCCGCTAGACTATGCCGCCCACCAGAGGTTTCCGTTGAATATTTTAGCTCCACAGGTGTTCTTACCTTCATAGGGGTGTGAAAACAGGTCAACAACTTATCTTTCAGTTTGTTATCTCTCAAACTACGCAGGTGGAAATAACACCCGAGTTCGAACGGCCTGTATTTGTTTCGTCACAGCTCCTTTGCTCGTTAGTATTCATCAGCTCCCGCAGTTGAAACCACACCTAGCATGCTGCTGGCTAAAAGCTGTAGAATAAGACGTATCAAACCGGAAGAGACACTAGTTCAAATTGCTGCTTTTTAGAAAAAGCAAATCAGCCACACAAATGAAAAGAGTTAGATTTTACCAACTTAAAAGGTTGTATTTCACTCTACTTTCAGAGTGACACATTCTATTACTATTAAAGGAGCTCTGTCACACACATTTCATTACTTTGTGGTTATTTCTAAAGTATTAACCTGTAATCTGAAATATTTTATTACTCAAAACATCAGGAAAAACTAATTTCCAGCCCTTCAAGATCAGAGTAAATTGACTTTGATTCGGGCCTGTACTCATTGACAAGGGCGTGACTTTGTTTTTAAAAGTGGTGGGGACAATAACAATAAACTTGAGTGTGGTTTGAAGAGTGGTGGGGACATGTTATTAAATATTCATATACTGTATAAGTATTTATCCATTTTGTGGTTCATAACAGTATGCACTGCAGTGTATTAACAGGTGTTAAAAATCGCATGTTTATTCAATCAATAAAACGTGAAAGCCGGGCGTGTTTGGACCTGTTTTTTAAAAACTGCATTGAAATCCACCATTACGCTGATTGACAGGAAGGATCAGTAACATCCATATCTTAACTAGCACAAAGAATATTGTTGGTTATATTCATAGTATTATTTGTGGCCAGTCAAATATGCAAATAAGAGAAAAATTATGCGCAGCGTAGCAAAGGCAAGATACTCACCACTTCGAGCTGATGACCTCTGAATGACCTGGTGATGTCATCGTAAATTAAACTATTACCTCCAAAATTAAAACAGCACAAAAGTGCAGGAACGGAGCAGTAACACTCACAGATTCAGTACATTGAAGTTTTCTGTTGGTGGAGAGCAGCTTCACTCAGCTACGAAGCTAATTTTGCAGCAGACAGGAAGTAGAGGCTTTTTAAAACTTCCTCGAGATAACACAAAATGTATTTATTTAATTTTTTTGTTTTGTTTTCTCACCTTAAAAATATTTTCTCACCATGTCCCCTGCAGGGTTCAGTAGTACTCCGTGATCTTGCGGATTAGTAATACAGTTAAATACGGTTTTATTTTCATTTACAGTTAAAGTCTGCTTTATTTAATGACATACTTAACAAAAGTATAATAGTAGGTTATCTAATGGCATCATGAGTGAATGTCAGGTCTGACTGCTCCCCATAAATAGATCGGCCTGATGGTGTTTAAGCAGGTAAATGCGTCTTAGTGCCCTCTTATCTTCAGTCAAAGCATGTCGTAACACATATGTTAAATCTTATTTCTGCCACTTGACGGAGAACTGTAGCCAGTGGTCCCTTGAAAGTGATGGGGACAAACTAGTCTATTGTAAAAAGTGCTGGGGACATGTCCCCAGTGTCCCCGGTTAAAATGGCGCCTATGCTCATTGATATTTATAATGATAATTCGCTGGACTAAGATTGGCTAACAGCTTGCAGATGAGCGCATGGCTTCCTTTCTTGCAGGCATGGTCTCAACTGTGCAAGCTTTTCAAACTTACCTAATTCCTGCACCTGCCTCATTTAAGTGAAATAAACATAAAGATAAGTTATTGTGCAATTTTCAGACCCAGTACAAAACCAAGAACACCTGTGGACCTAAAATATTAAACATTAAACTCAGAAAAACATTTATTTATGGCAAGGCAACTTCAATACATCTAAAGATTTTATATTAAATGCATAACATGCACATGAAAAATGTAATAATGAAATAAAAGTGATCAAATATTTCACAGAGCACACACTGTGCAGTGAGGAGGTTAAGCATTTTTGTGAACTAACACATTATTGTTTAGCATAGCAGAGATACACACAGATCATGTTCAAAAATAACAATTATTAGTCATTTTTAGTCACCTCAGTGATTCACTGTTTTATTGCTTGTGTCTGCAACTTTACTTCTCAAAACAGAGGCTGAACACTGAAACAAAAAGACAAGAGCATTAAACACAGCTGATCCCCGTCAGTTTGAATGTACACAATAGGTACAATATATATAGTAATGTGTTGTATAATAAAGAAACCATTGTAGTGAACACATTGTAAATTATATTTTATATTCCACCAGCACACATACACGTGGGTTCTAACACATTGTGCTTGAAAACACATTCAAACACAGGTGACATCTGCATGCAGTAAACAGACTCCTTCCCACTTGCATCGTCTGGCTCAGTTCTGCAGCAGTCCAACTTGTTAACTGGAGCATTATCGTTTAACTATGCTGGAACTTCAAATGAGAGCTGACAGATCCATAATCTTTAAAATAGTACTGTTGTAAGTGCTGTTGTATTGATGGATTAAAAAACAAAGTTGCATTTTCAATTGTTGAGGATAAAACAAAATGTTTGCATTGTTCTTTAAAAATAGCATATTCTGCCTCACTTGCAAAAATAAATAAACAAATAAAATCTGCAAAATAATATGCTTCAGGTAACAAATGTAATAAATCACGAATGTCATAATATGATAAATGTGATCAGCTATTTTTAAATTCATTTAGTATGGGGTTAAAAGGTGCGCAATGAGGATTTTTAAGGTTTGCTTTAGGATATATTTCCCTTCATGGCCCATTGTGAGAAACTTGTTAAGCAAACTTTGTGTCAGGATAGTTCAAGGTTTACCTAACCTTAAAAATCTAATTGTGTTATCATGAATCCCTGAACAGTTGTGGGGCATTTTAAAATTTATATTAAACAATTAACATTAGACCTCAAATTTACCTGTAAATGTTTTTCATTCTCACACAAGTTAGAAGGCACTAGAGTGTGCAGGAGGACGACTGAATCCAGTTTATCTAATGAATTCTCACAGGATCTAAAGAAGTGACCAAACCATCACAGTGTAACCAGAATCCTTAGAGTTACGTTGTCCTGGTAGATGTGAAGAAATTGCTTAACTGCTTTGCGTGATATACAAAATGAGATGAATTGTTTGACTTGGCTGCTTGACTTTGTGTTTAATATGACATTTTTTTAAATTAGTAAGCTGTGAATGTGTAGTTAAAACAAGAGGGCACTTTGAAGTTTTAAGGATATAGAGTTGTGGATGGTTTTTCCAAATCCATCGCTAATTTTACAAAGCTGCAAACATCCTACCAGAAAATACTACTATTTAACTGTAAAGAAAACAGTTGCTCCTTACTTCACTGTAGTTTTGTTATTCATGTATTCAGGTAAGCAGCTGTTGAGCTCCAGGATTTAAACTGACTTCATAATGGTGTCCTGTCTACTGTGTTTTGTTGCAGAGATTTGTTTGCTGACGCGCGGTAGAAGAACTGCCAGTGTCCGAGCGGACACATACTGCCGCTTGTACTCACTCTCTGTGGACAACTTCAACGAAGTCCTAGAGGAGTATCCTATGATGAGAAGAGCTTTTGAGACTGTCGCTCTGGACAGGCTGGACCGAATTGGTAAGAGAAATAGCAGTAGAAGACTGAGATTACATCCTCTCAAGCCGATAGCTATTTTCAGTTATTGAGATTTAGTCAAATATTTTTGTAATATCCAAGGTGCTTGAGTGGCACAGTTGGCATCAGGGGAAACAAAATGTTCGTGTGAATACTTTGCAGATTACTTTGAAGAAAATTTCATTCTTAAACTCTGAAACACGCAGATAGCACTTTGCTTTTAAAATCCCTGTGTGACTTCTCTTTCACATGCAATTGATATTCTCTCTGTATCCATCACTGTTCCCATGCTCAGTCTGGGCAGATAAAAAATTCACAGTAAAAGGCTTGCCTCTATTATCACTCAGACATCGCTGCATGCTTTGTTTTATTCCCTGCTATGTTTAGAATGGAAGACAGCGAAACTGCTTTAGGGGTTCTTTTTGTAGAAAAAGGACGCTTTGAAATGATGTAGTCATCTGATAAGAATTTAATGGTGGAATGGTCTCCCCATGTATTCACTTTTTTGTTCTTGATCCCCATTTCCGTCTTTTTGCCTAATAAATTAACTCATACAGCCATGATCCAAAAATTAATTACTGTCTTGATGGACTTTGCAAGGGGGGGATTTAAAATGTGAAAGTGATAAGAGGTAAGGTGATGCCAGGACAGCTGGATGTAGATATCTGTCTCACAGAAACACTAACTTTAGTCCCAATATTTAGAACATATATACATATAATTGGAGGAACTACTCTGGGTCTAATTGCATTGTGTTTTCTGAATGCATTAAAATGGCACATTCATAAACGTTGACTGTTACAGTAGATTGATCAATCCACACCTGGCGAGGTTCCCGGTAAAACACTTTGCATTTTTTTCTCCTTGTGCATAGCTCTGTGCCAACATCATATTTTGAAAGAATTGCATATAATCAAAGATTTTTCCAAATCCCTCCAAATTAATTTAGAATATTTTCCTCATTCTTTTTCTAATGTTGTTTTTTTGTTTGTATCTGTGGTTTAAAAGGCAAGAAAAACTCCATACTGCAGCACAAGGTTCAGCACGATCTCAGCTCTGGAGTACTCAACTACCAGGAGAATGAAATTATCCAGCAGATTGTGCAGCATGACAGGGACATGGCGCACTGCGCCCACCTCATGCAAAATGTACCACCACAGACTCCTCCCTCACCTACCCCCGTCATCTGGGCACCTCTCATCCAGGCTCCTCTCCAGGCTGCTGCTGCTACCACATCAGTAGCTATTGCTCTGACACATCATCCACACCTCCCACCAACGCTCTTCAGACCTCCAGTTTCTGTTTTAGGTTCACTGAAGGACCCATCCACTCGTTTAAGGAAGTTTCAATCATTTGTTCCTTCATCTACAGCACCTGGCTCTACTGGGGACTCTCCATCTAGTACACCTTCTAAGCTGCGTTCTGGGATTGACATGCCATTGTTGGCTGCTTTTCGAGCTCAGCACATGACATCAGATTCTGGAAAGATTGGCCCTTCCCATCATGCCTCAGGTAATGCAGCCCGAGGTAGACCAAATGGGAATGGGTCAGGGTCTAGTGAAGGAGGAACCTGTGTGTTTCCCTATGGTCCATACTCATCCTCTGGTTCTCCATCATCTAGTACAGCCCAGCTTCACTCTCATCCACAACATCAGCAACCCTTTCGATCTAGAACCCCACCCCTTTCAAATATCTTTCACCAAGGATCTGCAAGTGGAAGCACAGGGTCAGGACTAAGTGGAGGGGCAGTTGGAGCCTGTGGTGGTGCTACAGGGTGGTCATCAGGTGGAACAGTTGGATGTTCTGTTGAAGGGGCCACTGGAGGAGACACTACTTGGGCTGGGGAGAACTTTACAGCAGGGGTTACAGACATTACTCCAAGGGGACACTTTGGCTTGACAGGGGCCACTCATGGCTCAGTACATGGGATCTCAGGGGATACAGTGGTTGGACCATCTGAAGGATCATTAGGTGCTGCTTATGACAGGTTTGCAGGTGGGACCTCAAGTGGGTCTGTAATGGGTGTTGCATCTGGTTTAAAACAAGATAAAACTAGAAGATCAATGGGTGGGAGTTTTAGAGAATCTACTGAAAGACTATCCAGAGAATCATTGGGTGGGACTGCAGGAGAATCTGTAGTTCTGACAACCACCGGGGGATCATCAGGGAAGATAAATGATGGATCATTGGTGTCTATTTCTGATGTGGCCTCTGCAGGATCATTTGGAGGACTTTCTAATCAAATTGCAGTAGGGAATTCTGGAGGACTGTTGAGAAGGTCTTCTGGTGGATCAGTATCTAGTAATTCAGGAGGGGCTTCAAGTGAGCCAGGGGAAGCTGCTAATGGAGGACAAACTGGCAAAATGATAAGCAATGCAGGAGGTAGCCAGATAACAGGATCTACAACTTTAACTGGTGAAAGTTCTGGCACAACAACAACTGCACTTAGCTCCTCCTTTTGTCAAAGTCCTTTATCCTCAAGTTCATCCAGTCTTATGTCGGGTCAAATTCTTCATCAACCACATCCCAAACCTCATCAAATGGTACCTCTGCAGCAGCTTGCTGGAGGAGGTAGGACTACCAGTGGCATAAACCTCTTCCAGTCCCCCTCACAAGACTCCCCATCCTTTAGCAGAGGATTGCATAGTCAACAGCTTGGGGGTTCTCCTTCTTCCCTTAGCCATTTTAGCCTGGCAGGCCTGCAGTCTGGCTGCTTGCCTCACCAGATGTCATTAGAGAGGTCTGCATTGGCCTCTCTAGCCCAATATGGTTCAGCAAATGCCTCTCCCTGCCTTACTCCGGTGGCACGCAGTCCCACCATTCAAAGTCCAGTAGCAGGCAGGACTTTCCACTACAGTGACCCTTCAAGTGCCACAGGATCTCACAGCTCTCTTCTTATGTCTCAGTCTCCTCTCCTTTCACAGATTTCCAACCAGCCACTGACATCAGGGAGAGATTCTCCCCTGGGGCTCTTTTCTGAGGACCTAAAAATGTTATCCAGCTCACACCCATCTCTACCCCAGGAGGTGTCCCAGGCCTTTGGACATCAAAGTCCTTGTTCCTCTATGGATTATTACCCCTCACCATTTTCCTCACCTACTCTTGTACCCAAACCCTGTAGCTCAGTACCAGGACACACAACTCCTCCAGTACCAGAATCTCCAGGGCAGCCTCATCAGACTCAGTCACCTAAAGCTTCACCGGCGCTGCCTCCACAAAGGGGCTCTGGTGCCTATTTGTCAGATCTAGAAACTCAAACTGCTCGTTCTAAACTTCCTTCTAATTTGTGAGGATTGATCACACCCTCCTGTGATCCCTTGAATTAAAACACAAACTTTCTTAATTTATGTAATAGTTTTATGTCCTATTGCCTCACTATTGCCCACCTTAAATTTTACCAAGATTTTTATTAAATTTATTGTGATTTTAGAAATATTTTGTCAAGAAACTCAGAGCTGTAAAATACTCTGTATTTGTTATTTTGTGTTATGGTTTGTTGTTTTATTCATATATACTGTATATAAATAGAGACATATTTAAATGCTCAATTAATCATTGGACTAGGAGGGTGTGAAAATGATCTTCTCAAGGACACACAATGTTGTTTGTTTTTTGTAAGACTATGCCAAAATCTACTGGTGATCTTTGGGAAGTTAATCACAATTATCTTTATTTTTTTATTTATTTATTTTTATTTGTATTTTTGCAGGAACCTATGCACTAACACCTGCATGTATTATACAAACATTTCCTTGTGTATTTCAGTATAATTGTCAAAATTTTGATCTAAAATTACAAGCTTTGGGACTGTGACTATTTTATTTGGGATCACATATTGTTGATCCTTAAATGTATTTATTAGATTGTACTTATTTATTCTCTGTATAAACTTTCAAAAAGTTGAAAGATGGAGATGAGATTTTAGGAAACCAAAAAAAAGACCTTTGCGTTAGAGTAACATTCAGTTCTCTGTGCTCAGTTGGTCCACATTTATACCACTTTATTGTAAGAATACTGTTTTCTGAAGCAGTGGGAGAAAGATTTAGGAAGCTTCCCTCTAGTATTTAGACATAAGACTATGTGATGGACCAGCTTTCTTCATAGTCCTCAACCATATCCTAACAAGCTCACTTTGTCTTCCAATCTCATGCATCCTTTGTACTGGGTTTATATTGTTTTTCTTACTGACTGTGTACAGATGTGTGAGTGTAATAAGTGGAACAGTTGAATGCAAAGTAAGACTTCTAACAAGACTGATCAAAAGTAATTTTGCCTTTTTTACACAAAACCTTGGACTTCCAGTAATTTCAGCTTGTGAGTTGCATCACAAAGCATTATAAACTGCAAACAAAAATATTTACTAGGAATAAAGCCCAAAGGGCAATAAACTGAAGTTAACTTGAAAATGTATGTTTCTTTTTTTTTTTTAATCTCCCCACAGTTTTTCATACATAGTCCCAAAACAAGACTTTTTCACATAAGCTGAAGTATCTGAGAAGTGCTGAAATCTAAAAAACAAATACTTTTTCATTTGTGCATTACTTTCTTTAATGTAGCTTATGTAGGATCAAAATGGGGAGATTTGAGTTAGAGATGTTGAATGTATGAACATTTATCATTGCGAAAAGTAAGTACTGTAGCTGTGGTAGATGCACTGAAGGCAAATTGCCCCCCGCATAGGGGTTAAGAGACTGTTCTGTGACTGAAAAAGGTCATTGATTTCACATCTTTGACAAACATTGCCATCAGTAGTGATTTCTATTGCCAAAGTGTCCTTTAGCAAGACACAAAAGCACTGGCTAAATTGTTCAAGAGCCAATCTGAATATTTGCCCAGTAAGCTGTCTTCAACAGCCCACTTTTTACTGCTTCATTACACTGATCCTCTACAACTCCACTGATGCTTCAACCCTCTGAAATCAAATTTGTCACTTAAAATTAAATACCACTGTTTTTAAATCTGTTGATTTTTTAATTTTGGTTCAAGCAAATATCTAATAATCTTTGAATCACTTTTGATTTTTTTTAGATAATTTCTTTAATTTGGCTATAATCAAAATTAACCACTCTAACCCCTGATCTAAAAACCATTACCAGATGTAATAAACCTCTGTAAAAAGTATTCACACAGTACCTTTCGCATCAAAACCCAGTAACTTTCAAAGTTGTCAAACCCTTCACAATATTCAGATGAATGAAATGTGTTTTTTTCACTATACTATGAGCTCCATTTTATCTTTTTGACTAATTTCTTTACATGAAGTATATGCTCATCTGTTGATAATTATTCAGTTAAATGGTCCAACCTTTTGTTGAACTTCAATTCTCCTCATGAGCATGTAAAATCCGAATCTCGAAAGCCTTATAGTGTTCAGGAAAGCTGTATACACAGCAGAAGAAGGTATCACTAAGCTCCTATAGGAGAGAAGCAGAGATATGATCTTCATGTTTGTCTGCAGCTCATCATCAAGACAGACCCAGGTTCCACTTAGACAGCTGAGTCCCAGACTCAGTCACAGCACTCAGCCTCAGCACCCTAATTTGACAAGACATATTTGTAATCTCTTGACTCTCACAAGCTATCAGAGACTTAGACACAGAGGTGACCATGCAGGCTCCTCATTACAGTTACATGCAGTCCTTATAACAAGGTGCACCGGTACATGAAATGACTTTGTTTCACAAAAACACATTGATAGACAGGCAAACAACAACAAGAAGACCCCCCCCCCCCCCCCCCCCCACACACACACACACACACACACTTTCAACCTGTAACAAATTAAACTGTTTGATTTTCCATTGTTATGTAGCATTCAGGCCCGTTAAGTCAGTTTGTTACTTGTAGTTTTTACTACATATGTCAGAACACGTGAAGACATTTCTATTATTAGCAGCCTTGTAACATACACTGTCATTAAGGGTGGTAAAGAGGATTTTGTGGCAAATTTAGATTTCAAATTTACTTTAAAATCATTTTACCAATGTGTAGCGCTCTTGTACTTATGGTTTCCAAAAGAAAAAGTTATTATATTCAGGGGTGCACATAAGTGGTCTGCAGGTCCGCACACACTGTCAAAATATAAAATGCTCACCAGATGAAAAGTTGCAACACGCGTTTGCGTACTTAACATTGGTTTGGCTGAGCTGCGTGAATTTTTAGGTTAATCAGAGGCGGGGTTCATTGTCAAATAAATGAAGAATCTCGTTGACTTCTTTTGTTTGACTGATATGTTTCTCAGCCAGAGCGCCGAAGTTCCAGCTGATCAGCTGATGCTGCGTCTCTCTCTGTCTCTGTGTATCAGTTTGCCAGTGTGACGGATTTTCAGTCAGTCAGATCAGTGCAGCTGACTGCAGGATTCTGAATCGCGTTAAAACTGAAAAAATTCACTGAATAAGACAAATAGACCATCGTGGCACAGACGTGTAGAACTACCTTTTTGTGCTATAAAATACAGAAAACCACCTGTTTTAATCAACAGTATCAGCGTATTTGTCTGTGATCCGCGCCATTTTGAATGCACGCAAAGCACTATGGGATATGCAGTGAATGCCCCATAACTGTCCACTGTATCTTTTTATCTGACTGCATCACATTACAAACATCCTCATCATTTCAAAACAAAAAACAGTTACAGTAAATGACAGAAGCTCCAACAGCTGACTAATAAATTTTAACACCAAACTGTTAAATGTAGATTAAAGTGAACAATCAAACCTGTAAACAATCCAACCTGAACTCTGAAGGTTGTTTTTTTTTACCAGTATTTTTATATTTTACTGGTTTCTCTTGATTTTTTCAACAATTAAAGGATTTTTATTGAAACAAATATAGAGCCAGGTAAAGTAAACAGACTGAATTTGAAGCTTGATGAAACCAAAAACAAAGCAGAGGAGCTCGGAAGAGACACAGCGAGACACATTTAAAAATGTGAGGACCAAGCAACAACCCTAGGTTCTCTTCTGAGAACCAGGCCAAAAATATTATGTGCACCCCTGATTATACTCATAAATCATAGACCTGGTGGGGCTTGAAATAAAGTAGCCAACAGATAACAAACTTGTTTTGTTTTCTGTTGGATACTAGATTATCAATCACACTTAAAGAGGCCATTTCACACAAATTTCATGACTTTGTGGTTATTTCTGAAGTATTAACCTGTAATATGAAACATTTTATATCTAAAAAACATTAGGAAACACTGATTAACAGACCTTTCAATCTGTCTGCGTCAAGATTCGGGTGGTTTCGTCCGACTTCAGGCTGTAACTCATTAATATTCATTATGCGAATTTGCTGGACTCAGATTGGCTAACAAACTAGCTTATGAGAGCAAGGCATACTGTTTCCTTTCCCACTGCGCATGGCAACAGAACACATACTCTCTTTCTGTTTGATATGTTCCTAATCAATTATGCTTTATCCTTTAGCCAGCAGCATGCTAGACGTAGGAGCTGATGAATACTAACGAGCAAAGGAGTTGTGACGAAACAAATACAAGCCGTTCTAACTCGGGTTTTATCGCCACCTGCGTAGTTTGAGAGATAAAAACTGAAAGAGAAGTTGTTGACCGCATGCACTACTCGAAAAACGACAAACAGCCATTGAGCTTCTCATTCGGGGCAAAATCCTCTTTACCATCTTTAAATATTAACATTTCTCTGCTATTAACTTAAAGGAAATCTCTGTTTAAAATCATTTCAAAATGTTGACGTGTGTGTGATCAATTGTGTCTTTCACTTTTTTTTGGAAAGACAAAACAACAATAAATCAATATTATCAATTACAAAGTTCAATTTGAATCCATCAATCTGTCGGAACTTTATCCAGTTCAGGGTCTGTTGTCTGGTGTCTATGTCCAAAAACCCCAACTAGCTGTTAAACTTGTGACCTTCTTGCTGCAGGGAAATAACATTAACCAACCATGCATCCCTTTGAAACACATTTTGTTGTTTAAAAACAAGGATTTTGAAGGATCGCAAAATATTGTCTTATCATCTTATCCCAGATGTTTGATGCCACTAACTGAAGCAGTGTTTCATGAAAATTTTTGCATTTAGCATTTTGAATACATTTACTAAAAATAGTTTTGTGTTACCTTTGAGATTTTTCATCAGCTTTGCAGCTCTTTCTGGACCATTATTTAAAAATATATGATAAGAAACTAAGATCCTTGATGTTTGGTTCATCTGGGCCTTCCCAGTTGTTGTACTGGTCTTTTTTTAGAGAGCATCAGATTTTTTTGAAACTAGTAAAATAATTTTTTAATTGAGGATCATGCTGGCTTGATATTTTATGCTGGAAATGAGACGTGAATTCACAATCTTCAGGGTCATAAACTACTTTCCTTTCACATGACCATGCAATCCTTTATTACACGCAAAGACTCTAAAATAGTCGTGGTTGCAGTAATAAGATTTTCACCTGAGAGCAATCTTTAGTCTTCAAGCAGATTTTCTATTTCCATTTTCCTCTCACACTGTTTTCCACAGCAGCATCTGTAGCATAATGTAGCTTTCCAGAGGAATCAGCTGGGAGTTAGATAAGCTTTGAAACTTTGTGTCTTACGAGAGCAGCGAATCAAGAAAAACAACGATGACTCACTTTTCTCATGCAGAGAACTATTTCCATTATGTCTCCCTGTGACACCCATTTGAACATGGGAACTAGTCTCCTGTTTGAGAGCAGCAGCAACAGAGACAACAGTGAAGGGGCATAACTGAAAGATCACAACAGTCTGTCCAAATACTCCAAACTGTTTTTTTTTTCTTTTAATGACTCAGAAAAAGGAAAAGTGCCTAATGTGCAAAACATTTTCATTTTAATTTCATGCATATTAGTTGCTACAATTCAAGTCAATAAAATGTGGGTCAGGGCTACCCACTCCTTTGAAAAAACATTGTATTGGATAAATATTAAGCTTTGTCTTAATTTCTTCCTGATACAAGGCTCCTGATTTGGTCTGTGTTGTTGGGTAGGTTTTTATGTTAGAGTCTGTCATGGAACCTCATTACCATTTCAAACTATGTGAGGCAGTAATCTCAGATTCAGCTTTGGTGCTTCCTAGTTTCCTATAAATTTAAGTTGGTGAATCAGCACATGAAACCATTTGCTGTGACGATTAGATGTAGCAGCAGTGGAATCGAACCTGCAAGCTCCTTGTAATACATTCATGACCACAAATCCACCCTTGGCTTCCATAAACACATTTACTACACAGACACCAGAAATGTGTTGATTTGATGTTATTTACATATGTTGAAAAAGTAACATATAATAATAGTTGCTATTTCAGTGTGATGTAAATTTGAGTGAAAGGTGGGCTGTTGGGAAGAATACAGTCACCTCCACATGCTGCAGTCCCATCCATCCATCCATCCATCCATCCATCCACAGGGCCACATAGAGATATCAACACACACATGCACACACCCACACACACACACACACACACAAGTGTGTTTTGGTATCCTTATGGGGACCGTCCATTGACTTCCATTGATTTTAGTAACTAGATTTATACCTAACCCAAACCCTTTTCCTAACCTTAACCATTACTGATCTATAACTAACCCTAAGACTAACTAAAACTCTATTCACACCATACCTATAAACCTAACCCCTAACCCTAAAAAGGGGAGTCCCCCTCATGGGGACCAGGCTTCGGTCCCCACAAGAACCCTCGGACCCCAGAAAGATAGTAAAAGTCAGGAAACGGGTCCCCAGGAGGTCAGAAATACAAACCCACACACACACACACACACACACACATTGGGTTGCCAAATAACATAACATGCATATTTTGTATGAACATGCAAAAAGGTCAAATTTTGAATCCAAGACCTTCTTTTGCTGTTCTGCCCAACATAGATTTGTGCTATATTGATGTTTATTCATATTAAAAGCAGACTTGATGCAGTAATCTTGATACATAATGACTTGATATATAATAGAGGATAAAAAAATAAGAGACTTATATTTGCCAAATTCTCATTGTAGGTCTCATTTTTGGTTGTAGCAGATCAAATAATTCTGTGGTAAAGCCAAAGGTGGGTTATTCTACACTGGATTATGGTGGGGAGAAACAGAAAGAGCACATTTCTACTCTATTCAAACAGATGAGGGTTTACTTAAAAAAAAAATCCTGTCTCTCTAAACGGTCTTTCATTTGCTGAAGTACATATTATAATTCCTCTTAATCTGATGTTGAGAGCATAACAACAACAAGGTACTCACTTATTCAGATTTATACAGACCTGTTTATGGTTGTCTATTAGTTTCAAATACTCTTAATAACTGATATCAGCACCATAATTGATAATGATAAGCAATGAATACCAACCTGTGTATATGTGCAGAGTTCATAACATGTTTGTGATTTTTATGGACATGTGTTATTTGTATTCTACAATCTCTTTACTTTGTAACAGAGCAGGACTGGGATGTTTCCACTATGATGACATGGAAGAAGACTTTCTACACAAACGGCCAATCTTTTTGTTTCTCGAAGACACTGACTGGTTCAACACTTCTTATGAGGACTCGCACCCTTTTGAGGAGAACAATATTTTGATCGCTTTGCTATTGATCAATGGATATCTATTTTTTTCCTGCATTTAACATGGAAACTAAAAGGAGAAAAAAGCAATAATGGAACTGTGCAGTTGTGGTGCGACTTGTTGATTACCTACTAGACATTGAGCTGACCTACAAAATAACCACAGATGCACGGTAGCAGTGGCTGATCATTTGTGTGGCAGTGAAAATAGGGTGAACTATCAATAAGCACACGTACTGGATGAAATAAATGCTATAGAATAAAACATTATAAACACACTCCCTGAGTACTTTTGTCTCTTGTACAAGTTTTATGTTTCCATGTCAAAAATGCTTTTGATTGCATGTTCCAAGAAATCCCATTTTTCTTTAGCGAGCAACAGACACATACACAGATGCACACAAAGAGCAGTCAAGGGACAGGTGAAGCATCTCAGAATGCTGGAAATGTTGGCAGTCTGTAAAAAGGAGGACAGTCTGCATGTGCCCTTGTGAGCACTCAGCCATCTGCTTCATTAGAATTCCCCCTTGAGGTAACCTTCCCTTCTTCAAGAGAAACTCATTGTAAGTGAAGGGCTTTGTTTTAGATTGTCTATTGTAATTACACATTATTCTCCTCCTGTGATGCCTGCCTGCTGAGAGGAGATGAGCTGGCTTTCTGCTGCCCATTTATCATTTTATAGCCACAATAATTCATGCAGGAGAACAAGGTATAAACAATGTTGGGGCTGTTATGGTCACGTGAGCCTCCTATATTTCCTTTTTGTGGTTTTTCACTGTGGTGGTTATAAGGCGGTAGCAGTGAATGGACAACAGCACTAAAACCCATTCTGCAGCATCTGGGATAATCTGTTCTGGCTCTACTTGGGTCACACTCAACAGTAATTAATCCCATCATTACCCTGCAGGCATCAGGGTTAAATTTTGACATATGTGTGTCATCCAGAGAACTACTTGAAATTTTTGCTAGAATAACACAAACGTGTGGATTTTTAAATAAACTTCAACATGTGAAACGTACATTTTGGACAGATATTGAATTTATACTCTATCAAGGATTTTCATCTCACATTTTCTCAAATTATATTTATGTGTCATATTTAGTTTTTAATATAAATAATTTTGTCTTCCATATGTTCTGATGCTCACTATGCATATGCATCTAGCACAGTATTATTATTTTTTGGCATCTATGAGTCCAAAGCACTCAAAAACACTCAGTAACTACAGCATATCCGTATTAGTGTTGTTCCCAACCCCCCCCCCCC
>SSNP01000273.1:341603-352936 GCA_006937955.1 Pachypanchax playfairii
GGGGGGGGGGGGGGGGGAATCATTTGAAAGATTGAAAAATACTTTTTATTATATATTTAGCTAATTTAATCATTCATGACTGGTTATCCTTGCTATCCCATCCTCCTCCACTTTCCCAGAAAGACAGCTGATTTCTCTATATTTGTCTCATAAGTTTCTAGTCTTACAGACCACTCAACACCTTCACTCTACAAATCATATTCACCCAGTCGCTGATGTGCAAACAGGGAGCTACAGGGATTCAGTGTCTTGCCTAATGACACTTTGACATGTGGAGGTGGAAGCTGGGATCAAACCACAAACTTTCACATTAGAATTCGACCACGCTTCCCACTGAGCCACAGCCATCTCACAGTTAGTAGTTGTGTTTGCTGTCCCTCTTCACAGGCAGAGGGTGAATTGTAGAAAGAAGATGTGCCTCCTCTTTCCTCAGCATGCAGCCATTGTTCCCGTTTTATTGTATTACTCCATGTCCTTGAGCGTTCGGCAGCCAGGCATGGCCTTTGAACTGAGGACGGAAAGCAGACTGGAGCAGCCATAACATATATCACATGGGTTTAAATTCTAACTGCAAAACAGGCCTGGCACCAAACCATCAGCATGATGTCTGAGTGAAAAAGCTTGATGGTCTGTTTTAATGGGATTCTGTCCAGATCAGAACTTTTCAGGCCTCTCAATGGAAACAAAACCAACTAAAAATAAAATAAATGTTTAAATAATGTTGGTGTGGCAGTGAACCATAATCACCGCATGTATCTTAGGTATTCAAAGATTAATAGGTGTTTAACAAGACTCAAAACAGGATCTTCTAAAAGAACAAATTACTCTGTGTGTGTATGTGTGTGTGTGTGTGTGTGGGTTTGTATTTCTGACCTCCTGGGGACCCGTTTCCTGACTTTTACTATCTTTCTGGGGTCCGAGGGTTCTTGTGGGGACCGAAGCCTGGTCCCCATGAGGGGGACTCCCCTTTTTAGGGTTAGGGGTTAGGTTTATAGGTATGGTGTGAATAGAGTTTTAGTTAGTCTTAGGGTTAGTTATAGATCAGTAATGGTTAAGGTTAGGAAAAGGGTTTGGGTTAGGTATAAATCTAGTTACTAAAATCAATGGAAGTCAATGGACGGTCCCCATAAGGATACCAAAACACACTTGTGTGTGTGTGTGTGTGTGTGTGTGTGTGTGTGTGTGTGTGTGTGTGTGTGTGTGTGGGTGGGTGGGTATGTGTGTGTGTGTGGGTGCGTGCATGGGTGGGTGTGTGGATGTGGGTGCGTGTGTGTGTGTGTGTGTGTGTGTGTGTGTGTGTGTGTCTGGGGGTTTGTATTTCTGACCTCCTGAGGACCAGTTTCCTGACTTTTACTATCTTTTTGGGGTCCGAGGGTTCTTGTGGGGACCGAAGCCTGGTCCCCATGAGGGGGACTCCCCTTTTTAGGGTTAGGGGTTAGGTTTATAGGTATGGTGTGAATAGAGTTTTAGTTAGTCTTAGGGTTAGTTATAGATCAGTAATGGTTAAGGTTAGGAAAAGGGTTTGGGTTAGGTATAAATCTAGTTACTAAAATCAATGGAAGTCTATGGACGGTCCCCATAAGGATACCAAAACACACTTGTGTGTGTGTGTGTGTGTGTGTGTGTGTGTGTGTGTGTGTGTGTGTGTGTGTGTGTGTGTGTGTGTGTGTGTGTGTGTGTGTGTGTGTTTTCTGACCTCCTGGGGACCCGTTTCCTGACTTTTACTATCTTTCTGGGGTCCGAGGGTTCTTGTGGGGACCGAAGCCTGGTCCCCATGAGGGGGACTCCCCTTTTTAGGGTTAGGGGTTAGGTTTATAGGTATGGTGTGAATAGAGTTTTAGTTAGTCTTAGGGTTAGTTATAGATCAGTAATGGTTAAGGTTAGGAAAAGGGTTTGGGTTAGGTATAAATCTAGTTACTAAAATCAATGGAAGTCAATGGACGGTCCCCATAAGGATAACAAAACACACTTGTGTGGGTGTCTGTGTGTGTGTGTGTTTGTGTGCGTGCGTGGGTGGGTGGGTGGTATAAGGGAAAGGAGAAGATGTAAAGACATCTTTCTGTCAAAAAATCTTCAAAACAAGAGTGAAAAAATAAAGTTTAAGTTGAAATATTCTTCGTATGTTTCTGGATAATAACTGCAGGCAAGATTTCAGATTCAGATTCAAGCCCCGCCTCCTTCTGAGACAGAAGATGGAAAACAAGAAGAAAGTTAAAGTAAGCATTGTTCCTCTACATTTCAAGTGAGTTTTTTCCTAGTGTCCTCTAGGCCAGGATAGTTCTTACACACTAATTTGTCATAATTGTCTGTAAGATGAAATCCTTTATGGTTTTTACTGCATTATTTATTTTTTTTCCTCTCTCTTATTACAGAACACTAAAAGAAACAGATTTCACCATATAGTTTAATGGACTGCTGAGCAATCAGGGTGCATTCACAGGAAAAAATAATTAAAAAAGAAGGTAGTCAGGGAGAGAGGAAGCTGCTGCAAAGAAAAAGAATAACAAATCAAAAGTGAAACATGGAGAAAAATTAACACATGGCCTTGTGGTGTAATTTTTAAATAACTAGTATGTACTAATTGCCATTCAGTTTTGAGCTGCTGTTCATTTGACTGCTTTGAAATGATTCCTAGGCTTTTGCCAACATGACTTCACAAAGAATCACATCACTTGAAGCTCAGGGAGACGTGCAAATCACTCACACATTTGGTGATTCTCTCCTTCTGCCTGTCAGCTCTGCAAAGTTGTACCACTTGTGACAGTTTCTTGCTTCTTTCCTAAAAACCATTGGGAATCAATGTTGCAAAAGTTAAAGTCATAAAAAGGTTTGTTCTTTTGAATCACAACAAAACAGATCTGGTTCAATGTGGGACAAAAGTTTGTATAATTATTATTATTCTGTCTCTTGGGTGCAGGATAAACAAGTTATTAAATGCTGAAATATCATTTAGGTTGTGGGTTATGGCTCATTTTTTATTTACTTTTTTCCAGTTTATCAGTTAGATTTATGACATAAGTAAAATAGTAACACAAACACTAAAGTAGTAAAATTCATGCTAAGTCAATCCTTCAGTATCATATGAAAAAAAATCTGTTTGTGTAAAAATGAGTTTTTATAAGGAAACTAATCCTCTCTAAATAATGTTTGATGTTTTAACTTAAAAGTTTTATAGAAGGTACTTTTAATCGCTAACTTTGCAAAAATGTTATTGCATGCAGTTCTTTAAGTGAGTGTCTTTGCTGCTCAAAGAAATAATTTTAACATTTATAGCACAGAGAGAATATGTTTCTAAATAAAACTGTAGTGCAGTTGAGTGTGTGTGTGTATCTATGATGCTGCTGTGCTTTCCAGAGGAGGGTGTGTGTACCATCCTTGCGTATAAAGCATGAGGATGTGAAAGATGTGCTGAGGTGACGGGTGATTGATGGAGTTCCTCTGTGACCAGTATGAACGTACTGTGCCCGTTTGTCAAACAAATGAAAAAACAAAAAATAAAAAGTCTATTTATGTCTCGTACCACTTCCTGTCAACAATGGAAAAAAAAATCTGTTCAGATCTGAATATTTCTCACCATTTACCAGATTCTTGTTTTATTTCTTCCTGTTATAAGTAACCGCTTTTTGTTAGTTTTCTTTGCTCACCACCAGAAACTGCTGCTTTTATTCCTTAAGGTGTCAGTGGTAGTTAATGGAGGCGCAGACTGATGAATGATGATGAAAAACATGTTCTGCTTTTTATTTCCAAGCTGAAAATAATTGACTGACATCTCTGAGTCTCTCCATGATAATGTTAATTCCCATGAACTCTGTCAGCATGACGAAGTGCTGCAAACCTAATAATGGCTCAAAATTCCACAGATTATGTCTTTAATGAGAAACCACAGCAGATCTGTGACTGGATCAGTAATAACTAATCGAGGGTGTTTTTTTTACTGTGGGAATGGCTCATCTAACCAATTCGGGACCAGAATTTATGACTCAAAGCTGCAAATGGTCAAAAATCTTGTGCTTGGCAATATTTTGTGTTTTTTCATTTTATATCTAAGGAAAAAATGGAGGCATTGCCTAATTATGGCACAGATTGAACAATAAGTTATCTGTTTATGGTGAATATGGTGATGATTAATCCCATAATGCCTAAGTGATCATATCTGATAATTCTAACAGCTCTCCCTCTTTAACAAGATCAGTACTTTCCTTAAAAACCTGCTATATTGGATCTAACTTTACACAAGTCGTCTGCCCTCTGGTGGAAAATCTGAGTACTACATGTGCCTGGTTAATATTTCATGTACCAGACTTTAAACATATTAAAGAAAAACAAATGAAATGTAAGACTTTAAAGCAAATAAAACTCTGTGTCAGTATTCGAAGTAGTGTTAATGCATATTATGACATTATGTTCATTTTAGCAATGATGAGTTAATTTGCAGATCAAGTTTATATTAATAATTGCCTCAAACAAATAAACAATTAATATTGTTGGAGTTTTTTTAGATAAAATGCAGAGACCCAGCTGATTTGGTGATTTCATGTATTTATTTTATCTGTCATGTGTAATATCATCCTCATCATCAATAACATCCAATTTCTAGAGCTTTATCACGTGTGAAAATAATGAATAATTCTGTTATTCAGCGTTCCCAGTTTTGAGTCAACACCATGTGATACGTGTGATGGTTTTTTGAAACAACGTAACTAACTGGGTGCATCCAGTCATTGTGTGAAGTGACCGCAGTGAAACGTCTGCACGCAGGGAGCTGCAAGGTGAATTTAATCATCCCCACATAAGACTTTGCACTCAAAGAGATCCCAGCAAGGGAAAATCCACCTCCTGATCCCCTGCTAAAAAAAGAAAAATCCCTGGGAAAATAATAGCACAGTTTTTCTCTTGTTTCATGTTGGTGGATAATGAGAAACTGAAACTCCAGAAGCCCGTGTTGTTTCTTATTTTTTTCTCTCTTTTTATTCTTTCACTACTTTGCTAACATGTCTTCCCTTCTCCTCATTCCATCATCCTAAATCACTCTGGTTGCATGTGGACAAACATACAGTTAATAAATCTTAGAGCCAGCAGGAAAGTTCTTGTACTACTTGTATGTGGGTGTATGTGTTTGAAGGAAAACCAGACATACATCAGTGTATCAGTTTATTCAGTCTTTGGGCAGAACCATAAAAATCCCTCTTCTCTTTAGACGTTTGTTTGTTTGTTTGTTTGTTTGTTTGTTTGTTTGTTTGTTTGTTTGTTTGTTTGTTTGTTTGTTTTCATGTGTATAGTGGTAAAATGTATTATGTAAGTTGAAAGGCATAATGAACAGGAACACAGCTCCAAAGTACAAAGTACATTGACCACTATCACATGACAAAATGATGATGCGGCGTTAAAGCCAAGTCTGTATTTGGGTATGGATGTTCTGTGCCATGTCACGGCTGACAGGCCGGGTCACATAAATTGATATGCAGGTGCATAAAAAGCACAGGGTTTCCTGCAGCATGCAGGCAGCTCTCATGTCAGAGATCTACTGAGGCATGACTTGTACAGAGACACAAACACACACACATCCCCTCTCTAGGTATCCATCCACCACAGGACAGCTGATAAAAATATCACAGGGGCCTATCAAGCAATTAAACAAGGAGACACAGCAGAGTGTGTTGGCTGCTTAATGGCTTCGGCCTCCCTGCAGAGAAGTCAGTGTGACTGGCTGGTTATTTTTATTGGATTTAATCGAATACTTTTATTGAAAGTCAGGTTTATGAAACAAAATAAACTATTTTGTGAGATTTAAAAATATTTTAATTTCCTTTTCATATTTTTTTCTGTTGATAAGAAGGATGCAAGACAGCTTAGAACAACTTATAAGTGAACCCATATGTGATTTAACATGTATAAAAAGTTGTCATGTGTAATCACAAGACATTTGGAGGTTTTATATATTATTATTAAGTCACAATAAATGTTCTTGTAATTCATCGTAGTTTGCATTTTACTCCTAATAGTTTATTATAAACAGATTCATTTTGAAACCCAGCAATGTTCACCAGTGGCTTGAAAGAAGTTTTCTTTTAGTAAAAGTTGGTTTTGTTATTAAACTCTGCAACAAATGAGCTGAATGCATTTTGCCGAAACATACTTATTTTATGTTATTTTATAGTTTCTTCATTATAAATAAGATCAGAAGAGAAACATCACCATGTGATTGGCTTGTAAAGCTTCTGTTGGGATGTTCAGGCCTTGGATTTCACCTTCTCTGATGCTGCTGCTCTATCCAGCAGTCCCACTTTGTGTTTTGATCATCACCAAATTTGGTTTCACATTCAGAGACTTCCAATCTGGTCTCTGAGACTATCAGCATCACCCCAACGGCATTCCTTGTATGCAGAAACGCCCTGACCCTGATAGTGATCCTGCTAGCAGACGTGTGGAGCATCATGGAAGAGACAGATCTGGACTCCATAATGGACTTTCCTGGAGCCTAAATGGACATTATCAGCTTGCTGATAGAGGCTGGTATCAGCTCCATGTTTCAGGCCCTGCCATGACCACCACTCTCACCTCAGCAGGAGCTCTTTGATGAACTCCATATCACCTCACACAATCTGAGTGATACAACATGACACCATCTTAGACTTGGGCTGAGGCAGGAGACTGTGTGGGTTTATTTGTATATTTGGAGTGTGTATCTGTGTGTATGAGAGAGACGACAGACAAAAACAATGAAGGATACAGAAAAAGAAAGAAGTGTCAGTGTGTGTTTCATGTTCCCTCTTTTCAGGCTGCAGTTAATGGGCACAGATAGTAACCTCTCTATTACAGCAACAGTAACCTAAACAGACATAAACATTCACCACAGAGGCTGAACCTCGATTTGGAGGAAAATGTATGTTGGATAGAAAAACCCTTTTTCAGCTCACATACAGACAAAACTCTGTTATATGTATTTTCACTCAGGGTTTTTTATTTTCTTAAACTTATAATGAACATATTTACAAGACAGAATGTCCAACATTTCATATGGGCATTACTTATATTTTGCAATATAATAAGAAACTACAGGACCATATTTGGAAAAGATAATTTAATATTACAAAGTTTAAATCAAAAGATTTTCAAGCAAAACACAGTATAATAAATCTGGCTGATGATTATGTAACTGATAACTGTCCTTGGAGGTGAGAGCAGCAAACCCAATGAGTCTTTAGGTGAAGACGAAACAACCAGAAATAAAAACATGTTCAGTTCCATTAACATCCTAAGAACAGCTGAGTGAGTCCTGTTCCTGCCTGTTCTTCCTCCCCAGCTCAGCCTCCCTGTGTGTGTGTGTGTGTGTGTGTGTGTGTGTGTGTGTGTGTGTGTGTGTGTGGGTTTGTATTTCTGACCTCCTGGGGACCCGTTTCCTGACTTTTACTATCTTTCTGGGGTCCGAGGGTTCTTGTGGGGACCGAAGCCTGGTCCCCATGGGGGGGAATCCCCTTTTTAGGGTTAGGGGTTAGGTTTATAGGTATGGTGTGAATAGAGTTTTAGTTAGTCTTAGGGTTAGTTATAGATCAGTAATGGTTAAGGTTAGGAAAAGGGTTTGGGTTAGGTATAAATCTAGTTACTAAAATCAATGGAAGTCAATGGACGGTCCCCATAAGGATAACAAAACACACTATTTCTGACCTCCTGGGGACCCGTTTCCTGACTTTTACTATCTTTCTGGGGTCCGAGGGTTCTTGTGGGGACCGAAGCCTGGTCCCCATGGGGGGGAATCCCCTTTTTAGGGTTAGGGGTTAGGTTTATAGGTATGGTGTGAATAGAGTTTTAGTTAGTCTTAGGGTTAGTTATAGATCAGTAATGGTTAAGGTTAGTAAAAGGGTTTGGGTTAGGTATATATATAGTTACTAAAATAAATGGAAGTCAATGGACGGTCCCCATAAGGATACCAAAACACACTTGTGTGTGTGTGTGTGTGTGTGTGTGGGTTTGTATTTCTGACCTCCTGGGGACCCGTTTCCTGACTTTTACTATCTTTCTGGGGTCCGAGGGTTCTTGTGGGGACCGAAGCCTGGTCCCCATGAGGGGGACTCCCCTTTTTAGGGTTAGGGGTTAGGTTTATAGGTATGGTGTGAATAGAGTTTTAGTTAGTCTTAGGGTTAGTTATAGATCAGTAATGGTTAAGGTTAGGAAAAGGGTTTGGGTTAGGTATAAATCTAGTTACTAAAATCAATGGAAGTCAATGGACGGTCCCCATAAGGTAACAAAACACACGTGTGTGTGTGTGTGTGTGTGTGTGTGTGTGTGTGTGTGTGTGTGTGTGTGTGTGTGTGTGTGTGGGTTTGTATTTCTGACCTCCTGGGGACCCGTTTCCTGACTTTTACTATCTTTCTGGGGTCCGAGGGTTCTTGTGGGGACCGAAGCCTGGTCCCCATGGGGGGGAATCCCCTTTTTAGGGTTAGGGGTTAGGTTTATAGGTATGGTGTGAATAGAGTTTTAGTTAGTCTTAGGGTTAGTTATAGATCAGTAATGGTTAAGGTTAGGAAAAGGGTTTGGGTTAGGTATAAATCTAGTTACTAAAATCAATGGAAGTCAATGGACGGTCCCCATAAGTATAACAAAACACACTTGTGTGTGTGTGTGTGTGTGTGTGTGGGTTTGTATTTCTGACCTCCTGGGGACCCGTTTCCTGACTTTTACTATCTTTCTGGGGTCCGAGGGTTCTTGTGGGGACCGAAGCCTGGTCCCCATGGGGGGGACTCCCCTTTTTAGGGTTAGGGGTTAGGTTTATAGGTATGGTGTGAATAGAGTTTTAGTTAGTCTTAGGGTTAGTTATAGATCAGTAATGGTTAAGGTTAGGAAAAGGGTTTGGGTTAGGTATAAATCTAGTTACTAAAATCAATGGAAGTCAATGGACGGTCCCCACAAGGATACCAAAACACACTTGTGTGTGTGTGTGTGTTCTGCTGACAAAGATATGACTCTCAAAGGGCTGTCACAATGCAGCTCAAAGCTTCCCAATTTCTGCCTCTTAGCTGCCCTCAATCCCACATTTTATGATGGAAAAATAAACTAGTCCACACATCACAACATCCTGGACCATCGTCAAAATGACTCATTACTCTTTGCTTCACACACGACTCGCCCCTCCACGAATCATCTAAATCTCCTTTCAGAATGGCTGGCACCTCCTCACGCCAGTTTAGCCTGCATGTCACCCTTCCACTGCAGTGACCTTGAGACAGTGATGAAGGCGGGATGTTGTTCCCATAACTGCTGCAATACAGTGTCTCTCCTGACACGACAAACGTACACAGAGCTGAAATGGCTCTCGCTTACACTGACAGCTGGGGGGAGGGCAGAAAAAAATCCCCCTCTAACATATCCACATCAATCAAAACAGGATTAGACTGCCTCTCTCCGGTCCTTTTTATTTCTCATTAACTTAAAGTTGCTAATGAAATACAGAAACACTCCACTGCAGCAGAGCCACTTTATAGCTTGTATCTTTACTCATTTAATTAATTCCCAAAAGATTCAACATCAGCTGTATAACCAGATAACAAACCAACATTAAAAATTTATTTTATCAACATTATCAACAGCAAAAACTGTTTCTAGCAGCAAGATGCTCAGAATAAATGCTACGACAATGTGTGAAAACAAAACGTCTGTTGTGATCAACTACCTCCTGAGGTGATGATGATCTGCCACCGAAGAGAAACTTTTGACTGGTCATGTGTTCCACTAAACGTTTTTTGGGAAAAGAAAAGTGGGCAACTAATATATTCTTAATCAAATAAAAACAGTAGGAAGTGATGGGAGTGGAAGGCAGTTGTTAATACGATGTTTTCTTCCTTCCACATGCAGGTTTCCAGGTGTTATGGTTCATCATTCACCTTTATCCTCCACTTTCATCCATACGCTCTGACAGAAACTTGAAAAGCCCAATCCTTGTCAAATGCTCAGTACTTTTTAAGCTACACTTTAATAAAAATGAAAGCCTGGTCAGCTTAAAGTTCCTTATTTTCTGTAGCCACTCACAGCTCAGCTGGGAATGAGGGTGAAATCACAGGATCCCAGGGCAGTGACTGTCCTCTCTGACCACCTGAGCTTCTGCTTTATTTACTGGCAGCTGACTCGGGCAGCGCCCAACAAATTTGTTGCTTCATACTGATTTGAGATGTAGTTATAGACTCACCCTGTCCGGTTACACCTCTGCTTCTCACTTTTTCTCCATTCCACAATAAAAGAAAAAAAAATCTTTACCACATTTTAACAAAAAAAAAAATACTCATGGAGTAGTTGGGCATTCCTACAGCAACCAGGCCCTGTGGTAAAGGCAGAGATATCAAACCAAGCCCAATGCCATTTGCATACAAATTGCCCAGCTGGTACCTTGTTGTTATGACAACGGCCCACAGCTCTCAGAATTCATTTGGAAGTGAAATATAAAAGGAGAACAGGCACCAAGGAGTGCCGTCATTGATGAAATTCCCTCTGCTTTTAAGATGATGGTGACACCGTGTTCACAGATGAATCCATTCACCTTACAGTACTTGGAGGACATGTCAAGGGTGTAATATACGGTGGGGGTGGGGGAATGGTGGCGGGGGGTGGGGCATAATCACAATGTATTTAAAATCCATTTGGATCAAAATGAGAAGAAACTGCAAAAAGACTGAAAGATCTCGTGGCTGTCCTTTCAAGATACTCAGTTTGTGCAGCTGTCTTAAAACTAATGAGCAGTTCCTTGTTGAGACACATTTTCCCTCTTTGGAGTTCACCGGATTTTGTAAAAAATTTTAACATTTTAAAAAACTGTATGTATTTACTTGCAATGAGTCACATCCAAACCTCAGATAGAAAGCGAGAGTGAACTGCTGACAACACAGTGTCCTCTGCTGGCAGATTGTGGGAGGGAGTTTACTCACCCGCCTGTCTGGATAAACAGATAATATTTGGCTCAAGGGCAAGTGAACTGATGCTTTTCCAGAGTCATCCTGGCTCAGTTTACTGGTCAGGTAAATTGTCCTGCGCTGGGCTCCATGAGCATTCTGTCAACCCAGCTTGTTTATTTATTTAACCAATCCCCATGAGATGTTAGTTTAATCATTGGCCTCTGAGCTGCTGTTGAACCACCTCAGTCATAAAAATCAGCCCTGGTTTTATTACTTGATCTCAGCCCTACGTATGCACTTTTCCATTAATGGCATGTTAATGATGGCCGAGACCTCAGCGGTTGTTCTGTTACAGATTATTAAAGACAACTGGTGCAAACTACCTCAACCCGGATTAAAAAGCCTTTCTCAGCAACAACACAGAAGGATGTGTGTGTGTGTGTGGGGGGGGGG
>SSNP01000273.1:352979-377255 GCA_006937955.1 Pachypanchax playfairii
TGGAAGTCAATGGACGGTCCCCATAAGGATAACAAAACACACTTGTGTGTGTGTTTGTGTGTGTGTGTGTGTGTGTGTGTGTGTGTGTGTGTGTGTTACAACCTCTACCTCAGGGTGGAAGCAGAAGGAAGGTGACACATTGTGCCTCTCCAGCATATAAATGGAGTTGTCTACCCGCTGGCATTACAGCATGACAGTTTAGTAAGTTTCGTCTCCCTGAACGTGCAACTCATCCCAAGGTCACAGCTAGCCTGCAGCTCTGATCTTTACTACAGAAGCATTGGACTCATTTGTCACCTACCATCCAATCCAACATGACAACTCGATGGGGACTCTGTGGAGCAGGGAAGATCAGCCATGATTTCAGTGTGGCCATGAAGACTCTGCCTCCTAAAGATCATCAGGTTCTCACTACAACAACTATCTTGTCATCGTTACATCAGGGGACTATGTTCATCCTTTCCTTTTTTCTTGAATACTACAGATAGCAGCGATTGCATCGAGAAGCACTGACAGTGCTAAGGATTTTGCAGTGAAGCATGGTATTCCTAAAGCTTACGGCAGTTATGAGGAGCTGGCAGAAGACCCAGACATCGGTGAGTTCAGCGCTAACATCAGACTAGCTGCCCAGGCAAAGATAATTCTCTCCTGGTGTTCCTGTTAGAGAATGAAAATGAAACACCTGTGTCATCACAGATATTGTATACCTGGGGGTGCTGCACACAGTACACTGGCAAGTTGGTCTTCTGTTCCTTAAGGCTGGGAAGAACGTATTGTGTGAGAAACCATTTGCCATGAACTCCAGGCAGGTGAAGGAGCTGGTTGAGGAAGCCAAGAAAAACAACGTTTTCCTGATGGAGGTAAGATTGACTGTATCTCAGATTCCAGTGTCCAAATAACAAACATTTGGGAGCCATTACAGCCATAATTCAATCCAATCACTAACACCAGATACACATCTAAAAAAAACTGAGAAACGTCACTCATTCAACTATGAAGATGGTTGAGTTTAGTTTTAATACTCCTTTTACATTGACATGCCAGCATATGCATTATGTTGTTAGATGTGTTTCTAGATAATATAATAATAATAATATAGACGGTTTTGTCTGTCCTCTCTTAGTGTTTAAATTTAGGGTTATAGATTGTAAGCAAAATATAATTCTTTAGTATTTAGGACTATAACTCTGCAGATTACCAGACAGTGATCATCTTTTCTCCTCATTGCACAAAAAAAGGGTTTTTTTTGGCCTCAGTTTTGTTGAGTTAGGTCAGATGTGTACTAATTTGCCACAACACTAATGTATCACAACCAAACAACACAAGCTGTTTTAAAACACTAGTCTGGTGACTTTTAAGAGGATGTTGAAAGGACATTGCAGCTCCATGTTAAAAAAAAACATACCTGTAGTTCTTTTTGCACATCTGTAAAGAAATAAAATGGTAAATGTCCTGTACTTGTATAGTGCTTTTCTAGTTATTCAGACCACTCAAAGCACTTTAACACTACAAGTTCTACATTTACCCATTCACACAACCCAGGATGTTGTCTGGGGGGAGAGGGTAGGGGCTAACACTCACACAACCTGATGTGTAAATGAGGGGGCAACATGGGGTTTAGTGTCTTGCACAAGGACACTTCGACATGTTGCAGAAGCCGGCATTGATCCACCAACCTTCCAATTGGTAGACAACCACTCTAACCACTGAGCCACAGCCGCTCTATACAGACCATATATTTTTGCACATCTTCCACAGATTTGTTAACAAACCATCAAACTTTTGAAAGTTCAGTCTGAGCTCTTTTCTGAGTGATGTGAGATTGTCTGCTTTCCCTTCCAGGCCATCTGGTCCCGCTGTTTCCCCGTACATGCTGAGGTACGCAGGTTGCTTGAGGAAGAGGCTGTAGGGGAGGTGAAGCTGGTGAAGGCTTACTTTGGCTCCCCTCAGCTCCACATTCCCCGCTCAGTGGAGAAGGAGCTGGGTGGAGGAGCTCTGCTGGACATTGGAGTGTACTGCCTGCAATTTGTGCTGATGGTGTTTAACGGCGAGAAGCCAGAGTCCATCCAGGCTACAGGGGTGCAACTTGACTCCGGTATGAATCTGCAGACAGCAGAAATGAGCGGGTATCATTAACCACACAGCATGAATGAATAATCACAAACCGAGTGTCACTGGAGAGAAAAACCCACGTACTGAAATACCGTCAGAGTGACAAGGGAGAGTCTTTGATAGAAACTCACATGTGAAAGAATTTCAGTGTAAACACCTCTGGGCACAATTCGTCTTTCAGAAAATCAAAGACTTACTGTTATTAAGACGTCATACTAATCCAAATCCCCCTCAGAGAATACAGTAATGCAGTAAAACTGACAGGATGAAATGTAACTACATGGCTAACAGTTACATCACACCATACATGAATTAGCTTTTTTCTTGCCTCCATAACAGCTTATTGAGTGTGTGACAGTTTGTTTTTTGTGTATTTGTTGACATTTTTATGCAAAAGAATAATGCCATTAGAGTTATATACAGAACTAATAGAAAACAAAATAAATCAGCTATATTGGTTCATTCTTTTATTTTTTGCTCAGCAGTTTGATAAGTGTTTTTGACATTCTTGGCAGGAGTGGATGAATCAGTGGTTGTAGTGATGAAGTTCTCCAGGAAGAGGATGGCCTTATGTGCCTTTTCAATTGCAACTCAACTTCCAAATGATGCGGTCATCAGTGGTACCAAGGGCTCAGTTAAAGTATGTTAAACCTTTTCTGCACAGGAACATTTCTCTTAATGAAGAAATATTAGACATATGTAAAGACTAAAAGAAATACTTCAGGTTATTTATAGAGAAGATTATGAACAAATAATATCTAACCTGATTGCTCTTTGAAATCTTCCATCTGGAGAAATATAAAGTGTTTCTGATCAGACTGACAAGCTAACCGCTAGTCTAAGTAAAACAAAAGCTAGCAACTTAAAACAACTCTAATTTCAAAAATGTAACTGCAGCTCATGTTAATTTGGTTTTATGAACCTTTAGTTTGGAGGTTTTACAGAGAATTCGGTCGTAGCAGCAGCTGAGAGGAAACGCTACAGCTAGCTGCTGCATTTATGAGTTTTGTAAACTTGATTCCAGTCAAAAAGTACAAAAATAAAAATAAAAATAGCACTCACATGAAATGCTATGAAATTTGTGATTTCATTTATATATTATTTCACTCGGTTCTTGGTACCACTTGGACTAGCCTTTAGCTCATCACTACCGTCAGAATGAATCTGTATTTCTCAAAACTGAGCTTGATAAAAGAGCAATCTGAAACTAATTTAATTTAATTCTAACCATTTACCAATTAAATAGACGTTTTTAGATTGTGTGACTAGATTTTAAGACAAAAACACGACTTCCTTTTTACTCTTTAGGTCCTCAGCCCCATGCACTGCCCTACCAAACTGGTGATGAACGACAAAGAAAAGGAATATCCTCTGCCTCAGTCATGTCTTCCTATGAATTTCACCAACAGCACTGGGCTTCGCTACGAGGCAGAAGAAGTGAGGCAGTGCCTGCTGAAAGGTAGGTCAGGATAAAAGGAAAGGTGTGCATATGTCTTCAAAAGCTCCCATTGCTTGAACAGCTCAAATCACAGTTTCAAAGAAAAGGTGAGTTTAAAAGAAAGACGTTGCAATTCAGTGAAACTGTTACATTTTGTTGCTTGTGGTGAAACTTTAGATGAAAAGTCCAACACAATTGCAGCCATCAGATTGTGACAGAACTGGTACTGCTGTCTGTCCTTGAAGCGTCCTCTGTTACATGTTGCATTACAGGCTTGTTGTTTCTGCTTCTCACATTCATTTGCATAATCATTTCATTCCTGCTTTACACACATGGTATGATTTTGAACAAATGTGTGCCCCTCTGTTCAAGTGACCTGGTTCCTGTTTCGGTATCCACAGGACTAAAGGAGAGCCCACGGATGCCTCTTGCAGAATCCATCTTACTGACAGAGATCATGGATGAAATCAGGAAACAGGTGGGAGTTGTCTTCAGCCAGGACAGACAGTGACATCACTCCAAAGCAGAGAGGTTTCACTTGACCCACAATAAACCTACTTGTGGAACACAAAAAGAGGGAGAGGGAGAGAGAGAGAGAGAGAGAGAGCTGCTTGAGGCTTCGAATTGTAAGAATAAGCAGATCACACGTGGCACAGGGGGACAAAGCCTGAGCAGACTCACCAGCGATTACTGCAGAAATTAGAACTGGGATTTGCTATTGAAATGAACAATCAGTTGATTATAAAAAAAATTTAAATTCTATGTGTTGATCTGTTTTTTCACATCCAGACTCTATAGCTACAAACAGTGATTCATTTGAAATAAACACCGTCCAATAAAATACAAAAGAAGATAAAGATCTTTTAAGCAGATAAATTACACTGTAAACAGGTTTGTTGTGTCTCAGCCTCCTTTAATGAATTCTTGTACCCATGAAGACAAACTCATCTGTCACTAAGAGGTGTGTGATTGATGAATCCAATAAAGATCTGATTGTAAAAGCCGTGTTTTCTTTCAAACTGTTCTGACTGGAGAAAAGAAGAGACTCTAAATGGCACATTTAAATGCAGGTGTTTCAGTCATGTCTGACCACTGCAGCAGTGCACGATTAAAAAAAAAGGTTGTGCGGTCTACTTTTCAAGGTTATGACAGTGGAAGGCTTCTGTGAGTCAGCAGAGAGCACGGCTCATTTAATGTTCACTCTCAACCTTTTGGGCTCACAGGACATTTAAAATTTGGAGACGTATGTGATACATCCCATGACTGTAAAACAAAACATTGCAGTATTATTTTATCTTTTTTATTCTGATGGATTATTAACATTTTTTCCACAGCTGGTGCAGTGACCGACATCAACATTCACATATTCACATAAATAAAATGACTGAGTAGATAATAAACCCAAAAAGCGAAAATAATCTAACGTTATACAAAATAAATATTATAATTAATGTAATTGTTATAACATAGAATTTAATTGAACTTGAAAGTAGTTGAAGTATTGTACACAATATTTATTAGACAAATTAAAACATTTTTTTTGTCATAAGATTCATCTCCAGTGACAAAGTTACAAAGACATTTTTTTTTCTTACACAGATTTTTGTGTTATTTTTTATGCCAAAATACAACTTCAGTTCCAAAAAGTTGGGATGCTGCATAAAATAGAAATAAAAACTATGCAATAATTTGAAAGATTCATAAACCCATATTTTATTGAATTTCCTCTGAATAACTCCATGAAATATTCCTGAATTTCACGTCTAACACTTATATTTTAATGCAGTTGCAGTTTTGCGCATATCAGTTTAAAATACACAGTGACTCTGCAGTGAAACAACATATTTAGAGTTTTATATTTAAAATAAATCCAAATATAATTTCATTCTTTAAGTCATTGAAAACTGATTCTATTGTGTATTCTGAATTAAAGATTGTACTTATGTTTCAGAAACATGTACAAATGAATGAATGAATGAATGAATGAATGAATGAATGAATGAATGAATGAATGAATGAATGAATGAATGAATGAATGAATGAATGAATCATTTAGATCCAGAGATTCAGCTGTTAAACTGCTGAAGTTTGCAACAGTCATCCAGGAAGGAGACGAGTCTGCTCACAGACTGGAAGTGGTCCTCTGATGCAATCGGTACCATCTACCAACACTAAAACCTGTGGAGATAGGAGTGGATTTCAGGAGGAGGCCTCCACCCTTGCCCCACATTATCATAAACAACACAGCTGTAACTATGGTGGACGCATCCAGGTTTCTAGGGACCACCATCAACCAGGACATGAAATGGACAGCTAACATAGTCATTAAAAAGGTCCAGCAGAGGCTGAACTTCCTGCAGTGACTCAAGAGTTTAACCTGCCACAGAACAGGAGCTGCAGAAGAATTTCTACAACCAAACTAGACAGAAACAGACTGCAGAGAACTACAAGGTCTACAGAGAGAATCACTGGTGCTGATCTGCCCTCCATCCAGGACCTGGACTCCTCCAGAGTGGTGGTATCTGAAGGGACCTTCTCACCCAGGATCTCACCTCTTCTCTTTAGGTGTAGCAGTAACTCAGGAGATCGAGCAGGTTGCCTTGTAACCGGAGGGTCACCTGTATGAATCCCGCTCCCTCCAGAAAAGATTGATATGCTGTTGTGTCATTGGGCAAGACACTTAACCCACCTTGCCTGTTTGGTGGTGGTCAGAAGGTCTGGTGGTGTCTGGCAGCCTCACCTCTGTCAGTGTGACCCAGGACAGGTGTGACTATGCGTGTAGTTTATCACCACCAAACGTATGTGTATGTGAATAAGTGAATGACAGACTGTAGTGTGAAGTGTTTTATGTACTTTGACTTGAAATGCTCAATACAAGTACATACAAGTCATTCTCTTCTCTCTCCTCAGGTGGCGCTACAGATCTCTGTAAGCCAAAACCACAAGACACAACAACAGTTTTTCCTGCAGGCCCTCACCATGTTGCACAAACATGTTTAACACCTTAATGAAGAAATAACTTATTATTGTCATGGAAATAATGATTTATTATCTGTACCACCTGACTTCCAACCATCAATAAGACAATTATGGTGGATCATGCTGCTAATGTATCTTGTGTGCATTATATCAAACGATACCTATCTTTACATGTCTCTCTGTAAGTACAAGTGAAAAAGTTCTTGTGTGAAACATACTTGGCCAAATAAATCTGATTGTAATTACAGTAAATTGAGCTGAAATGCTGAAAAGAAACAAGCTCTGCGACCCTCTGCTGAACAGAAGAACAATATATAAACAAAAAACAGATAAGGCAACAATTAACTTGTTGTTCATTACTGAGAATTCAAAATATCTCTAAGCAGCCTTTAAGACAATTAGCCCTGATAGCCTTTTAAAGACTGTGTAGATTTACACCATCAGCTCAGAGCTCAGTCCTCATGCCTTAATGATGGGATGGCCACAAGTGGGGACATGCTGTATAAATTCAAGGTCAACAACTGCCAAAGTTGAAAAGTTCAGTGAGAGATTTTTGCCAGAGACAAATTGTTAAGTTTAATGGTGGAATTTTAATAAACAAATTTTAAATACTTGATTTTAATCCAAATTTAGGATAATTACACGTTGTTTGCTGTTCACATGCAAGAAATCCATGTTTTATAACACAAAGACCCAACACCACCTTATCAAAACAAATGATCTCTCAGCATTTTATGACAGAGATTCAACATTGTTTATATCTTACAGTCATGTCTGAAGGGAGACGGCTCAAGAGAATAAAATAATCTGTAAAAATGTATACAATCCTGGATACACATGGTTGAAATGAGTCGGATCTTTAGGCCTCAGTGATAAGGTGAGGACCACGATCACAGGAGCTTTAAACAGAGCTGCTGCTTCTCTGCACAGAGGAGTCAGCTGAAGTGGTTCAGGCATCTGATTAGAGGTTTTCTGGGCATGTCCTTCTGGGGGGAGACTGAACCCCCACCCATTCGGGCTGACCCCCGGATTATATATCCTCTCTGACCTGGAAACGCCTTGGGACTCTGCAGGATGCTGGAGAGTGTCTGGTTGTTCTCCTGAAACTTTCACCACCGCATCCCAACAACGGTCAAGTGGAAAATGATGGATGGAGTTAATATCGACGTTTTGTCGCCCCCTTGTGGTAGAGAGCGGATACCGCGGCTGAGTGACACTGAGCAACATGGCAATCAGGTGGGGAATCTGCAGCGCGGGGAAGATCAGTCATGATTTCACTGTAGCCCTGAAAACTCTTCCAGCTGAGGACCACCAGGTAAATCTGTCACTGGCAGCGAAAAGATACTTTTGAACCCTGCGATTCAAAGAAAAAACGTCGTCGCTGGAATCACTGAGTCTCCTCGGATCTGCGTTTCCGTCTATCCGCTGCAGTTCAGTTAAAAATCTATTTCTTATTACTGTAAAGTTAAAATAAGTCAAGGGCCTGCAGCCAGTGGCTTTCACCTGCTAAATGCAACAAAAAGAGAAAGATAGCGACCTTGTAAACTGCAGGTCAGCAAGGTTTCGGACTTGGAAGTCTTGTAAAGCTTAACTTTCTTAAGCTTTACATTTCTACCGTAAACTACCAAATAAACGCACACCTTGATGTTGGTGTAACAAATGGGCTAAGCTTTTAAAAATGTAAATGGGCTTTACAAAAACAATTCTATCTCTGATTCTTTGACTTTGACGGCTGTTAATAGGTAACTTGAAAACAGACTGTGACACGTACTAAAATTTTTCACATAACCTGCATTTGGAAGAATATTAAACTCTCGTTTAAGCAGAGTTCAGTAATTTGTCATTTTTCTCAGGTTGTGGCTGTTGCAGCTCGTAAGCTGGAGGACGCTCAGCAGTTTGCCACGAAGCACAGCATCTCTCGAGCATATGGCAGCTACGAGGAGCTGGCCAGAGATCCAGATGTTGGTCAGTGTCAGTCAAAGACTGATTTAGATTCAGTTGATCTTTAAAGTTGATGGACAGAATATTAGTTCTTGTTTTTTTAATTCCAGATGTTTTACCAGACCTGAGTAGGTCTGTTGTTGTTCAGGTTCCACTCTGCTTTGTTCCTTCATGTCTTCATATAGATGTGGTTTACGTTGGGAACATCCATCCGTACCATCTGAAGACTTGTCTCCTCTTTATGAATGCCAAGAAGAACGTTCTGTGTGAGAAACCTCTGGCTATGAACACCAAGGAGGTGAAAGAGATTCTGGACTCTGCCAAGAAGAATGACGTCTTCCTCATGGAGGTGAGTATTTATTTTGATTGAAGATAATCCTCACAGAACCAGACGATTAAAATATAAATATATCAGATCTCCTTGTTGGGTTTCTCCAGGCTGTCTGGACCCGCTTTTTCCCAGTTTCTGTGGAGATCCGCCGGCTGCTCGCTCAGGGGGAACTGGGTGAGGTGAAGATGGTCCGATCGGAGTTTGGCGTGCCGCTGATGCACGTTCCCAGAGCTGTGGAGAAGGAGCTGGGTGCAGGATCCATGTTGGATGTTGGTATCTACTGCCTGCAGTTTATATGCATGGTGTACGGTGGAGAGAAACCAGAGAGCGTCCAGGCTACAGGCGTCTGCATGGAGGCGGGTAACAATCAAACAGGAGTTTAATCTCCTATCATTCATCAAAGCAACAGTTCATCCTTCATATTAATGTACTGCAAATGTTCTGACATCAGGAATGATAGAGAAAGTTGACTTATTATGTTTATTTAAAAATATATGTATTTTTGTTAATTAAGTGACTCAGTTTTGCATCTTGTATCTTCTTTTAACTTTTTAAACTTTTTTTAACTTCTCATGATTCGTCTCTCTTTACAACAGAGTGTCACATTAACTGTGTGTAAACACAAATTAATATTTAGCCAGTGACAACAGCTCCGTTTATGAGTTTGTTCTCATGTTAAAGAGTAAAGGTTAAACTCTAACAATCATGTCTGTTTTACAAATAGCCCCCCCCCCCCCCACACACACACACCTCATTTAGCATACAGAATTTTATTTTCACCATCTCCTCTATCTTTTTGTGTAATTGCAGGAGTGGATGAGACGGTGGTGGTCACTCTGAAGTTCTCTAAGAACAGGTTGGCGGTGTTCACTTGCTCTGCGGGCGTCCAGCTGCCTAATGAGGCTGTTATTGCAGGAACGAAAGGCGCCATCAAGGCAGGTCAACGCTAAAAGATCACTGTAGATATTTATACATCCTGAGGAGAATCGTCACACTGAACTGTGGTCATTTGTAGAATAAACCGTTTATTTATCAGAGAATGTTAAATGCAGTGTTCTGTTAATGTCTTAACCCACCCCCCACCACGCTCCCATCACCCCCTCCCCGGTCAATCTTTAGGTGCCGTTCCCGATGTGGTGCCCCACAATGTTAGTGGTGAATGGGAAGGAGACCCAGTTCCCGGTACCAGAACCCGGATTGCCTCTGAACTTTCTTAACAGCACAGGGATGCGTTACGAGGCTGAAGAGGTTCGACAGTGTTTGCTCAAAGGTATGTTTTATTCTGAGGATGCTTCATCATGAGAACTAGGTTTTGATGAGAACAAACTGTTAACGTGACCAAAAACTGAATGAATGTGTGACGGTGAAAGAAAATACAGGACTGGACAGACTGAGATTTGGATTTTGCTTTGCAGAATCATATCGACGCTAAAAGTTCCCACAGAAACGCTGCTCGTTCAGTGAAACGCTCATTTTTCTTCACTATTTGTACAAGCTGTTGTTTATGTTTTTGTCTTGTTTTTTTTTTCTTCATAGGGCTGAAGGAGAGTGCAGTCATGTCTCACGCTGACTCTCTTCTCCTGGCCGAGGTGGAGGATGAGATCCGCCGGCAGGTGGGCGTGGTGTACGACCAGGACTGCCAGTAAATCCTGATCCTGATGTGCTAAATGAATAGTTCATAGAATTAACTACTTTTTTGGGTGGGTGGGTGGATGGGTGGGGGTCAGAAAACACTAACCCCTTCAGCAACTTAACCATTTCATGGTACAAACCTTTTGAGATAAAGAAATTCGGCATCCAGTTGTGTTCACAACAAACTTTTGACCTTCTTCTTTAAACATGCACCTGTAGAGATAAACTCCTGTTACACGTCAGGCATTACTCAGCTCTGGAATGTTGGTAGAAAGAACTTGAATTTCCATGCAAACTGTTCATGCAACTGTATTCTGAAGATGGCATGTAAAAGTACAGTAAAATATTGTGCAACCTCTGGTCATCAGTGAAATAAACTTTCTGGCAAATCACCTAAAATTTCAAGTCTGTTAATGTTTTTAATATAACTAGCCTTTACATGCTAGAATAACAATCACACCAACAATGAATACGTCTATCAACCACCTGGAGAACACACTTGTATCAGGGTGAACAATATTTTTATGTAGAAATGTTTATGTGTGAAATACTTGGTGAAAACTCATGACCACAAATGTTGACAGAATTTTATCCACATGCACTTTTATCACGCAATGATAATTGTCCATGTCTTACTCGAGTAATGTTGGATGCAAAGAAAAAAATTAAGAAAAAGATTCAGTTAAAATCCGTGTTTTGTCGCCCCCTTGTGGCAGAGAGCAGATACCGCAGCTGAGTGACACTGAGCAACATGGCGACCAGGTGGGGAATCTGCAGCGCGGGGAAGATCAGTCATGATTTCACTGTGGCCCTGAAAACTCTTCCCGCTGAGGACCACCAGGTAAATCTGTCAAGACACGAATTCTTTCTGAAAATAAAATGCAGAACACATTCACAAGCGTCTCATTCCGCCTTTACTCACATAATAATATAATATATACTGTATATTTGTTGTTGTTGTTTCATTGTTCTTAAAGTACATTTTACTGAGGAAATGTAACGTTTATATTTCGCCGTCTAAACACATCGAACACTGGCAGTAAGTTTTTGATGTAACCGACACGGTTTTCACTTTGACAGGTTACTAAACTTTTACCGTAAAGTTCAGACTAAACAGGAACCAACGATTCTACTATTACAGAGAATGATGTTAAGAAAAAGCAGAGCTATAAAACTGAATGATTAACAAACATTTTTACAATTACTATAAGGTAAAAAGTAACACTTCATCTGTTTTAATTTTTATTTTATTATAGTTGCAGCACAAACTAAAGAGAAATTGCAAAAACTATTTTATATGAATGACAGAGTTTAGTAGATGGGGAATAAAGTGTTTGAAATTGGTCAAACTATATAGTGTAATTGATGTAACAGATAGTGAGAAATATACAGCTGAACATTGTAACTCATCTGAGTCTGTTTCAGGTTGTGGCTGTTGCAGCTCGTAAGCTGGAGGACGCTCAGCAGTTTGCCACGAAGCACAGCATCTCTCGAGCATATGGCAGCTACGAGGAGCTGGCCAGAGATCCAGATGTTGGTCAGTGTCAGTCAAAGACTGATTTAGATTCAGTTGATCTTTAAAGTTGATGGACAGAATATTAGTTCTTGTTTTTTTAATTCCAGATGTTTTACCAGACCTGAGTAGGTCTGTTGTTGTTCAGGTTCCACTCTGCTTTGTTCCTTCATGTCTTCATATAGATGTGGTTTACGTTGGGAACATCCATCCGTACCATCTGAAGACTTGTCTCCTCTTTATGAATGCCAAGAAGAACGTTCTGTGTGAGAAACCTCTGGCTATGAACACCAAGGAGGTGAAAGAGATTCTGGACTCTGCCAAGAAGAATGACGTCTTCCTCATGGAGGTGAGTATTTATTTTGATTAAAGATAATCCTCACAGAACCAGACGATTAAAATATAAATATATCAAATCTCTTTGTTGGGTTTCTCCAGGCTGTCTGGACCCGCTTTTTCCCAGTTTCTGTGGAGATCCGCCGGCTGCTCGCTCAGGGGGAACTGGGTGAGGTGAAGATGGTCCGATCGGAGTTTGGCGTGCCGCTGCTGCACAACCCCAGGTTAGTGGAGAAGGAGCTGGGTGGAGGGGCGTTAATGAGCATCGGTATGTATTGCCTGCAGCTTGCCTTCATGGTGTACAATGGAGCGAAGCCAGAGAGCGTCCAAGCTACAGGCGTCTGCCTGGAGACGGGTAATCTATTTCTATATTGTGCCCCAGTGAAGCATTTCGATCTGTCAACTAATTATCATATTTTCTTTAAAAAATTCTGTAGTAAATGTTTTTAATTTGTAAATAACTGTAGGGGTGGACGAGACAGTGGCGGTCTGTCTGAAGTTCTCCAGAAACAGACTGGCTGTCTTCACTTATTCCTCGAGTGTCCAGCTGCCCAATGAAGCGATTATCGTGGGAACAAAAGGCTCCATCCATGTAGGTCCTTGAAGGTGTGTCACCAAGTCAATCCCAGAAATAAGACACTTTGTTTGTCTGTAGGTTCCTGCCCGGATGTGGTGCCCTACATCATTAGTTATAAATGGGAAGGAGACCCAGTTCCCGGTACCAGAACCCTGTTTACCTCTGAACTTCAGTACCAGCACAGGGATGCGTTATGAAGCAGAAGAGGTTCGATTGTGTTTGCTCAAAGGTAACGAAACATTCATCATGTTTTAACCAGTTCTAACATAATAGTTTAAAAAGTCAACATGGATTTTTGGATTCTTCCTCTTTGGTCAGTCACACTGAAACTGTCAGCATTTACCAGCTGAGACTCAGAATGAAGAAGACAACTGCTAATCAGAAGGTTGGAGGTTTGATGCCAGTTTCCAGATGCTGAAACCCAAAGTTTACCATGATCTGTGTGTGTGCGCATGTGTTTGTGCATGTGACCCTTAGAGAAAAGCTGTATGTTTAAATGCTGTTGTTTTTACCATTTGCAGGGCTGAAGGAGAGTGAAGTCATGTCTCACGCTGACTCGCTCCTCCTGGCTGAGGTGGAGGATGAGATCCGCCGACAGGTGGGCGTGGTGTACGACCAGGACCGCCAGTAACGGGTTTATTCTTGTTGATCCTTGAGATCTTTGTATTCTGACACTACAGCAAGGACGTGTTTCTTTCCGTTTCCAAAACTGTTTTCTTTCCTGCAAAATCTACATTTTACAACTAAAATGATCAACTGTTTTGTATTAAAACCTTTCACTTTGTTGCAGTTATAAAGTCTGGGATTCATTCTGTCTGTAACACTGTTAACCTTCGAATGGTTATAAAGTTCCTTAAACATGCGTTTATAATGAGGTTCAAACTTTTTACAATCTGTTGCAACTCAAACTGAATAAAAAGTGAAAGTCTGGTGAGTTCAGGTCTTTTATTGATGCAAGTCTTGTGGGACAAGTTAAAACACCTAAAGATCATATTAGTCCTTTAAATATCGTTCAGACACTCTATTACAATAAGAAGCATATTAGACTAATATGTCAGACATCAACATAAAAGACAAGGAGAAGTCTTTCAATCACCTCGACTTTTCATCAGTCACCTGCAAGGTGCTCAGTCACATCGCCAACCTTCACAATTCAAAGTAATTAAAGGCTTTATTACATCTAATAACACAAAAACAGTAACTTGCTCAAAACATCTGGACAGAAAACAACTTTCCTTTACAGACAAAATAGAATCTGGTTTGAATGTCTCAAAGAAGAGGTTCACCATTCACAAGTCAAGTATAGTATCGAATGTAACAACATCTGCAGCAGATGAGGAGTGCAACACAAACACGTGTACGCTGAAAGCTGGTGTGTTTATACGAAAGGATACTTTGCACAGACGGCACGATGGAAGCTTCTGTTTGGTGGAGGCGTGACGGCGCTCGCCCTTGTTTTTGGAATGCAGACACCTTGCTTGTTCTGGAGTGTGATTGATGCCGTTTACGCTAGCGCCGCCAACACGTCCACTCAAACAGGAGCCTGAAAAGCCAAATGCACGCACGGGGATCATCCACTCATAACAGGCTTGAACAATCCAAATGTTGAAGTGAAGAAATACAGCAGCTTGTAATCAGGGTGGAATCTGATGCTGTGAACTGAGAGAAACTAAAACATTCAGAGGAATGAAAACGTTAAGTGGAATAAAATGAAAGAAACCATCACTCCCACCCAAACAGCTCTCAGACCAGGAAGGTTTAGTTTTTGCATCACTGCTGCCTAAATGATAAATAGTCGATTCTGTGAGCCCAGATGTTACAAAACCCGGGCTTGTGAGCAGGAGTGAAGGGAAAGATGGAGAGCTAGGAAAGACAGATGATAGTGGAGGGAGAAAGAGGGACAACTGCGTCGGCTGTTTAGGCCACGAGAACCACGCGCATGGTGTTGGTATAACCGGATCCAGGACGCCAGCCAGTCAAGATGATCACAACATCACCCTCTTTAAAGAAGCCTCTGGCCTTACCTGGGGAACAAAAAACCAACGGATCACATGACTATATAACTCACACATGTCAAGCTCCAGGCCTTGAGGGCCACTATCCTGCATGTTTTAGATGTTTCCCTGCTTCAACACACCTGATTCAAATAAACAAGTCTTTAACAGGCTTCTGTAGGACTTGTTGAAATGCAGAGGATTAAATCAGGTGTGTTGAAACAGGGAAACATCTAAAACATACAGGATAGTGGCCCTCGAGGCCTGGAGTTTGACACCCCTGATATAACTGATTTATTGTTAATCATCCTTTTTAAAATGAACTAATCACTTTGTAACCTGGCTCTGCCAGATCTATGTGTAGCTTCACCTTGTCTCGATTCTGGGACACACACATCTGGAACCGCTCCACCGTCTATTTCAGTCAAAAAAAATGTTCGCACCAATCATGTGTTTGCGTTGTGCTTTGGGGCGGGTGTTCAGGTATGATTGGCAGCAAGTGTCCAGGCAGACAAAGCAAAACAAACATGGCTGCGCCGGTGGATGTACGCATAAAAGCAGATATTTAATCTGTTTTAGGACTAGAGACGATTTCTTCATTGAAAAATGAGAAAAGGTAAGAACTTTGTGCGTTTCTTGATGGTAAAGATGTGTTTTGCTTTTCTTAGTGGTAACGATTTGTGTGTTTTTCTCCCGAATGAATTTGCAAGAGCTTGATTTACTGTGATTGGCTAAAAACAAATCATCAAAGGCAGACACTTGCTGGCGCGTCCTCCAATCAGCTTAAAATATTATATCAGATGTCCCTCCCTTTTATAGACTGTTTCAAACGGAGCAGTTCCAGATGTATGTGTGTCCCCGAATCGAGAAGAGGCGGGGCTACACATAGATCTGGCAGAGCCAGGTTAATCACTTTTTAGATTTTTTTCCAAAAACAATCTTTTTGGTCTAATATTCTAAACTCTTTCTTCATCCTGTCTGAATGGAACAAGCTGGAGTTTTGTACCCATTTCCATGGCAAAGTTAACACGCATGTCGACGTCCTCGGCCCAGACGTCATGGGAGGGCTTGGTGTAAAGGACGGGGAAGATCCCGCGGTACAGGTGAGCCTGGCGAGCAGTCTGAGCGTTACGGGTAACGGCGATGATGGGAGCTCGGGGTCGGTACCTGGACAGCAGGTGGGCAGACCTGCAAACACACATACACACAGCTGAGCACAGAACAAACCCAACATGTTATTCTTATGTTAGAACATGAACAAGGAGTGAGTCAAGAAAACAATAAATAAATATGAGCCTTTCACCAAATAAACTTTTGGGAGTTTTGTAACATCCGGCCGTGTGAAAGGAAACTTCATGTTAAAATTCAAACTCTAAAATATTCGTAAAAAATGTGAAATATACTACGTGTTCCAATCTGCATGATCAATATTTGAACATTTATTTTTTTCTGATTAGAATTTCTTCACTCATCATTAACTTGAGTTAACTGCTAAAAGAATTAAAGATAAAAACTTACACAGTTTTGCTTAATAATCAAACTCAATAGTTGCTCTTAATGTGAAAATAAATTTGGATGAATGCGTCAGTCATAAATCCAAAATCACATAAACTTCAGATGCAGAGAAATGTTTAGGAGGCGCTTCAATAAAATCATTTGCACATTTTTACTCCTGTGCCTGTATAATGCAGTACAGTGTTGACAGGTCAAAGCAGCAAGTAGAAATAGTTTTGGTGTCTCGGTGGGGGAAATAGAAACCCTGCTGCTGAACTTGTTACTGTTCACATGATGGAGTCCAGAATGTTCTGCAGCATCATGTTAAGTGTATTTGTGTTGGTGAACAGATTCATGATGCGTTGGAACAGAATGCAATTCGACTTTTTCAGGTGAAATAATTCCTCAAACATTTCAAACCACTTCACACATGTTCAAATTAAAACATTTTGTTGGATTGATTCACAACCCCCCACTCTCACTCCTAGAATCAGCTGATCCCACCCTGTGTTTATACACACACTCACACATGTACACAACCTCAGAGCACATCAGGTGCTGAAGTCTGGAAACACCTTACCTTCAGGGGCAGGAACATCCCCCCTCTGACCCCCCGGCCCCTCTTTCTTACCTCCCACTCTTAGTTAGAACAATGATGGCGCTGGCGCAGCATTTGAAGGAGGCTTCGACAGCTCCAACTGCTACAGCATCTGAAGGGTCGCTGGTCAGCTGATTGTGTCTCCTCAGCTCCTCAAACAGCTGTCTGTGGAAGGTGGCTGCTTCCGCCTCTCGTGCTATCTAAGGCCCCAAGGGAAGGGTGGGCCGAGGGTTACTCTCAGTCACACAGCACATTGAGGCATTCACACAGCTGGGAGAAACTGGCAAACAAATAACTAGACTCCAAAAACATCAACGAAGCTGAGGAACATTAACCTCTTTTTGTGGGAATTTTTCATAGTAGGAATTTAATCTGATCTCATTCAGTAGAAATAAAAGGAGTCTAGTTAAAACATGTTCACCAGCTCATCCAGTTACTTCTTCGGTCAAAGCCTGTCTGACCCTACTCTCCCTCACTCAGTCTCCATCAGACCTACCAGTGTTGAACGCCAGTTAACCTGCCTACCTTCCAGAGCCAGTGAGCACAATGATCGCAGAGGCTAAGCTCTTAAAGGAGGCCTCGACAGCACCGATTGCAATGGCCTCAGCAGGGTCGCTGCAGTGCGGCGTGGAACGACGCAGGTCCTCAAACACCTGCCGATGGAACATGGCTGCCTCTGCCTCACGAGCAATCTGGCACAACGGCAAGATGCATCGAGTAAAGGCATTCCAACACCAGGCACACATAGAAGGAAAAGGAAACAAATCCAGAAGAAAAAAAATGGAAGAGACACAGGAAAGACAGATGGAAACAATTAGAAACAAAAAACCAGAAGTTAAAGGGAAAGTAATTAACAGAAGAAGTCGAGATGAATAATTAACAGGAGAATTTAGGTGTGCAATTAGTGGGTGGCTGGAGGACACATGGAGATATTCATGTTAAAATGGTATTAAAACTCAAATATAACCAACTACATAACATTCAAATGAAATGTTGTAACACTAACATCTTTAGTAAATACATTTCCTCTGAACAAACAACAAGAGAGTGAGTTCAGGTGCAACACTGCACACAAAGTTGTTAAAAAGTAGCCAGAAGAAACAGAAGCATTGAATTACTTGTAGTAATACTAGTTTGCAGGTAGGATTAATTTAGTTGTGGTTATTCTGAATTCTGACACATCAGTATTAATTAGAACTGCTGAGTCACTGCAAACAGCAGAGGTTAGCTGTGATGGTGTGACTGAGCAGCGAAGGACAGACATGACAGCAGTAAACGCTCGTCCATCCATGTAACGATGAGTTTGATGAAAATGTTCATTAAGATCAAAATATTCACAATATTTTGTCTAAAACCCACAAAAAAAACTGCTTTTCTGAATCTTTCCCTGACCGACAAACAACTGAGAAAATCACAAATTTAAAAAATAAAATAAAATACAGTTAAAACGTTTGTCACTACAGCTGTTATCGGTGTTCAACAAATCTCTGCAATCAATCAGATTGAATCCATGTTTGATAATTCAACATGGCAGTTTTTGGATTTCTTTCCAAAGAAAAAATAAATCATTGAGAACTTCAGCCATTGGGAAGCAGCTGGATGAAAAGATGCAGGATGCAGGAAGCAGACATATTGAATGCAGTTTTGGGAAAGTGACATCATGCCATTGCAATCAGTAACTTCATGCAGCATGCACATTCTGCGCTGGTTCCTGTGCTTACAACACAGAACCTGCACCAGTACCACAAAGATTCTGGCTTGTTTCCATCTTTCACTGGAGAATTACAGCAGTCAAAGATGCCTTCATGTAAGTGCTGACACAGCATTACGTAGTTCAGCAAAGAAGAGGCGGCAGCATCAATCATGTGAGTGACAAGCAGCAGGTTATATTTCAGAATTCTAAATCATGAACATTTCTGTCAACCTCATTATTGTTTCTTATCTTTTGCTTATTTGATCAAATACTAGATATTAGTTATCAAATGTTTGATTTTGGCAATGTGCATGAACTCACCATGTGCTGAGTGCGAACCGCCTCCAGGGGGTAATCTCCCTTGGCGGTCTCACCGCTCAGCATGATGCAGTCAGCTCCATCCAGGACAGCATTGGCTACGTCGCTGCCTTCAGCCCGAGTGGGTCTGGGCTTTTTGATCATACTCTCCAACATCTGAACAGACAGAAAAACTTTAACTCACTGAAATGCAGGTAACTGGGAGAGATTCCTCAGTGCCAGTATCTGACCTGAGTGGCACATGTGATTGGCTTGCCAGCTCTGTTGCAGCGGCCAATCATCATCTTCTGAGCAAGGAAGACCTTTTCTGTGGGGATCTCAATACCCAGGTCGCCACGGGCAACCATGATGCCATCACTAGCCTCCATGATCTCATCAAATCTGCAAAATCATCAAAAAAAAACAAAAAACAACCAGTTAAGTGATGACTCCAAGTTAAAGGAGGTATGAGAACTATGACACTGAAATAAAAGTAGCATTTTTTATAGATTCTTCACAAATTACACAATTAAACACAAACATTTTCTTCTATTCAGCAAAAACTGAAATTATCTCAAATAAGCATCATTATGTAAATATAAGACCCTGAATGACTCGGCAGCGATCACACTGTCCTCATACACACCTGCGTACACCCTCGTGGTTCTCCAGTTTGCTGATGATCTTGATGTTTTTGCCCCTCTCTCCCAGCACCTTTCTGACAGCATGCACATCCGCTGCTTTGCGGATGAAGGAAGCAAAAACCATGTCAACACCCTGTTCAACACCAAACTGCAAGTCGCTGATGTCTTTATCTGAGACGGCAGGGAGGTCTACAGCAGCACCAGGGAGATTCACTCCCTTCTTGCTGCCCAGAGTTCCACCGTTCTCAATCTCACACTGAAGGTAATCAGAACCTGCAGAGAGAGACACAAAGAGAACGTTAACACAGAGCAGCTTTAGAGATCAGACACTTCACAGGTTGCTTATATTCAACACTCTTTCCACTCACCGATCTCCTTGACCTGCAGAGATATGAGCCCGTCATCGATGTAGACCTTGCTGCCAACTTCCACCACTTTGGTAATGTTCTTGTAGTCAAGCCAGAGGATCTCATCGCTGCAGTTGTCCTGGTAAGTCTCGTCTAAGGTAACCTTGATCATATTGCCCTTCTTCAGCTCCACCTCAGCAGTTCCACTCTGTCAGATCAGTGTAAGATTTTAACTTCCTGTCTGGTTTTCAGATCAAACGGTTTTAGACAGTCTTAAACTTACTCCCTTGATGAGACCGGTCCTGATCTCTGGGCCTTTGGTGTCCAGGGCGATACCAATAGGCCTGTATTGGATACTGCCAGGCTCGAAGCTCTCACATGCCTCACGCACATTCTTGATGGTCTCTGCATGATACTAAAGAATAAACATTTTTCAAATGTTAATAAAATTTTCCTGAAAACATTTACTGTGACAAGCAGCTACTTTACAGGGCTCTAGACTGCGAGTGATTGGTCGCGTTTTGCGACCATTTTTTGTCTGAGTGCGAGTAAATTTAAACATCACTCGCGCCAGAGCGATTGGCAATTTCCCAAAACACTTCTGTAATGTAAACATGACTTGAGGAGTTACAATATATGTTCACGTGAGTGAGGTCATTTAGAGACATTTGGGACGGAGAACCTGCTGCGGACATGAAGAAAAAAAACCTGCTGCTGACATGATCCTGTAGAAACCAGGTGCTTTCGGCCAATCACAGCGAGCAATATATATTTTACTTGCTGCGATTGGCCGAAAGTGCATGATTTCTACAGGATACGATTGGCTGAAGCAAGGCCGCCTTTGTGTTACAATCTCGCTTTGAATGCGGAGGAGAGCAGCAATTTTACAGCTGAGAGCTTTATATACAGTCATTGGCTGAGAGGGACAGCTGCGCTATCATGGCGAAGAGGACGATAGATCGTTTTTTTTAGGCCAGCTCATGATCAAACGTCACCTGTAGTTGATTTAGTCACAGACACGCAATCAGAAGAATCCGAAATACCCGGCTCCAGCAAAGTGAAAAAACTCTGACATGAGTGGATGTCAGAGTTCAAGTGGCTAAGGTATGACTCACGAAACTGCACAATGTCCGTATTGCTGTTACTGTGGTCCTCAACACGCTGGGAAACCTGCTGAGGAACCAGGGACCTCCCAGTTTAAACACCAAATGGCCCGGGAAAGATGGAGCAGTAAAGTTAGAAAAATATTCACAGATTTGGCTTTTCTAGATCAATAACTAACAACGGAGCTTTTTATTTTTTACTAAACCCACACCTCAGTGCATCACAGCGAGGTAGACTGCGAGCTTATAATCGTACTTCCTTCTAAACGAGTCGTCCTGCACGCTGGGAGACTTTCATCAGTCTCTATGCAGCCTGCAGGTGCGCCAAGGTGCAGGGACCGTCTATAAATTACAACACTGAAAATATATACTTGCTTCATCTAGGACAGGTGTAGTGTCAATAAAATTGTTAACGTTTTTCATACTAGATTTCTTGGATTAGAAATAGATGTTTTTCTTTTGTTAACAGCCTTAAATAAGTCAATCTTTAATAAAATCAAATTTTAATGTGTATGGTTGTAAAAAAAGTAATTATGAATATTAGTTTGTTTGATCAGCTACATAAATTGATTTGGATAACAGGTTACTTTCAGTCCACTGATGTTTTATTTCTAAAATGGGTCAAAAATATACCATTAAATGTTGTAGTGCCACACAAGACACAGTACACATAACCATCTTCCCTTGATCTTACTACAGCTCATATTTTGGGAAAATAGGATTCAATTTAATTTCAGGGTCTTTTTCATCATGTAATAACTGCATTGTAGCATTAATCTCAGGTTTAGGTAGATGATGGACTTATTTTATTTAATAAACTACTAAACTGATAAATGTGTAGGCTGCATATTTACCAGTTTAGTAATAGATTGAATTTTAGTTTATGTGATTTGAGTAGGTTATTACTGGAGAACAAAAATAATTACTTTATAGGGGAAAGAAACAGAAAAAGCTGTGTGTAGATGCATGTGTACCTTTTGTTTTATTATTTTACACTTTTACATCAACAGGCATCCAACCGAACTCAATCTTGGTGTTTTGCAATAATTGGGTGGTGGTGGCCTGGGATGATATCAAAATACCCAGAATGAATTATTGTCTCAGTTCGCCACTGCACGATACCCTCGTAAAACACTGCAGTAGTATACGGCACAAACTGTGTCGTAACAGGTATGCATTTGGTCAATTTAGTATCTAGGGGCGCCACTAACTAACAGTAGATTTTTTTGGGTTATGGTGGGCCCCGCGGATGCCTCTGGGTGTGCCCCTAAATTTTGGAAAATGCCCCTAGAAATTTCAGGTTAGGGGCTACAGTGCCCCTTGGAAAAAATGTTAGTCTAGAGCCCTGCTTTATTTAACCCTCTACCGTTTTCTTATTCTATACTCTAAAAATCAGGACAAGGTCAAATTAAACAGCAACGTGCATCTGACAACTCACAACCATAAAGTGAGTCAGCATCATATCAGCAGGTCACAGCAGGTTGCTAGTCAGAATACCTGGTAGACTTGATTACAGTTTAAAAGAATAAAGCACAGATAAACAGGGCCTATGAGATACAGTTGTAAGGTAAGCATGTGGCTATAAAACTGCTGGCTGTAATAAACTGACTCAAACTGTCTCATGTGGAGTGATGTCATCTGTAAGTGTCCTTGTGTACTGTGATTTTATGACACATGATTTCAGTTTCAGGGACAGCTCAGTGACTGAATGTCTGTTTTAATTAAATTAATCAAGAAGTGAAGTGTTTTCCAAGTCTCCTTCATGCCAAGTTTGGACTGATTAACAAGAAAAAACTGAACAAAGTGCACAAACGGTTTAAACCTTTAATTCAGCCTAATCTATAAATAGACTGGTGTAAAATCTTAACTGATGTGGTCCAGGAGGCTCTCGGTGCTGCTGTGGGAAAGCAGGAAGTAAAGACAGTTCTGTGTGCTTGTGTTCATCCCCCTTATTGAGGTTAATTGACAGTTATTGTTGTTTTATGGCTTTGACGGTAGCCGTCTGCTCCCTCCTGGGCAACCAGAGCCGTCAGTGTTAACTTTTAAATAAATTACCACCTGCAAAGTAACCTCCATGCTGGGGACAGGACAGCTCCCTGCGACCCTGAACAGGAAGAAGCAGTTTCATGGATGAATGGATGGAAGGCGACCTCCATATCAACTTGCTACGTTCTTCTTGGTATAAATTCTTAAGATTTTCAGAATCCTAAGCAGCTGCAGTCAGTAGCTGCTGTCCACTGGGATAATGTTTGATGAGTTCTTGGGTTTTTGAACTTTCTAACTACTGAAAAATAACATTTTCCTTCAAACTGAACTGAGGTTTAGGACTTTGAGGATGTGATCACATCCTTGTACCATCATTTAGGCATCAGGCCTTTTTTCCTCCCATTTTGTCAAACGCTAAACAAGAGGACGTCTGAAACTGATCGTCTCCTGCCAAAGTCACATATAATGGATTCAAATATTTTGGCCTAACAATGTTAGACAATAAAATGTTATTGTATTTTTACTTTTTGTCCGTGAATCCTAAATAAATACCAATCAACCATTTCTGTATTCAAATCAAGATCTTTTTCAAATAAACTTGGTATTTCAGACCAAAGCAGAGCAGATTTAACTCTATACAACACTTATCAGTTCCCAGAAGTAACTTGTCCACTGACCGTCTGATTAAAACTGTGTAAGATGGACTCTGGTCAGAGGAGAAAACTCTCTTCATAAAGTCACACTTACTGTATGTGAAACTACATTTAAGGTGATCAAATGGCATCTGTTCTTATTGTAGTACTGTACAGAGTTGCTGCCTCTGAGGGTAAAAAGTTTGCACACTGCTTAACGGCAAAAAGAAAAGAGCCAGAAGTCACGTGTAGCTTCAAGAAAACATTTTGAAGCAGGTAACTTTCAACAGTGTTAGATGTCTGATGGATAAACAGGCTGATCTTTTTTTTTACTTCCCTGTATAAAGTGTTTATTTAAGGTGTTTTGTTGACATCAACTGACAGTTTCATGAATTTAATTTAAGCCAACAGTCAACTGATTCCTCTCAGTTTGCACCATTTGGGTTTACTGGTTATGTTTCATCAACTTCTGCTGCTCAGGGCTGATTTTGACACTTCCATTAGTTAAAGAAAAAAAGATGGAAGAAAAAAACTTTCTCTAGGTTGTATTTTGTGTTGATTACCATAATATTTAATTATTAAAACTCAGCTGGTCAAGTTTCTCATATTTAACTATTAAATATTTGTCT
>SSNP01000273.1:378569-403280 GCA_006937955.1 Pachypanchax playfairii
TAACCAGGAAGGTCAAACTGAGACAATAACTCAATTTCAAATCTGCGTGTTTGACTCTGTTCTTCAGTAATGTTTCTGTTATTCTGTAGGAAACGTTTTTCCTGTTTCACTGAAAGGAAACTCAAAGCCTCAACTAACCGATGGTGCAAATGATGCCAGTGTTGCGAGCAGTGGTTGGTTCGGAGTCGATGTCCAGCAGGCACATATGTTCCAGGAAAGTGTCAGCCATGGCAGCATTAAGCTGTTGTGTCTGGATGAAGGCAGAGCCCATGTCTTTTGACTGAGGCATGGCGATCACTGGTGCGGCTGAAGAAGTTCTGGATGATAAACAAGAGGTTGAGAGAGAACAGTTAAAACAGGAACCACAGCACAGTAGAGGCTCGATTTCACAAAATGCAGAAACCTTTTGAAACTTTGAGAAGTGGAGCAGAAAATTCCTCTGCAAGTTTAGAAATATGGTAAAGAGCATTAAATAAAGCTGATAGCCATTCTTAGAGTATCTCAGCTGTGACAAGCTGTGCAACTTTAAATTATACACACAAGTTGGGAAACTACTCGATAAATCAATGGGTGAGTCGATAAAATACCAAATGAATAAATTAGAAAGCTGCAGTCCTGGAACTGAACAGGGTTTACTGTTTACTCTTAACAGGGACATTCAGGTTATCAATCTTTGTGTAGTCTCAGTTGTGAAAAGTAAAGAAAACTGACAATTTTAGATAAGTGTTATGAAACATAAGCAGTGTGGTTCCATGAGAATAATGGTGTTTTGTGAGCACAGACTTTACACAAGACTGCCTGCTCTTGAGTTTCTGGTTGCACAATCGGCAGAGACTAAACAAATTCACACTCAAGTCACCTGATACTTTTAGACTATTTACAATTTCATATAATTTGGAAAAATAAAAATGGTCTGACATGTTTAGACTAATACTAGTAACTTATACCAAACTGATTCTTTAATCTGTACTGAAAACAGGTTTTTGTAACATATCGCACATTGTGTCTCCCCAGTCCCCACCCACTCCTTCATGAGTCATCCATGGCACCAACAGTCAAATCTACAATGGTGGAATTTCCAAAAAGAATCGTGACATGCATGAGACATGGAAGAACAGAAGAGAGACTGAGTTAAATAGTGCTGCATTAGTCAAAAGCTTAAACTTGACACTCAGTGATATAAAGACACATTTCAGTGAACAGTAAAGGTGTATTTGAGTGTAACACTAATATATCTTTGAAGATTATGAATACTGTGTGTTAAGGCTGCAGACTGCTGTGGTTACATACAGCTCAGACTGAAACACGTGTGGTAGTAAAAGAAAATTGTATTCAGATGTGAGGTTTATCGTTATGATGAAGACTTCCTATGATAAAGCTGAAACACGAATAACTAGTTTTAAAATGTAGGGTTTTTTTTTAACTTTTAAACTATGCAAATGTGACCATGTAGAACTGACAATTTAGCCTGTAAAGTTTATAAAATACACCATAAAAAGTCAATATGACCTTTTATGGAGCTCATTCCAAACAACAAAAATGTGGAAAAACAACTTAAACTCAGAGTAAACTTTAGTCGAGGAAAATTTTGAAACAATCTACAGAAAAATTACTATTATTATTTATTACTATAAACATGACCATTTTTATTATATGTAGCATTATGACACTAAATGCCAGCTGCCAACTAACTCCACAGTGTAAACCCTTGAGTGTGAAGATAAAGTTTCCTTCAACTTTAATTAAACATGGAAGAGCAGTTTTAACAAAAGCTCTCGCTCAATGAGCAACAAACACACAAATATATTTAGGGTAACGATTCCTTCATTTTTTCCTCAGATCTTAGAAAAACAAGAAAACTGTTCTGTGTTGTGCATGTCTAGTGTGTTATATAATCAGAAATAAAAAATTAAGAACCCCCCGACAAAATAAGGGATTAGTAATTTTACCACAGCAACTGCAGGCATAGTAATGGTGGCCTCCACGTGCTACGCTAGCACTCTAACTTCCTCTTACTCATTACATCTGTCTTACAAATACACTGGGATTCCAGGCAGAGCTGTTATACCAACAGCAGCTACACATGATACAAGATTTCCATCAGTGGGACAGAGCAGAGTCGTACGTGAACAGGGTCACATCTCACCACTGTGATTCATACTGGACTGAACCACAGTAAAAAACTGCAGGGGTGGACAGGGTGAAATATTTGAAGAAAAAGTTCAGAATGGACCAAACAACAAACCACTTTTCATAAAATCATTGATCAATTCTAAATTTTTAAAGCCCTCGAGTTATACAAATATCAGAACATGTTCAGATGTTGGTAGCTGTTCACTAGTTTGATAAATACAAACACAAACTGAGTATTTGGAGTGAGGACAATGTGCATCCATATATAAAAAAGAAATTAAATTAAATGAGAAACAAGTCAAATGCATTTTTACAACATAAGCTGAATAAACATTGGAAATATCTAAAAGTTAGAAATAACTGACTATTATGAAAGCTAACAGAACTAACTAAGGAACTACCTTTGATAATGTTTAAGAAGCCCTTCTATTGTTACCTTCATAGTGGGTGTGAAAACAGGTCAACAACTTCTTTTTCAGTTTTTATCTCTCAAACTACGCAGGTGGCGATAAAACCCGAGTTCTCCCGAGTCCTAACGACCTGTACTTGTTTCGTCACAACTCCTTTGTTCGTTAGTATTCGGCAGCTCCCACAGTTGAAGCCACGCATAGCATGCTGCTGGCTAAAAGCTGTAGCATAAGACGTAGCAAACAGGAAGAGAGAACGTCTGATGTTGCCATACGCAACGGGGCAGGAAACAGTATACCTTGCTCTCATAGGCTAGTTTGTTAGCCAATCTGAGTCCAGCAAATTTGAATAATAAATATGAACGAGCTGCTGACGAAGCAGCCTGACAGAAGGAACCGGAACCACCCGAACTTTAACGCAGACAGTTTGAAAGGTCTGTTAATAAGAGTTTCCTGACATTTTTTAGATCTAAAATGTTTCATATTACTGGTTAATGCTTAAGAAATAACCACAAAGTCTTGAAATTTGTATGAAATGGCCTCTTTAAAGCTTGCGTCTTCCATAAATAATAGCCAATATAAGTTAAAATACTGCTGGCATTTCCCAGGTTGGAAGCTATCTTTTGGAGCAAATGGGTTTGCAACATGTGATAGTTTCAGAACTCTTTTCATTCCTCCAGACAGTTAAAATTGGGTCTGATGTCGTGTAAAAACTAAATTGCCCACAGATGGAGTTTATCATCATATCTGACCCCAGAATGACCCAACAGCAGGTACAGCAGGCCAGTAGCAGCAACACTGACACACATGCAGAAATCCTTTAAGAACTGATGTTCACTCCACTCTGATCTTTTTACAACACGTCTTTTCCTGTTTCATTTTAGAGTTTCCATTTAACTTCTTGTTATTTTTGCATTCTCTCGGGTCAATCATTAGCAGCAACAGTGTCATGGCTCGCTGGCTAACATGACATCCACTATCAAACTGATGTGATGTCACAGAACAAATAGCTTCAATCCCTCACACTTGATAAACCAAAGCACCATTTTCAGGTCCAATGTACATACCTCCAATAAATCCTCAGGTTCCACTTGGGGACGACCAAGCGCTTTACTAACAACAACCTCCAGGACCCCCCCAGTGTGCTGGAACAACCAAAGCAAGCAGAACTCCTCCTTGCAATGGCTGCATCGACCGTTGTGGTGTGTATGCATACGTGCAATTCTTTCAGGAGCTCAAGCGTAAATCCATTAGATGAGGATAAAGGACACAAAGAGTTCCTGCTGTAACGGGACAGTTGCCATGACCTGATCCAGTGGAGGTACAACAAACTTCCACCGTAACACATCAGAACAGTGTCTCACCAAAGCTACTACTGTCCAGCCAAGGTCATGTCGGCTCAGGGGCTAAAAACAGAAGCTGTGCTAATTATAGAAGACAGCATGGAGAGTTGTAGAAATCTAATACATAGAATGCACAATGGTACTTATACAAGGGCACATTTAATCTAAGACTGTAATCGCCTATACAGAACTTTGGTGCACTGTTGCATACAGATGTAGGTTCCCAAATTACAGTAAAGATGAAATTTGAGCATCAAACTGAGCTTTTCCTCAGCTCAGTTTAAGAAAGATTGAAACAGCAAAGCAGAACTTGTAATTGTAACTTTGGGTCTAAGTGACATTACAGAACTTCTATGCACCGACAGCTGGAGAGAGACTACATGGAAAAGGATACAAGCCCAACCTCTTTCACAGTCAGAGGCAGCATCAACCTTTGGTGAGTCAATGTGATTCATAAAACTCAAAGGTAGTTGACATTATGACCTTCCTGGTCCACTGGGGATGAAGCCTACATTTTGTCAACAAGACAAAACAATGACACTGTTTACAAAATGTTATGTATTGTAAATATTTCTTGCAACATAAAACACAAATGTCCTGCTGCAGGCTCTGTTATTGTGGATTAATTTATTCAGGCCATTTCAATTTTCACAATCATGCTTTTAAAACAACTTTTAATGAGACTAATAAAAAAAATCAGGAGAAAAAAAATAAAGCACATACCAAAGATAACAGTTCAGGACAAGTCTGGCAGGGTGAGACTTGCACCCATCTCTTTGTATTCAGGGTCAATAAGGCCTATTTTTACTGCAACAAGCTACTGCAGTAAAGCAGCAGGGTAAAAACACGTTTCACACATTGACATTATAACTACGGTATTTTCACACAACATTCATGGCTGGAGTTTGCTGACCTTTTTCTAGAAACAAAATCTTACGGGGGAAATGCCTAAATAAAATAAATCATTAAAGATGAAAATATTTTTTTATTGTAACACGGAAGTCTGATCAACTGATACACGAGTTTAAAGAATCGATGCACCGTTACTATTTAGTTTATTTACGTTGCCGATTCAACTTAGTTAGCATCGTGGTTTAAATGAAATGAAAGTCTGATCTCAGGCGATGCGGCGGAGGTCACGTTCTCTCATCCTGCGTCACATTTTCCTGATGTAGAGGCATAAAGCCGATTGACCAATGGGAGTCCGAAAAGACGGAGGAGCCACACCCATAACATGAGGTAACAGGAAGCGTTTTTACAACGATTAGCACCTCACACATCTTATTATCATTAGTTTATGTATATGGAACACAAAGCCACAGTAGAAAGTTAGTTTTTGTTAAAAAGTGCTACTCGGACTTCAAACATAATTTTCTAATTAATTTAATGTCCCCAATAATTCATTGTGAAACGATGTAAAACAAGCTATGCCAGCATGTCTGTAGCAATAACGTATCTCGTGTTTATTACACCCGTCCAGAAGTATTACTGCGATGTATAGAAATGCTCAGTTTTAGCAGAAGAAAATGTAGGATTAAGTACATCAGTCGTTGGTCAAAACACTTTCAAATTTACAAGATTAACCAGTCGGAAAAATAACAGGCAAAACGCCGAAACAGTGTATAAAAATGTTAATATGTGGTTAAATGTCGAAGTGAAGGGCCTGCAGATTACACCCACCTTGTGTCGGTTTTTTTCCACTGCTGAGGCCGATGTGACTGCTGGCAGACTGAGAGCAGCTCAAGGTGATCTCTTCTAGTTCCTGCCTCACTCTGTGGAACTACATTCTAAGGATGCTGATGCATATTCATCCGACAGAATATAGTTGAACAAAAGGAGAGTACACTAGGTTTGAGCATACGTGTGCGTCGCAGTAACGTTAAAGTTGTAAAACATAAACCAAAAACAAACAACAAAAATAACACTAGAATTTGTTTTATAAAGAATACCGACGCGGAAGGATACGCTACTACGTGCTTTGGTTTGGTAACACAGCCAATCAGGTTGCGTGAAACCACAAAAGCTCAAGAAGTGCGAATTCGACATGTGACTGCATGATGGAGGGCTGTTTCCTGTCCTGATAATACTTTCTGGGTTTTAGCAGCAGTATTAGTAATAAGCGTGCAGTGAATGTAATAGCAATTTTGTAATTGCGGTGGCTTCATTAACTTGCAGACATAACATCGTTTCAACAACTTGAAAGTTTTCGAAGAAAGTCTTTTGCGTGTGGTTTTACATTTTTGTCCTAAAACATTCAAAGATGTGACATAGCCACTGGTTATAAACTCAAATTTCACACAGTCACTGGTGATTTGAAAAACCGAACGACCACAATGTAGAAAGCGGTGATGTATCTCCATCTAGTGATAAATAATAAAACAACATTAGCTCACTGTGACCAGACTGGGACGCTGTTGTACCAAATAATATTGGATGGAAAAAAGTCCTTATGTCAGCCTGTGTTGGCAAGCATTAATAAAAAATAACACATAAAACCAGCTTAGAATTGAACGATTTTATCATATATTATGTGATAAATTATTGATGTTTGAGATTTCAAACAGGAATGCACTAAGATGAACAGTTTAGTAGAAGAAATCACACTCTGGAGAAATTAAATAAACACACAAATGTTCATTCAACAGCATACACAGCATAATACAAACTGCATCAAAGCATAATCAAGAGCCATAAAACTCACTGCTTTCATGGAACAAGCTTGTTTAAGCTCACTAAAGTAAAAATATACAACTTTTCTCCTGTCCAAAAATTCAGACCTGAGTTTTGTGTTAAAATTAAGGGTGGTAGGGTGGGAGCTTCCAGTTTGTTATCAGCCAGTGAAGTGTTCAGACATGCAGCATGTTTAAAACATCTGACAAATCATGAAGTAAAAGCATAAACAGACAAGTGTCTGAACCGTTGAGCAGTTTCACTTTAAATATCACGATGTGTCAAAAAACATCACACATGGGATGACAATGCCAACATTTTAATCAATTAGGCATATAGTGTGTAAGAAGGACTCAGAAACAAGACCTGAAATCTTAACCCAGTTACCAGTCTCTGGGTTGTTGTCGAAAAAAATTATAGTACAATCTAATGTTCCTGTAGAATCAAAATAAATGTGTGAGTGTAAAAATGCCACTGTGGATGGAAATACATAAATATGACATGGCATGAGCTGAGCTTATCTAAGTGTGCTCTTAAAATACTAGTGTAACATTTGTTTTGGTCAGCTTTTGTGTCACTCTCTCAAATCTTAAGCAGTTGTCTTCAGGTATTAAAATTATTACAATATGTTAAAATTAGAGGCAAGGCGATACATTATTTAAAGTTATCGTGTGCTCTTATTTTGAAAAATGCTTCCCATCATTATATAAGAAAAAATACATATGATATTTACATTGATTATATGACTTTGTTGGAGAGGTGCTCTAAACAGTTATCTAGTCAACATAATCAGCTCTGCCAAAGCAATGGCATCATGAGAGTAAATCCCTGACATCGGAATAAACGGCATGTCTCAACACTGCTTCAGTAATATCAAAATTTCAGTATTACATTTCTACTCGGTAGAAAACGACGGCTGACTTTTTTTAAAGAACAAAAGTAACTACAATCTTTTTTTCTAGAGCTACAAATTTCAGACTAATTTATTCCTTTCCCATGTTTTTGATTTTAGCCTCACCTGTTTACAGTTGTGCTGCTACTCCCACTGCCCATGTTGCTATCTGAAAGGCTACCAAGAGCCTCTGCCTGTGTCCACAATGCTCCAGTGTCAACAGCCCATTCTGAGTCCACTAGTGAAGCTCCTGGGTGTCAATCACCAATAATTCCTGATAACCCCCATGCGACAGGATCCAGTGAAACACTGTGGGCGTGCTCTCGGTTAAACCCCAGATAAAACAGTTATGTTGCCTAATGCCTTTAAACATCTAACTACCACAGATACAATTATTAATGAAGGGCTAAAATCATCCAACACCCAAACACAATCAAAAACAGAATAACACAAGTTCACATACTAATTAGTTTAACAGAAAGTGATAAGAAAAAGTAAAAAAGTGTAAAATTTTTTATTATGCAAAAAAGTTGAATCAACTGTGATTATTGTTCATAATGTGTCACTGTGATTTTTTTTTTGTTAACACAATTATAGATCAAACAAATACATATAGTGTTAGAACTATAGCCACTACCTCCACTAACAGTTGGACAAACACCTGTTTATTAATCTGCACCTTCTTAAATAGAAACCTTAAGACAATGAGGCTAAAGACTGATTAGCTCTCCAGCTAAATGAACACCAATCATCGCACACACACACGCTTACAGTGACACAGTGTTTTCTAAATTAAACAGATGCATGTGTGTGATATTTTAGTTAAAGATTCAAAATTATTGTTCACTGTTTTTAATTTGAAATGTAATATTTTAAAATCATCATTATGCACACCTTCATGCATGCACAGGACATAGCAAAAAACCAAAACAGTTTAAAATGTATTCTCAAATTGTTCTTTTCTGCTTTAAATTTAGAATAAACACAAATGCACTGAAATTGACTAGAATTTGCCTCAGAGCACAATGACACATTAACTGATACAGAGTTATGCAACCTCACACACTTACCACTTATACACACATATACACACACTGTCAGAAGCACATACAGATCAGAGATGTTTTTCTCTCTTATTTCTCAGCAGCAGTGCAGTCAGCTGCAAGTCACATGACTGGCTTGCCTAGTCTCACTGAGCATGCCCAAACCCCTCAGTGTTGTCAGGCAAAATGTAAGAGAGCAGTAAAAGCAGAGATCTGCAATAGATAAACTCACAGGCTCACACGCACACACCGAGCTGACGCTCTTGTGTACACACAGGAAGCTTCAATACAGAGACTCTCCAGTATTACGACTGCTGTGCTTGGATTTTACCACGTTTGTATTTTTTCATGAGCTTTCTGTCATCTATCATTTCAGTGGAAAACGGCCACTGAGAGAGAGGAAAAAAAAGAGAGTGAGAGAGAGAAGCAGGTGTGCCCTTTGAGAGGAGGAAGCAGCTGAGGCAAGGACAGCATCCTAGTCTCCATCCTCTCTGGAGGTAAGTGTGGATGGATGTGGTGGGGGTGCAAGCAGAGTGTAGAGGGGGAGGGGAAAATCTGCCTGATTGCATCTGTGTTTGGGTTAAACAGCTATAAGACGAGAAGGAGGAATGAGAACGATGGCGGTGAATATGTGTATGTCTGTGTGGGGGGGGCAGCTTGTCAGTGACTATTGGCATCTGAGACAACAGGCCAGGGGAATGACAGGGAGTGCGGGGGTGAGCAGGGTACGGATGAAGATGCTAGCAGCAGGCAGAGAAAGGAGCTTGAGCCGAGGAGGGGTGGGGTGGTGGGCCGTGTTCGGTAGATTGCAACTGATGTCAAAAAAAAGAAAAACAGGATTTAGATCGGTACATGTTCTTACAAAGAAACCAATCAGAAGCAGTTTTATGAGCATTCTGCAGCCATGCAAACATCTCTCTGTCAATGCAACAAAGAATTAGTTTTTATAAAATTATCGATCTTATTGGAACATATATGTTTTTGTGCTCATGTGGAATGTTAAATATATATTATGGTGTCATTCAGTCTTTATTTGCACAGTTCTCATTACGGTTTGTAAATTCTTTGTTCAGTTTTGTTGTGAAACAAACAGACTGTATCGTGTTGCTGCTGCAGTGCACTGCTAATCATATGGACTTGTACAACTGACTAATGATTTTTTATGTATCTGCTATCTGTAGTTCACTTATATAACACCTTGAAGACTGAAAATTTTGGGACACGTGAAGTTTTCCTCTCACATACTTACTGGTGATATAACAGCTATAAAACTCAGTGATGTGCTGGCTGCAGTATGATGCTTTTCTATTGTATTTTTAAGAAAAATAAAACAAACTCTGTCCTGCTTTGATGTTATTAGAATGAGTTCCTACAAATAAAATCCAAACAAAGAAGTAGATACATCCTGGGTATTGAATGTATAGCATATATCTCCCACACATTTTCTCTACTGTGTGCCACTCTGAAAGGAGGCAGAGATGGCTGTTGCTAGGATACATGGCAAGGTGAAGTGCAGGCAATTTAAACAAAAAAAGGAGGAGGGCACTACTGACGGAGCGTGGCATCACTAGCAGTTGCCTCTTTGTTTCATGTTTTCATCCTCTGCTGAATTTTCTTTTCTTTTTTTTCCTCCCAAGGACGTGTCATTCTGAGGAGTGAAAATAAGGCAAGCAATCAGAATAAGCCCTGCGGTGATCTGTTTTTGTTTCTTTCACCTGGACATAGGCTGCAATGGTTGGTCGGAATCAAAGGCCCAGACCTGTCTGAGAGAACTTTATGAACAGCAGATCCAATGGTAAGACTGCTGAGTTCCTATTGGTTTAATCATTGAATCTGATTAAACTTTCAGAAAGTCATCACTTTACAAAAGAAAAACAAAACTGGAATAATATTGCAGTACTGGAAGGAGAAAAGCTTCATAGGCATTTCATTGAAAAGTCATGAGATGTTGTTCTCGGGGTTTCATGCATTTATAAAAAGGAAAAAAAAATCTATTTTTGTAAAAGGTCATTTTTATTCTCACTTACATATTTTTTAGATGAAAGAATTCAGAAGATATTCTATCTTTTGGAAATAAATGATGGCTGTTTGCCTCTTCCTTTTAGATGCTATATAAAGCAGCGCTTTGAAGCTGCTGAACAGGAGGCTAAACAGGGAGATGTGAGATGAAAGGATGTTAGAAAGAGGTTGCTTTTTCTTTTGGCTCTACTATAATGGTCTTTTCATAACGTGTGGGCCCACAGGACATCAAAGGCCAGTGTTGGACAGACGAGGAGTCAGATGGGGAGAACGAACCCGAGCAGTTCCTGTATGGTATTCAGGTAAAGAAGGCATGTCTACTCTCTCTGTTAAATCTGTTATCTTCTTTTCTGTACTAGAGCTAATCAGTTGAATAGTTGTCTTATGTGTGTCTATTAAAAACTAAATTGCAAAAAACTAAACATCATGCCACAAACAATTAATCTGCATTATGATTTCCTTAAATATATGTTAGAAATATAAATAAAAACAATAAAGAGCAGAATAATCTTGCAAGTCTTTTTTTAATGTGCCCAGATCCACTAGAAGCAAACTTGTTTTCAATAAGAAAGTAGTTGTGGAAAAACCAAATGTGGTCTTTAAATTTTTAACTTAAAATGTGTCACTATATTTGATAATTTTTGACTATTTTAAGGTTTTTATGTATTTAACACAATAGAAAAGGTGAGGCTAACACACACAACTGGTATGTTTTATAGACTGAAAGCTTAATTGGCCTTGAAGAAAATTAGCAGCAACAACAGAAATCTTTTTATGAACACACATAATCACTTCAGTTTCACAGAAAATCATCCAGTCCCTATTATAAACTATTCAGTGGTCTTTAATTCACACCAAATGTCTCGACAATGTGATAAATATCTGATTAAAAATTTTACTCGTTTAAGTGCAGAGCAGATGGGCTTTCAATCTAAAACTTTTATCATAATACTTTACTGGGCAAAACATAGCAGAAAATGTCTTATTTTTAAAATGTTTGATGAATTTGTCTCATATATACATTTTTAAAACATGTACAAAAATGCATGTATTCATATGGAATTATAGTATTTTTCTCAGATGTTCAGCTCACCCTCTATTGTGTATCTTACTTGTGCACATTCCCAAACTTCATTTCCAAAGCAAAAATGCAGTTATCTCATAAAACTGATTGCTTTTCTTCTACCTGAGATCCTAATCTGACAGCTACACTTTCTTATGTCTTACTGTTGTCTTCCAAGTTTTCTGATTGAAATGTAAATCTAGTAGAGTTCATTTCAGTGAAGTTGGAAAATGTGAAAGCAGTGCAGTGAAGACAAGGATGGAAGTCTATGATCTGTAGTTTCCTCAGAGAGTTGAGCAGATGAAAGTCTGAATGCAAGAAAGAAACCCAAGACAGTATTTATTATATTTCTAAATAATCTGGTCTAAATTCTGCTGAGTATTTTAATTAGTTAAAACTCATTGGTACATTCATATGAACTAAACTGGTGCTAAGCGATTGAGGTTATGTACTGTTGATGTAGCGTGTGTGTGTGTGTGTGTGTGTGTGTGTGTTTGGGTGAGTGTGAACAACCAGTTGGGAACCATTGAGAATTCATTCGCTGCTTTAACTGTGACCAGTGCTGCTTATTGCAGGGGAGCTGTGCTGCCGACCTGTATCGCCATCCTCAGTTAGATGCAGACATAGAGGCTGTGAAAGACATCTACACTGACAGTGCAATCTCTGTCAGGTACAGCACAGACACACAAATACACACTCAGTCATGTCATTGTGAAAATATTAATCTTAAGAAATGACTGAATTGTGGTAAGATAACCAAAACTGAACTGTAATTAATCTCCCACTGAGGTTATTGAAATGGTCTAAGTATAAGACTTTGCTGCATCTGTTGTATCTCGGCGCAGGGAGTACGGAACCATCGACGATGTGGACATCGATCTTCATATTAACATTGGCTTCTTAGATGTAAGTCCTCCTTACACTGCAAAACACCTTCTCTGACTTAACCCATCACTATTCTAACGATGACATTTTGCAAAGCAACACATCATTTATAATGCATCTTGTGCTCATACGTTATTTATTCAATGAGAAATGGCCCTAATTAAGCTGCTAACTTGGTGTGTGTTTATGTGTGTCTGACTCAGGAGGAGGTTGCAACAGCTTGGAAAGTTATCCGAACGGAGCCCATTATTCTGAGACTGCGTTTTTCACTTTCTCAGTACCTCGACGGACCTGGTGAGTAAAGATGTCAGTGTGGATGTTGGTTTTCAGTGAAGGATATTAAGTATTTGTGTTACTCACTGAGCGTGGGAGGTGAGTACAGTACGTGCTTCACTTGAGGGAGAATGAAACAACATGTGCATGTGTATCGGCACATTGTGTAATAATCTTAGTCATCTTTATTTATTCAGAGCCATCAGTAGAAGTTTTCCAGCCTTCAAATAAAGAGGGATTCAGTCTTGGCCTGCAACTCAAAAAGTAAGTGATTGTATAATGTTAGCTACTTCTTAGATGTGACAGGCATAAGCACCAAAACATTTTTAGTCCTAGAATGTTATTCTTCCATTTTTTCACAGTCTTTGTTTCACTTCTCCTTCCACAGCTGTGAAAAAGCCCATACAAAAAATGTGGCTAAATCAATCAAAGGCTGGTTTTTGGTAGCAGTACATGATATGGAAATACACAAAGGGCCTCACGTGACTGAATTGGCATTTTGAAATTGTGTATCATTTTTACACAATTACAGTTTAAATTTTACAATTTCCTGGATATTTTATTACAAAGTGTTATGATGTCCATAAGATCTTTTCAGATGTCTGAAACTTTCCAAAAACTTTGCAAGCACACCTATTTTGTTCCAACAAACTATGTCAAAACGTATCAAAAGAGTCTTTTTTCCTGTTATAGGACCTAGTATTTGGTCTGAAAGGGTTAGAGATTTTTAGGGAGATTTTTAGCTTTTTTATGTGACTTCATGTTACTTTTTGCACTGTGACTCTTTGATTGAGACTTTATTTCCACCCTGAATTTCTTTCTGCCTGTTTTACTGAGAGTGCAGAAAAGATGTAGGAGACAGGTGTGCAGTTGCCATGGAAACACTAATAAGCTCTGACACTGCTTTTAATCTGGTTTCTCTTTGTACTCCATACACAGTTTATACATCAAGATAAAAGCCTTTTGTTAAAACTCAGATAAATACATAACAAAGTCCAAATTATCTTGGGACTTTACAGATCTAGGTTTTTGGGAAATGGCTGCTCAGACATCCTTTAATACAAATTCTGAAATTATCTGGTTGTTGATAAACTCATTCATCTCAGATCTGAGATTGTTTTTAGTTTAGTACAAACACTTTGTCATTTTTCATAATGAATTATGCAGAATGTAGATTTTCCATGGTGCAACTCAGCTCAGGTTTTTTTCTGTGGCAGGATCCTGAGCACATTTACCTCACAGCAGTGGAAGCACCTCAGTAATGAGTTCCTCAAGGCCCAGCAAGAGAAAAGGCATAGCTGGTTCAAAGCTGGGGGGACCATCAAAAAGTTCCGTGCTGGACTTAGCATCTTCTCTCCTATTCCCAAGTAGGTCCTCATTTTTCTCTGCAGGTGTGTTACATGGTCATGAACAGACAGTTATCATTCCATCAAAAGATGTCATGAGTATTTCTTTCTTATAAAATCCATTACCTGATAGAGTTATATGCAAATTTTACTTTTGTATTGGATTATTACTGTGCTCATTTTTGCTTAAATATTCCAACATACTGTATATCTTGGGGCTGCACGGTGGTGCAGTTGGTAGTACTGTTGCCTTGCAGGAAGAACGTCCTTGGTTCAAGATCAGCCAAGACCTTTCTGCATGGAGTTTGCATGTTCTTTGCATGTGTGGGTTTTCTCTGGGGATTCCGGTTTCCTCCCACAGACCAAAAAAACGTATGATAGGTTAATTAGTAACTCTAAATTGGCCCATGGTCTGAGTGAGTGTATGTGTGAATGGTTCTTTATTTCTTTGTAGCGTTGTGATGGACTGGTGACCTGTTCAGGTGTAACCCAGATTCTCATCCAATCACCAGCTCCCTGCAACCCTAAACAAGAAAAAGTGGGTTTTAGAAAATGGATGACCCACTGACATTAATGTAAAGAACCACAACATGGGCTTTCAGTGCAACAAACTTCACACTTTAAATAACTAAATGACTGAGATTGAAGCTGTTTTAAGATGGTAGAAATGCTCTTGAGTCATGGCGCCACTCTGAATGACTGTTACATCAGCTGTTTAAGCATTACATTTAGACTAAGAAGAATCTGGCTGCTGTTTTGACTTACAGTTTGACTGACTGCTGCTAACAAATACTCAAGACTCCAATTCCAAGACTCTTAAAACTGAAACTCTCTCTCGTTCTTTATAGATAACATCTGTATCATACCATGTAGGTTAACTTTAAATAAGGTTGTTATAACATAAAACCCCAAATGCCAAATAGTTGGGAGACTGTGTAAAGCGTAAATAAAAACAGATTTCAATGAGTTGCAAATGTCATAAAACACATACGTAGTTTTCCCCAATAGAACATAAATAACATATCAGATGTTGAAACTGAGATATTTTACCATTTCATAAAACAAAGTTATTTTGATGGCAGAAACACATTTTTTAAAAAGAACATGGTGATGTTTAACAATGTGTAGCAGCTCCTGTTACTGGTAATAACCCTCATTGTATATAAGCTGTAAGGGCTGGATCATGTGTTTCATGGTACTTTAGTACAAATCAGGGACATCACATTGGTTGGTTGTTTACTAACTTTAAATTAGTAAAAAATGAATGGTTACAGATTTGATTACTCTAAAAGTTTTACAATGTAAGAAGTGTTTTTACCATGAAATGATAAGATGTTGATGCAAAGTGAGAATCTGTCTGAAAAAAGTACAATGTGAGGAAATAAGCAGGGAGAAGGAAACTCTGACACCACTTACTGCAGACTGACTTAAACTTATAATCTGACAAAAGTTCCCTTGGTAGACAGGCACAGAGAGAGAGAGAGAGAGAGAGAGAGAGAGAGAGTCTCACTGCTTTGACAGTTATGAGTGCACAGGGACTGAATCCTGGCCCACTTGATGGTGGTCAGCAACACTAACGAGGCTGTTTTGACATCCTAATGACTTCACGGGAGTTTTATGTCGACTGGACACATGGACAGTGCACTGAGAGTAATGGTGGAAGTGAACACTGGTTTCTGGGAGTCTAACTGTAAGTGACTGGAGCTACTGTCCAAACTGATTTCAGCTGTATGTCTAGTATCTAATGTTAATGTAGTGTGGAAAGGTAAGAGGAGAAAATGCAACTGAGAGATTTATTTAAAAAAAAAAAAAGAATTGCAGCAACAGTAAATGTTTCTGCATTGGGGCTTTCAGAGACTTGAGTTCTGTGTGTTTTAATTCTTGCCAGGTCTCCGAGTTTTCCTCTGATCCAGGACACGGTTTTAAAAGGGAAGCTGAGCGTCCCTGAGTTGAGAGTGACCCGCCTGATGAATCGCTCCATTTCATGTACAATGAAGAACCCGAAAGGGGAACTCTTCAGCTATCCACCAAACAGCCAGGTCAGAATCAGTCTGGACCAATCAGCTCATCAATGTTGAAGTTTCAAACTTGTCTCATATTCACTGACACAGTTCCAATCATCTTTTATCTAATAGTGCACAGTTAAAGTATTTAACTTTAATACTGTGTTGACATGAACGTCATGTTGTTGTGTTTGCTGTATATATTATTTATTCCACTGTGACCCACTCTGACCCCTGTCTCAGTCCCCCTCCCATACCACCACCCCCCACCCCCCTGCAGTGTTTCACCCAAGCCTTTCCCTCATCCTTGCTGAAACATGGCTGGTGTCCCCTTTTCCCATAATGCTTTGTCTTCACTTGACTCATCAGACTGTTGCTGTCCCGGCTGCCAGGGCCCCAGCGCAGATTACCACGAGGCAGCTGATTGAATTGTTTTTCTCATCCCAGGCCGGCGGCCACTGCAAGAACATTCCCACATTGGAGTATGGCTTCTTAGTGCAGGTTAGATCATAAAAGAGATATGGGTGCACATGTTTGTGTTTCCTGTTTCATTGGACCATGATTAAGACAAACTCTGTGGAGCAATTTAATCTTCTGTTTCTTTTAAATGCTTCATATTCAAGTAGGAAAGTTTCTCATATGTGATATATGATTTTAGATATGACTCTGCCCTATAGCAGATTGAACCAGCTGACATTTCTGTGAAAAAATCTTAACTCTGTTTTTCTTCCTGTTCTTATTCTGTTGCATGGCAGTGCTAAAGGGAGTAACAGTCATGAACTCCACTGTGATTTTCTTCTAACAGATAATGAAGTACTCAGAGCAGAGGATCCCCACGCTCAACGAGTACTGTGTGGTCTGTGACGAACAGCACGTCTTTCAGAATGGATCTATGCTAAAGGTATAAGAGACATGAATAAAAAGAGAGAAACACATAGTGCAGGTATATATTTCTAATCTGTGGACCTTTTCATTTGTCAAATTAAATCTATATGAGATCTTCTTTTTCAGTAACGTGATCCTGTCAATTGGATTTTCCAGTCTTTGACTAAGTGTTGAAAACCCTCGCGTGTGAATGAATGTTCTGTAGTAGTATAATGTGGCACACACTGACTGGTGGTTTCTTCTTCCTGTTTGGGTTGTGTGTCTTTCTGCAGCCTGCTGTGTGCACCAGAGAACTGTGTGTGTTCTCCTTCTACACTCTGGGTGTGATGTCCGGAGCTGCAGAGGAAGTAGCCACAGGAGCAGAGGTGATAATTATTCTAATGACGAAGCAGTGCTTGACACTGATTTAATTTTGGCTTTTTAAAAATTCTTTAATTTTAACAGTCTGATTGGGGAAAAAAAAAGACCTGGAAACGTTGTTGTTAATTTATTTTAGTTTGAATGTTCTTTTGCATAGGAGTAAATGATAGTTTATTTTAAATGTTTTTTCCAGGTGGTGGACCTGCTTGTTGCTATGTGTCGAGCTGCACTCGAATCTCCCCGTAAGAGCATCATCTTTGAGCCTTACCCATCGGTTGTTGATCCAAATGATCCCAAGACTCTTGCATTCAACCCAAAGGTTAATTACTTTACTGCCAAAATTGTGATTACAAAAAATCTACTCTCACATTTTCTTCTACAATGATTTTGTTCAAAAGTAATTTAAGAAAGAAAATGTCTGTCTTACATATTGATGTGATATTTGACTCTTTTATGTTGTTGTTTTTTTCCCCCCTTATTTTTGTGAATGCACATGTTTGACTCAACGGCTGAACACAGAAGAAGAATTATGAAAGACTGCAGAAAGCGTTGGATAGTGTCATGTCCATCCGTGAGATGACTCAGGTATAAGCTGGAGGTGGGAGGAGAGACGAAGCTGTGTGAAGAACAGACTAATTCAGTCAAATGTGGTGCTTCTCTGTCTCTCATGCATCTATACAATCAATATTATCTTTTTAGATTTACACAGAAAGTTTGATTCTATGTTGTTGTATTTTGTGTTGGGAAGTAACATTCTGAAAGCAGCATGTTTACGTGCATGTTTGTGTGTTTTTTTAGGGTTCATATCTGGAGATCAAGAAACAGATGGACAAGCTGGATCCTTTGGCTCATCCCCTCCTTCAATGGTGAATGGAGGGAATCTAGTCCAAAAATGAATAGCTTTTTTAAGTCAACTCAATTTGATGTGTTACTTTTAATTAATAAGTATGAAAGATTTAGTAGACATAATCGTTTTAATCCTTAGTGTGTTTTTTATGTGATCAGAAGAAGTAAAATTATGGTGATTTCTGTTAAGCAGCTTGGGTTTCATTGTTTTGCTGCAAATTTATGGCACTGATTCAAATTCACCTACAATTTATATTGTTTTCATCCTTTTTCCTCCCTCTCTGTCTATGTTTACAGGATAATTTCAAGTAACAGGTCTCATATTGTCAAGCTGCCTCTCAGCAGGGTAAGAATCTGGGACAGTGTCCCTTCAATTCTTCTAATAAATTAGGTTTTTAAATTCAGCTTAATCTTAGTCTCACTCTATTTTCTCCTCTCTCTCCATCTCTCCACTCACACTGTAATAGCAACTGAAATTCATGCACACATCCCACCAGTTCCTGTTGCTCAGCAGCCCCCCAGCCAAGGAGGCTCGTTTTCGCACTGCCAAGAAGCTCTACGGCAGCACCTTCGCCTTCCAGTGAGTTACACCTCCCACTGATGGACATGGTTTCCATACTATCAACAATCTAGATTTAACTGAACCCACCAGTCTTCTGTATATTTTAGATAAAATGATCTATTTATTTCAAATATTCTAAAACAATCATGTCACTTTCTCAGACTATGATGAAAAAATATCATTTATTATTTACAATTGGAGCCCTACCGCATGACCAACATGAATATATGTCTTTGTTTCACCTGGGGAATATTTTGAAGACAAAATGGATCAATTACAAGCAAAAATCATGAAGCAGTGGCCGTTGTCTTGGACAGAGAAAGCTCCTTCCTTAGCCAGTGATAATTGTGTGTGAGAGAGATTTGTACTTCAGCAGATGGGGCTCTGCTGAATATTTTAGATACATGCAACCCATCTGGGCACTGACAGGAAACAACTAATGCACACACAGATCTGAATGTCTTGCTCGCTCTCGATGTTTTCTGGTTTATTCTCAAAATTTAGCGTTTCTCAATAAAACATGTCAAATGTTTAACTTAGGCTGGCTTCCCTCCGTTCCCTCAGTTTATTTTTGTATGGATAAAAACATGTGAAAAAGCATCAATGTTTGCTCTAAGTTAGTTTTAAAAATGCAAAGTTTAGAAGGAAATCCATACAGAAGATTTCTGTGTTTGTATAATGATGTAGGGGAAAGGACTTTGTCCTAAAGACTTATTTAAACTAACTTCATAAAGCTATTTTTTGTTGTGCTTTTATAAAAGACAGTTGAGATATAAAGACTAAGAGAAGCAATCATCAATACTTAGCTGTTTGATCTGTGTCTTTTGAAATTGAATATTAAATGACACATTTGAAGGACTTGGATAATGTTACAGAATTCCATTAAATGTTCCTGTCTGAGACGTATGACTCCAAAAGTTTAGTTTCGCTTATACACAAGAACTTATTTCTTAAGTTTTATATTTAACAAAATGCTGTAATTTAAATTGAAAAGATATGAAGCTAAAATTAGCATTTGCTACATATTTTTTATAGTACAGTGAAACTTTGTTACAATACCAAACAAAAAGTGACCTGTATGGAATTAAATTTCAGTCAAAAACCTAAAGCATGATTTTCTCCAGCGCGCACGCGTATTTAACCGTGGATTGCACGTCCCCCCCCGCGCGCGCGCGTGCAATTCACAGCACGCGTGTGAATTCACCCCACACGCCCGTGTATAATTTATTACACGAGTATTCATGAACCGCGACTAGGTGGTTTCCTTTCGGTTTCCTTTCGAGCGTGCAGCCTCTCCTGGTTTGCCTTCACGCTCGTATGTGAGCTTCATGTACAGGCACCTGTATGGAGATCCACACGCGCGGTTCATAAATACTCGTGTAATGAATCATACGCGGGCGTGTGGGGTGAATTCACGCACCTGCTGTTGATTGCAAATTCAACAGAAACCTCAGAAAAACCGTTTTTAATGGAAGGGCATCTTTAATGCTCTTGTAAAGTGTCAAATTATAAGAATTGTTCAGCAACCAAGTTCATTAAAAGTGACAAGAGCAACCATAAAAAATACAACAACAACAACAACAAAAGAAAGAAACCCAAAACAAAACAGGCAAAAAAAGTTGTTTCAATACATTGTTGGTGAGATTTTTTGCCATGACATAGTTTATCAAGTTTTATTTAATTCTTTTTTTTTTCAAGTTTTCATTTTGTCAATAGTTGCACCATATCTTGGTTGTGATTGTTAGTGGCAAACTGTGAACATATTCAGGAGGGAGATTCCACAGTGTTTTGAAGGTTCCCAGTTTTCCACCATGAGCTGCAGTTCCTCCCTCTCCTGTTGTTTGACTTCTGATCATGTATGACAAAATTGCAAAAAAAAAAAAAACAAAAATGTAGATTGAGAAACTTAATTACCACTTTCCTACATGAATCATGAAATCCTCTGTCAAGATTTTCTTAAGCATTTTTTTTTTTGCTTTTCATCTTTTTAAAACAAGTAACTTTCAAAAGAGGTTTTTGATGCACAACGCTTGTGTTGAGACATGTATTTTGACAAGCACGTTATTATATCATTATAATGTTAACATTGTAACATTATCCTTATAATATCATAACACACTGGTGGCAGTTTATGAATATTGCAATTTTCAGAGTTTACTCACAATTTTATATCTCCAAGTATTTGCAGCCCAGCAAGGCTTTTAATGTTCAGGAATTTTGTTTTTTGAATCTCTGTCTTTCTCTCTCTCTCTCTCTCTCTCTCTCTCTCTCTCTCTCTCTCTCTCTCTCTCTCTCTCTCTCTCTCTCTCTCATCTTGTCTACACTCGATCTAGCGGTTCCCATATAGAGAACTGGCACTCTGTTCTGAGGAATGGACTGGTCAACGCCTCTTATACCAAGCTACAGGTACATAACCCATATTGTATTGCTTCTTCATCATAAACCTGCTCTCACTCAGATAAACTTCAAACTCATCTAATTCGTTTTTAAAGTTAATTGTTGCCCTTGTTCCTTTGCATAATGGGAAGAGCTCAGTGGGAGACTTTTCTAGCCAACGCTGAATGCTTTCTGTGTATTCTGCTGACAGCAGCAAACGGTCTTTCCAGCTTGTTGTGGCATTTGGATAGTGGGCTGTAGCACCAGCTGGGATGCCAGGAGGGTTAAACATCTAAAGCACTTTGCAAACTTGGTTTTCAAGCTAATGAATGCAAAGGACAACCTCTAAGTGATGCCTTCTTTAGTGAGAATAGGGCTTCAATTAAAAGTTTACAACTTGCATGACTAATTGTCCTAAAACAAATATAAGAGAAGGAGTTTATTAAATGAAGTCATAATGATTAACTGACTGAAACCAACATCCATCTTCAGCTTTGAGTTTCAGCAGAGAAAGCTCATCGTTTCATTTGCACAATACAGCTGATAAGACTTCATTGAGATACACTCACATATCCTGAAAATAGATTAAACACAGTTAAATCTGAAATCTCAGCATTCGTTGGATTGTTTCATGTTCATCATGATTGTGCTATTGTGCTGATGCGTCTCTTTGTTCTCCGAGTTTTTGAACTCTCCATCTCTGCTCTCAGCTTGTCTACCTCCCTTTGTCCTTGTTTCAGCATTTCTCTTCCTCTGTCACTGGGTTTCACATGAAGACAGGGACTAAGTCTGTCTCAGTCGCCACACATCATAGTTTCTGTTTGCTCTTTGAAACAGATCCTGACCTCTGCCTCCTTCACCTAAAACCCAACCTGTCAATCAGCTCTTTGTTCTGCTCGTCTTTCTCTTTCTAATTAGATCATCGATGTTCACAAGCGTCACACTTATTGTTTCCACAATAATGAATGTAATGTTCTAATTACTGTAACACCTGAACTTTATATGTAAGAACTGCATTCAGTATATTCAAATGCATCACATGATCACCACTAAAATCCAAAATATTTAACTCCTTTTTGAAGCTCTGAGATGTAACTTTGTGAAGTTGTTTTAATAACTGAACTATTTGTTCTTTTTGTTCTTTATTTGGATTTCTATGTTTGTTTGTGTGAGTTTAATGTTTATTTCAAAGGATTTCCAGTTAAACTTTCACCAAAAAGAGATGAATTCAGCAGGTTAAGAATCAAACTGAATAAAACTTATTTTTGTAAGCCTGTATGCAACTGTTCAGTTACTCATCTATCCTCTCTGCTCTTCTTTCTAAACTCAAGCTTCATGGGGCGGCATATGGAAAGGGCATCTATCTAAGCCCCATCTCCAGCATATCTTTTGGGTACTCAGGTAAGAAGAGGTCTAACCTCAGTCTACTGATTTATTTCCCCTCTTCACTCAGCTGTTTGTGACAGGGCCTGATTACCATCATGGCTTTTTTAGGAGTTTTCCACACATTAGCCTGGTGTTGTTTGTTGTGTTCACATTGGTTGCTGAGCCTTGGGCCTTTGCTTGTTTACAACCTGTCATGCCATAGTTTCTGTTGTGGTTGTAAATAAGAAGCTTGTCGGTGGATCTGTCATTTGATGACCTTTTTTCACCTTCTGCTTTTTATCTTCAAGTATTTTCACCTAAACTTTGATTCAATGTCCTTCAGAATTGGTCTAATTTTGTATTGTGGGTGGGAACGTTAGATCCTCAGGTTTCTGGTGTTACTACTATGCAAATCGAACACATTTTGATTGGATGAAGTGCAATGCAGATTCTGAACCAGAATCAAAAGGCTTAAAACATTTTTAAAAAAGTTTTATCTTTGTTTGATTTTTTTTAGAAATGACATAAATAATAAGAACTAAATGTATTGTCTAAAACAGTGATGTCCAATTCTGGTGCTTGAGGGCTACTATTCTGCATGTTTTAGATGTTCCTCTGCCTAACACACCTGACTGAGTCAGCAGGTGATTAACAACCTTCTGAGGAACTTGAGGATGTACTGAAGAGGTGATTCAACCACTGAATCAGGTGTGCTGGAGCAGGAAACCTCTAAAACATGGAGGACAGAGACCATAAAGCACCAGAACACCACTGTTTTAATGCACAGATAGATTTTATTTTCTCAAATGAAATTTTTTTTTTTTTTATACCTGATTTTTTATTTGACTATTTTGTTTCTATGTCATAGTTATTTGATAGTTTTTTGTAACACTTACCTTCAAATATATGATCATAATCTCAAGAGCACCCACATGATTTTAGCCTTTTCCCCTGATTTAATGAGTGAGTTGATGTGAAGTTTACTGATCTCAGGTATGTATTTTCGTCTCATGGTGCTTATTTCAGGAATGGGGAAAGGTCAGCACCGTATGCCTACCAAAGATGAACTAGTGCAGCGTTACAACCGCATGAACACCATACCACAGGTGAGGAAACGCCACATCCTGTCATGTCTAACTTAAAGATAAATGAGAGTTTTAAAAATTACTTTAAGTTTGGTTCTACATGAAAAAAAAAGAAAAATTGCATGGAAAGAAAAAGACAAAAAAGAGAATTCAGCACTGATCACCAAATAAAAACAAAAGTAGGCTATTTATTTATTTAACTGTTTACACTTTTCAGTAGTTTTGATCTTCTGTTGCTTCTGCTGTTTTTGTGCTTTTAAGTTTTTGGGGAATAAATATTGATGTTGCCTCTCAGTGCATAGGCTGGACAATTTTCTACATTGTTATGAATATTTGTTTTGCTTTTTTTTCATCAGAGTCGTCCTATACAATCGAGGTTTCTTCAAAGTCGAAACTTAAACTGCATCGCTCTTTGTGAAGGTAATTCATGTGCTAATGGAACAATGTATGCTAACAGATTTTTGGTGTGTAGACTATTTGGTGAGGAAGACAGTTCTCTATATCAAAATAAATACATATTTGAAACAAAATAAATGAAAATGACTAAAAATGATTTTGGGTGAATACAGGCTTTTATTTTGTTAAATGTCAACCTAATTTACTAAGTAATCAAATAAGAATAATTTATTAAGAACATGAATGTAACACAACCAAGGTCATTAATAATACACACATCATATCAATAAGCACAGAAAATACAAATATCAGTTTGTGTTTCTTTTTATCAGTGATCACATCTAAGGATCTGCAGAAACATGGGAACATATGGGTGTGTCCAGTGTCTGATCATGTCTGCACTCGCTTCTTTTTTGTGTAAGTATAAACATCACGTTTAGCTCCACTTAACGTCCCAGTTCATCAAAAATAACCATGATTATCACATTCAAAACTACAGCGTTGGTCATCCCTGCTGTATTTTTTGTACTTCACTTTGCTGACATTTCACTTTCATGTGCCCCAAATCTGATCACTTGATGTTTCCGAAAACAATGAAAAACTCTGTTGTTAATAGACAGGTTTGTTTTGAATGTCAATCTTTTATTAAAAATTTAAGATCATTAACCAACAAAACTACAGGTCTTTAATTACCAATTAATAACATTCAAACGTGAGTACCAAAAACACACACAAAAAAAAAAAAAAAAAAAAAAAAAA
>SSNP01000273.1:403290-441511 GCA_006937955.1 Pachypanchax playfairii
AAAAAAAAAAAAAAAAAAAACAAAAAGCCAAACTTTGTTGTTTTTATCTGTTTTTGTGTATTTTCAGGTATGAGGATGGCCAAGTAGGAGACGCCAACATCAACACCCAGGAGCCTAAAGTGCAGAAGGAAATAATGCGCGTGATTGGAACCCAGATTTACTCCAGCTAATGGAGGTTTACCAGCAGATCTCTTCACCTCACTACTGGAGGCACACAGGCAGGCAGGCAGATGTTGAAGTGAATGTTTCGTGTGAGCTGTCCTCGGGCTGGATACTGAAGGATGAAGGAGGTCTTGAGCACAACACTACCGATATATTATTTTTGGTTTTATTTCTCTGGTCTTTAGCTGCTGTGTCTCTCTCCTCTTAACTGTTACACATTATGTTTGTCACAACTCAAATCAGCTGTTCTCATTTCATGGTGGTTACAACATTTAGATGAGTCACCAGAACTGTTCTACACACTCAAGCACACACTCTTCTGGTTACCCTTATTTCGCTGTATGTTTACTTTCATTGGTTCCTTTTCACTATTTTTCTTTCTTTCTTTATTTTTTTTGTGGTCAATAAATGGTCAAAAATGAAAACAGATCACATATAGGTTCTGTTTGTTTTATGGTGTTTTGAAAGTTAATAATCCACTGTCATTTTATTTACATTTTATGCAATTTTATTTTGACAACTTTCATCAAAACAACTACTTTTATTGTAAGAATAATCTTTAAATAATTTGGATAGTTTTGATTGATTCAGTTTAACCCCCAACTGTCAAATTAGTTCATTTTATTAGTGGCTAAAGTGCAACATTGCAAATCTGTTTGAGAGTAAGTATCAACTACAGACTTTATATAAATGGGGCAGGAAGTAACATTAGAGTTGAAACAAAATAAACTATCGTATTTGTTTTAAGTACCCCCCCCCCCCCACACACACACACAACAAAAGTGACATTGGACTGATGTTGCTCTTAACTTACTACTCTGTGTTTACATTATCATTTGTCTAACATCATTGCAATGAGTTATTTGACACCATGAATGTATGTGGGGCAACATGGTACCTTCTGTACATGAAATGTTATAGCTTCACTTTTCTACAACAGACACATTGTTTGTCTTTATATACAGTCTATGGTGTCAACAAATTATAATTTGTTGCAATTCTAATTTCCCCCAATTGAGATCATTGTTTTGCTTGTAGCATTTAAAAAAAAAAAAAATTAATCAAGGTGTTTAATGTCTGTTACAACATCATGTTCCTGCTGACAGTTAATTCCCAACTCTGGCTTCTGAGGATTTCAGGTAGATTCAAGTCAACAAAATCACAAGAAAAAACACTAATTTGTTGTTTTCAATAGCTCCAGCTCTTTGGAGGTCATGTGTTTGTACGAGTGCTTTGACTCGTGGGATTAGTAGTTTGCAATGATTAACAACAATACTTATTTCGAGAGTATTATGATGGATGAAATACTCTCTGACTCACTGAACAAAGATCACAATACAGTTCCAGCCTTCATATATCATACATCACATTTTTGTACTACTTCTGTAGGAATCCATTGTTGGATTCCTCATTTAAAATGAACCAATCTGTGTATAACCCACGTCGACCACTTGATTCACAAACTGTACAGAACATTGTGAAGAATTTTCCTCAAATATTTACTGGCACCCTCAAAAACAGATGTGCTCACATCCCTTTCACCTCCAGTTTAACTGATTCACTGGGGTGAAAATCTCTGGTTTCATCTGGGAGACTAGCAACCTTGTATAGCAAGCTTATCAGTTAGTCATGTACTGTATGTATGTATGTATGTATGTATGTATGTATGTATGTATGTATGTACGTACGTGTGGCTTTGTATTTTCTTGACCTTAAACTAGACTTTGCACTTATTCAACATTTGCCTAAACTGGAGAAACTGACTGTCCTTGGATCTGCAGAAAAGAGGCGAAATGAGAACTATTTAAAAAAGATTCCAATATCCAACATTTTAATTGAAGACTCTGATTATCTCCTGGATCTCGAACTCTGACTGCCAAATCGACAGCACGTTACAACAAAAACTTGTATATATGGAAAATGGAGAAGCTGTTGAAATGTCGTCCTGCACTGACAGAGATGGATATGATGGACATGTGCAGCAGACCCACTGATTACCAGACTCTGCTAATAGCTGATATCTGTTTCTGCCAAGAGGTACGGGCTGCAAGTCTTTCATTCTTTTGCTGTCTGTCTCTAGTTAATAATGTTTCTGAGGTTATGTTTGACAGCAATGATGGTGATTCTGATGACTGAGGAAAGCAATGGGGGAGAAAATGAATAAAGCCTGATTTTGCACAGTTTTACAAACAGATTTGTTTTCTTTGATAGCTTTTAGAGACAGTGTAATCATTCACTGTGGTCATGACTAAAGCTGTTGAGTTCTTTCTGTTCCAGTTTTAGGCAGAAGAGGGCACTATTACTCCACTTAGAACAGCCCATTTCTGTTCTGTTTGAAGCCAAAGATCCAATCAAACTGTCTTATTTATAACTCTGATGTGTATAATTATCTTCTTTAAATTTGATATGATGATGGCGTGAATTTAATTAGTTCTGGTCACCACATCTTTTATTGGAGTAATTATGTCTGTGAAAACTGAACTTAGAGGGGAGTTTTGTAATTTGTGGAATTTTACAAAAAAGTCCATCCATCCCATCCATCCATCCATCCATCCATCCATCCATCCATCCATCCATCCATCCATCCATCCATCCATCCATCCATCCATCCATCCATCCATCCATCCATCCATCCATCCATCCATCCATCCATCCATCTACATATGGATGCATATTTCCAGTGGTGATGGGTGACAGGTGGCGTTACACCCTGGACAGGTCTCTGGTCCATCACACATCCACATATAGATAAACAGCTATTTATGCACATGCTTATGGCCAATTAGAGTCAGCTAAATAGAAAACCTTATTAAGTGGCATATTTTGGGTCTCTGGGAGGAAACCAAAGCAGTTAGAGAAGACCATGAAGGGACTCAGCTAGGTGTTGAATCTATGATATTTCCTGCTGCAAAGCAACACTGCTAAACAACTGTAACTCCAAATAGTTTTCATAGACCATTAAATGAAGTCCTATTTGCTTAGTTCAAGATTTTTAGGTTTGCAAAACCTTTATCAAGTCAATTTTGATATAAACAGGACAAAAGATTTAGCAGATGACCTGCTATTTTCCACTACTGCTGCAGTTCCACTTTTATAATGAATAACAACATACATCTTAGTATAGTTACCAAAGTTACAGCATACACATTATGTACTCGACTTATTCAAAGATAAGAGGTTAATTAATGCTTTCATATTAACCTGTTTTCTTATTTAATATTGGTAATTTCTTTAATTTGGTGAAGATGCAGATAAACAGCACTAGCAGGTTGCTACATTAAATTGATCTTCAATGTTTCACCTAGAAGACAGGACATTCCTGCTGGTTGTTGATCAACTAGATGCTCACACCATCCGGCCTCCCTCAGCTTCTCTTGCTCTCTCTGACCACAGAAAGTGCTCCTTTTTCAAACCTCTGCAACAGTCCAGTCTGATAGCTGTTTTGGCACACGAGGCCCTGGATGTGTACAAGTGCTGGCTGCGCTGAGAGTGGGTTTAATCATAGGGAAGCTGAAGCACTCATGGGCTCTTGAGAGGCACTTTATGTGTGTATTTGTGGCCACGGTAATTGGGTGCCACCCTTTTTGCAAGTTGACCCATTTGACAGGGCCTGTAGCTGGGGCCTTTTGTTCTGATATCTGTATATGTGCATGTGACTAGCAGATGATGTGTATGGTTCACAAATTACTATGATCTCTGAAACCCGGCGCTCATGTTGGACATGGTCCCCTGGTTTGGCTTTGTCCCCCATTACCAAAGCCAGCTGGCTGTTTGCTCATGAGCGCAAACCTCCTTGATCTGAATGTTGCTTTTTCACATGTAGTTAAATCTTTCACCACAGAGGGGAGCTCTGGTGTTATTCTGCTCTTCCTTTGTTTCCGTACCTTTCGTACACACAGCATTAGCACACAAACACACATGCTGGTAAACACACACAGATCCAATGCAGTGGTAGTTTGGTTAGACAAAGGAGTAGTGACGGGAGGTCACGGGGTCATAAAGGTGTCACGTCCTCAGTGAGAGCAGCCTCCCTTTCCCCCGCCACCTTAATAAGTCTGACTGTTTGATTCTTGCACAAAAGGAGCAATTACAGGGAGTTGTTTAATCACCCACATTTTTATTGAGCACAGGGTCTTTTAGCTTGCAGCTCAGGCCCCCATCGTAGGTGGCAGCAGCAGCAGCGGGCGACAGAAGTGACAGAGAAGGTCAGTGGTTTAACGGGGTGCGAAGGGACTTCATTTGAATTAAGACTTGCAAACTGCTATGCACACTGCGGAGGCCCCAGAGACAGAGACAGAGAGCTAGATGAGCCCAGAAGACATTTTAGCTAGTCAGGCAGAGAGATAGATGAACTTAAGAAAGAGAAATCAAATCTGGAAGGCAAAGCTTGGTGGACAGGTCAGACTCAGGTGATTTTATTTGCAAAGAGCAATAGATTGGCAGAAGTGAATCAGTAATGATAAATGCAGTAACAAAAAAGTATTAGAGATGTTTGGGTTTACTTACTACTTATTGAGTAGGTGGGATTAATTTCAGCATCTGATGATGTTTGAAGAGTAAAAAGCTGCAGGACGGACAAAGTTTGGACCAGAAACTTGAAACTTAATAATTTGGGACACACACCCACGCACACACACACACACACACACACACACACACACACACACACAAGTGTGTTTTGTTATCCTTATGGGGACCGTCCATTGACTTCCATTGATTTTAGTAACTAGATTTATACCTAACCCAAACCCTTTTCCTAACCTTAACCATTACTGATCTATAACTAACCCTAAGACTAACTAAAACTCTATTCACACCATACCTATAAACCTAACCCCTAACCCTAAAAAGGGGAGTCCCCCTCATGGGGACCAGGTTTCGGTCCCCACAAGAACCCTCGGACCCCAGAAAGATAGTAAAAGTCAGGAAACGGGTCCCCAGGAGGTCAGAAATACAAACCCACACACACACACACACACACACACACACACACACAAGTGTGTTTTGTTATCCTTATGGGGACCGTCCATTGACTTCCATTGATTTTAGTAACTAGATTTATACCTAACCCAAACCCTTTTCCTAACCTTAACCATTACTGATCTATAACTAACCCTAAGACTAACTAAAACTCTATTCACACCATACCTATAAACCTAACCCCTAACCCTAAAAAGAGGAGTCCCCCTCATGGGGACCAGGTTTCGGTCCCCACAAGAACCCTCGGACCCCAGAAAGATAGTAAAAGTCAGGAAACGGGTCCCCAGGAGGTCAGAAATACAAACCCACACACACACACACACACACACACACACACACACACACACACACACACACACACACACACAAGTGTGTTTTGTTATCCTTATGGGGACCGTCCATTGACTTCCATTGATTTTAGTAACTAGATTTATACCTAACCCAAACCCTTTTCCTAACCTTAACCATTACTGATCTATAACTAACCTTAAGACTAACTAAAACTCTATTCACACCATATCTATAAACCTAACCCCTAACCCTAAAAAGGGGAGTCCCCCTCATGGGGACCAGGTTTCGGTCCCCACAAGAACCCTCGGACCCCAGAAAGATAGTAAAAGTCAGGAAACGGGTCCCCAGGAGGTCAGAAATACAAACCCACACACACACACACACACACACACACACACACACACACACACACACACACACACACACACAAGTGTGTTTTGTTATCCTTATGGGGACCGTCCATTGACTTCTATTGATTTTAGTAACTAGATTTATACCTAACCCAAACCCTTTTCCTAACCTTAACCATTACTGATCTATAACTAACCTTAAGACTAACTAAAACTCTATTCACACCATATCTATAAACCTAACCCCTAACCCTAAAAAGGGGAGTCCCCCTCATGGGGACCAGGTTTCGGTCCCCACAAGAACCCTCGGACCCCAGAAAGATAGTAAAAGTCAGGAAACGGGTCCCCAGGAGGTCAGAAATACAAACCCACACACACACACACACACACACACACACACACACACACACACACACACACACACACACAAGTGTGTTTTGTTATCCTTATGGGGACCGTCCATTGACTTCTATTGATTTTAGTAACTAGATTTATACCTAACCCAAACCCTTTTCCTAACCTTAACCATTACTGATCTATAACTAACCTTAAGACTAACTAAAACTCTATTCACACCATATCTATAAACCTAACCCCTAACCCTAAAAAGGGGAGTCCCCCTCATGGGGACCAGGTTTCGGTCCCCACAAGAACCCTCGGACCCCAGAAAGATAGTAAAAGTCAGGAAACGGGTCCCCAGGAGGTCAGAAATACAAACCCACACACACACACACACACACAAACAGTAGTAAACTCAAACTCCTATTCCACACAGCATCATGCTCTATCAGTGCTTATATTGAATTTTTAGCCTGGGTGTTACTCTGTTTTTGTGTGCATGCAGAGTGCGTCCTCCTCCCCGACCTACTCCTCCACCTCCTTCTCATCCTCCAGCACACGAACGTTGAACTACAAGTTGTTGTTTCTTCATTTGGAGAAGTCAGATGGTGGTACGAGATGAAGAGGGCAAATAAGATGCCAGTAGTTAGTATGTTAGTTGTTGGTGAGAAGTGGCACAAAGTGGCAAAAATGCCACCAAAGTAGGGGAGGGGTCCACAGTGATGCTGGTAGGAAGAGATACACATCCAGTAGATGAGGATGAGAGGAAGAAGGAGGAAGGAAGGGAGTACATCATTGCTTGCTCATAAAGCCAACAGCTGTGTGGGTAATGTTTTGTGACACCGAACCTCTCTGAGCCCTTCTGTTTCCCAGGGAGCAGGGGGACGCCATATTCCTTCGTCACAAATGGCTCTGTCATTCACCCCCTAAGTCTTAATTATCGCTCCCAGTTTTTTTTGGCCACGCTTTGCTCGGGCGTATGGATCCATCTGCGCGCTGTATAATTCCACTCCACAATTTACAAGTGGCATTTATTACAATGGCCTCGACGGCACTCCTCTTAAACACCAGCAGCCCTTCCCAGAGAAACGAGGGGGAAACAAAAGAGCAGTGCAATCTGGCAGCCAAAGTGCCCACCCTCAGTTCCTTTAAATGTTTTTTGCATTTCTAACCCCTGCACGATTATTTCCCTCCACCCCCATGCCCCCCCCCAAAAAAACCCTCCTGTTTATCTGTATGTAGGATTTTTATTTATTTATTTAGTTATTAGTTAAATTCTTACAGAATTCATCGTAGTCACACGAACCGCCCCTAGCTGCCTTTGAGCAGAGGAAAGGGAAATAGCTGATGTTGATTTTTTTCCCTTCCCTCCACCTCCACTCCCCTTTATAATTCATTTTGGATTAATTCCCTTGTCTTCAGAGACAATTCTAATTCTTTATTATTTCCACTTCACAGGCTTGATGACATGCCTGTATCCACATATCATATCCAGGGGAAACTTTACACCCAGCAGACCTGATTGTTTTCTGTCTTCCTTTCCTCTCTCTCCACCTGTTTTTTTAGTTCCACCCTCTCTTAATTTTTTTTTCTCTCTAGTCCCCCATGGTGTTTTCACTTTGTTTTTTCTCTCTTTGTATTCTCTCCTCTACACCCTCCCTTATTGTGTCTTTCTCATTGGAGTAAAGATGCTTGTTAGTTTCCGGAGACTGGGCTATTTTCTATGGAAAGAGAGAGACTGCTGACTTCTGCTGAGATATTCATACACATACACACACCTACCTTCCCAACTCATTCACTCTGTATTATAATGTGTGTTTTGTGCATGTCTGTCTGCTTGCTGTGCACAATTTATGTTGTAATAAAATGACACTGAGTGTTCATTGCCGTTAAAGCACCACTAGAAACAAAGGAAAAATAACTACATTTGTTTGTCACCTGTCTTCCTTGTTTCTGAGGCCTTGCATGTGTTTCTCTTCAAATCATAGATCAATACTTATCTGCCAATTCCTCTATCATAGACAGGTTTAAACTTCTGCAATATAGTCATGTGACTGTCTTCTTTTTATTTTTCTCTTCTGATGTTTGATCTTATGTTCCTGTATCTTTGTCCTGACATGACATGTGTTTTCCCACTTAGAACCTCCTTCTATCACCTGCTTTTATACTTTTTGAAACTTTTGTTGTTTTGTTTTTTAATGACATTTTTCTGTATCTGTATGGATCTTTTTTTTCTTTCACTCATTCCCAGTGGTACCTTAAATCAGTCTTTAAGTTTTCTGTGTCCATTGTCACTTCTGCTCTAAGCATTCTCCTTTGTTCCTGCCAGCCACCCTCTAAATGTCTGACTGGTTCTCGCTTCCTCTCTTTCTCTCTCACACACACACACGCAATCACCAATTCGCTATCGAGTGGACCCTGAATTTCCCCTGAGTTCTGTTATGGTGGCTGCTGCCTCTGGAGTCCGGCTGTGCTAGATTCGCTGCGTGCTCTGTTACCGTTCAATTACCCTTCTGTAATCTGACAGGCTCCTTGTGGCCTGCTCCTGGACGAAGTGCATCTGTCTGTGTTTCAGCGTGTCTTCTCTACAAATGCACCTCTCCTTCTCCCTCTCTCTGACAGACATGTGTGTCTGTCTGCTGTTGTATCAAGAGAAGTGAGTGATTTCCCTGCATTTTGGAAGCATGCAGTGGCAAAACACTTCCTACTGTGTGTTGCTTTTCTTTTCTCTTTCTGTATCACATTTCCCACTCCAAGTAGCCCCTCAGATCTCTGGCCTGAAGTCACTTGACATCCTGTTGAACCCAAAGAAATGCACACTGATAGAATAAAGGAAAACTAGTCTTGACAAAAAGAAAAAATAAAACCCGACCAAATCCAACATTTTGTTCTCATGTCATCTCTGTTATTATTTTTTTCTCTGCGTTTTCCATCTGGTTCCCGATTCCTTTCTTCCTTCCATAACTCCATCTCACAGTCTTTCCCCCCATCGTTTTATCATGCTTTTCTAATCACTGTCCTTGTGTTTTCTCTTTTTATCTTCATCCCCCTTCCTCTTCTCCACCCCCCATTCTGTCTGTGCATGGCAGGCTGGCTCTCGGTGTTGACCTGAGAAGGACTGACATTCAGAGGCCGGTCCCCTGCCTGCAGTACTGACATTTCTGCCAGACTTTGATGGTGCCTTTGAACAGAGATGTGTGGAGGGAAGAGCTGCCTGTATCTCTTTGCCTTCCAGCAGCTCCTGCTTTGCCTCTCCAGTGCTTAGAGTGAGATGTACTGTAGCTGGCTGGTTTCTCATTGCAGGCTCACGTTCTGTATATATATACATATATATGCAAACACACAAATAAAATTATACATGCATGTGATACATATTGTATTAAAATTAATTCACATAGAGTCACTTTCTCAGGCTCTTATTGCGACATTGGAATTGGAAGTCTTCATGTCTATGTGGGAAAAGCTGTGCATAAACAAACAAAACAGAAAAAAACAACCGCAGACTCATACAAGCATACAGCTTCTGCTGGAACGCCTTCAAAGGCCCTTGTTGCCCCCCTTGGATAAAACTGGCACAGAGAGAGAGGCAGGAACCATAGTGTTGGATGGAATGCAGTTATCTCTCCCAGCTCTACCCTATCTGCCCCTGCCACCACAACCACTCCTGCTGAGGTGTCTTCAAAGACACCCATGTCAGTCCACAAACCTTGTGGCTCCCCTCCTTCTTCTTTTTCTTATTTTTAGTCCTTTCCACTCTTCTCAAACCTCACCCTTGTGTTCCCCCAAAACACATGGGAGAAATGAAATAAGAAAAATAGACTTAATAGACTGAATTTTGTTTTACAAGCATCTCTTTTCTGTCAGTTGGTACAGTGTGATATTAAAAAAGTGCATTTTATTGTTCCATGAAAGTCAGTTTGGTGCCAAGCTCTCTGCTTTGGCAGACCACCCCTCACCTCGCCTCACCATCTCTCCTACAGGGTGTGGGACTCTTCCTTTTTATGTGTTGGAGGTAGGGACCAAAGCTTGTGGGGCTCTGTGAGTCTAATTAAAAGGACTTGGCTACTTTGTCATGCGACAGTGTCTCAGAGAGGTGGATGAGAATTGAAACACTTAATTTGGTTTCACTGGGTTCCTTCTCTCAGTGGAGCTGGACTGACCTGGGCCTTGATGAGAATGTGGATTTGACAGCTGTGCAGACATGCAGACGGATGCCCGTTTTTCTCTGTGTGAGAGTGTGTGTAAAAATTGCCCAAGTTGCTTATTTTGTATTCAGTCCTTTTCTCATATGAATTTAATGTCCAATGCAGGAGCATTAAAACATTCTGACCACAAAGTGTTGAAATTGCAACACACTTGTCAGCCAGTTCATCAGTATGTTTATACTCTGGGGTGCACATAAGTGGTCCACAGGTGCACCAGATGAAAAGTTGCAACGCACGTTTGCGTGCTTTAAGAGCAACTCATCCTCAAAACAGCTTTTTTCTGCTAATAAACTGTATTAGTGGGTCTTTACCAATGCAGCCTTTCAGTTTCTGTACATTTTTTGACATTTTCATGTAAACTTGTTAAATTCTACACTTTTTGGTCTAAAAACGTCTCAGTACTGCCCTCTTAGGGTTGAAAGGTGGTTATTGCATTTGAAATTTGTGATTGGCTGAAAGCGGTACATGTCCACTTCAGTGGTACATGTCTATGTCACCAGCATCATCTCTAAGACACGCCTCCTTGACTATAAGACCATTTCTCAGACAGACACACTCGCCCCCGCCCACCCCGTTGTCTCCAGCTTCTCACCAAAGAGCTGCACACAGGGATTTAGAGCAACTGGCTGAAAACTACAACAAAGAGAATAACCAATATCATTAAAAGAATAATGAAATCAGGGCAAAGACTTCACTGCAGTGGTTGTGATTGTGTGAATATGATTTGTGCACATTATAATCTCATGTTCGGGTATTTTTATTCAGGCTCAGGCTTATTTACTCAGGCAACACGGCATTAGCTTTAGCCCACTGGCTACTACTACTACTACTACTGTCATTTAGCAGACGCTTTTATCCAAAGCAACTTACATTGAGAGAACATACAAGCAAGAAATCAAAGAGAAGGAAACAATATAAGGAGGCGGACTGTTTGGAGTCCAGTTTAATTCCGACGCTGATACTGTACATCAAGTGTATCAATTTTTTTTTTTTTTTTGCTAACAACAATCAATCAGAAAACTACTTTGAAAACTATGAAAAAGTGGATAACTAATTTTAGTAAAAGAAGAATGAAATCGGGGCAAAGGCATCAGTTTTACTGCTGTGGCTCTCATTGTGTAGATATGATTTGTGCACGTTATTTTCTCTGCAGGCTTAGGTTAGGAGCATCTCTGCAACATGGCAGAGTCACACAAGCTAATCTAATAGTAGCTTTAGCAGTCTGGTTAAAAATAACAGGCTCAAAACGATATGGATCCGAGCCGTTTGTCTTAATAGATGAAGCTTTCTCCAGTTTCATGTGCCTCTCTGTACTGCTGTGTGTGTAGCTCGACATGTTGACATGTCAATCACAGTCCAGCTCAGGGATTAGACTCGCCTAGTGTTGTCACGGTACCAAAATTTCAGTATTCGGTACCGATACCAGTGAAAATCCACAGTTCTCGGTACCAAACCAGCATTTAATTTAGACTAAATTTACCAATAAAAATTCATATTTCTCGGTGACTGAGCCATACATTTTTGTTCACCTTTTGGATATAAAATCATAAAAAAGAAAACACTCCAGTCTGTGAGCAGTCAATGTCTTTATGTCAACCTGTTTCTTTTTTACCGTAATTAAATGTATAGGAGATTTAAACATTTAGATGATGATGCATTCAACCCGCACACTTTTTCACAAACAAACAACTCTCAGAGAAAGTAGTAAGAGAAAGTGAATTGACGCACAAGGGACCTCGCCGAAAGCTAGTTAGCTTAACTTTTTTGTGGCTGGCTTTTGTCGTTTTGAAGCTTGGAAAGCGGTAGAAGTTTAAAACATTGTCACACACAAAGCACAACTGAGACTCGGACGGCCTTACTTAACTTGTAATATTGCTGATCAAGGCGTTGACGTTTCGGGCAATGTAAGCACTAGCCTTAGCATCCGTGATGCTAACATTGTAAATCGTATAGCATTCATTGTGCTAATGATTTACTATGACAACGCAGTTTATTTCTATCTGACTACTTTTGACATGCAAGGAAAAATATGATACATAACTCATAACAGCAGTTGTAAATTGGAAATTAATTTGAAACTTCACTGCTTGAACTCTTTCATCAGATCCGGGTGTCGATCTTTCAGGTGTTTTATTAAGTTGAATGTGTTTCCTCCTTTTGAGAGAAAACTTAGATGACATCGTTTGCAGATAGGTTTTTGATTGTCAGTAATGTTCCCCTTGTCATGAGCGTCAAATCCAAAGTACTTCCACACATGGCTCTTTGCTCCTTTTTTGTTAACTAGTGGCTTTACCACATCAGCTGGTCCACCGCTCGCCATGACTCGGCATTCTGCAGCCTTGCTTTAAAGGCGACTGCATGCACGATTCATGTGAATCAAGGACCCGGGTTAAGACAGGTCCTTGATACCACCGGTAGCTACGAAATCTCAGTACCGTGACGTTTACATTTTTTTAGTACCGGGTTGGTACCAAAGTACCGTTTTTTTTGACAACACTAGACTCGCCTTTTTTTCTAAACACACTTTTTAAAATTCAGCAAGTGCAAGAACATCTTCTGAAAGGGGGGGTAAGTTGCTCATTGGTTTGGCTGAGCGGGGGTTCATTATCAGATCAATGAAGAGTCTCGCTGAATTCTTTTGTTTGACTGATATGTTTCTCAGCCTGAGTGCAGATGTTCCAGCTGACAGCTGATGCTGCGTCTCTCAATCTGAACTCTGAATTTTTTTTTCGCTCTATTTTTTTATTTGAAGGATTTTTTATTGAAACAAATATAGAGCCAGGAAAACTAATCAGTCTGAATGTTAAGTTTGAAGAACCAGAGGAGTTCTGAAGACACAGCGAGACACGTTTAAAAATGTGGGAACCAAGCAACAACCGTAGGTTCTCCCCTGAGAAACAAAGCCAAAAACATTATGTGCAGGGGTGCGCATAAGTGGTCCGCAGGTCCGCACACACTGTCAAAATATAAAATGCGCACCAGATGAAAAGTTGCAACACGCGTTTGCGTACTTAACATTGGTTTGGCTGAGCTGCGTGAATTTTTAGGTTAATCAGAGGCGGGGTTCATTGTCAAATAAATGAAGAATCTCGTTGACTTCTTTTGTTTGACTGATATGTTTCTCAGCCAGAGCGCCGAAGTTCCAGCTGATCAGCTGATGCTGCGTCTCTCTCTGTCTCTCTGTATCAGTTTGTCAGTGTGACGGATTTTCAGTCAGTCAGATCAGTGCAGCTGACTGCAGGATTCTGCATCGCGTTAAAACTGAAAAAATTCACTGAATAAGACAAATAGACCATCGTGGCACAGACATGTATAACTACCTTTTTGTGCTATAAAATACAGAAAACCACCTGTTTTAATCAACAGTATCAGCTCTGTGATCTGCGCCATTTTGAATGCGCGCAAAGCACTATGGGATATGCAGTCAATGCCCCTTAACTGTCCACTGTATCTTTTTATCTGACTGCATCACATTACAAACATCCTCATCATTTCAAAACAAAAAACAGTTACAGTAAATGACAGAAGCTCCAACAGCTGACTAATAAATTTTAACACCAAACTGTTAAATGTAGATTAAAGTGAACAATCAAACCTGTAAACAATCCAACCTGAACTCTGAAGGTTGTTTTTTTTACTAGTATTTTTATATTTTACTGGTTTCTCTTGATTTTTTCAACAATTAAAGGATTTTTATTGAAACAAATATAGAGCCAGGTAAAGTAAACAGACTGAATTTGAAGCTTGATGAAACCAAAAACAAAGCAGAGGAGCTCGGAAGAGACACAGCGAGACACATTTAAAAATGTGAGGACCAAGCAACAACCCTAGGTTCTCTTCTGAGAACCAGGCCAAAAATATTATGTGCACCCCTGATTATGTGCACCCCTGTTCATATGTTGTGCATACCATATAGTGTAGTAAAGTATCTGGTGTGCAAGACAAACCAAGTTTTTTTCCCTCTGTAAGTTTGACTCCAGTTGGAGTTATTGATGTTGCTTTAAAGAAGCAGCAGACTCAAAACTCAGGTGGAACAATAAAAGATATACTGTCAACCATCTCGCATTGTTTTGTCTTTTATTTGTGTTGAAATTATCATGTAAGGTATTACATTGTGTAGGGAGCAATCTCTCCTTTATGATGCAACAAAGTCTATGTCAAATGTGTCAGTGAAGTCATTTATGTCCTCTTGAAAAGGGAAAAATAATTCTGACATTTTTACAAACTTTTGTCAGGAATTCAGTCTGATCATGTCAAGCTGTTTTGTTTTCTTTCACGCTCATTATGCAACCATGTACTGCCATGTATTTTTGTCTCATGCTGCTAACCTGTGCCTGGCTGTATTTGGTAAATGGTAAATGTCCTGTATTTGTATAGCGCTTTTCTAGTCATTCAGACCACTCAAAGCGCTTTCACACTACAAGGTTTTGCATTCACCCATTCACACAACCCGATATGTAAACCGGGGGGAGAGGGTAGGGGCTAACACTCACACAACCCGATACGCAGATCGGGGGGCAACATGGGGTTCAGTGTCTTGCCCAAGGACACTTCGACATGTGGCGGTGGAAGTCGGGATCGATCCACCAACCTTCAAATTGGAGGACGACCGCTCTAACCACTGAGCCACAGCCGCCCCATTTATATTTATCACCCGTTCCTGATCATAGTGTGTATTGACTTGCTTTGTTTTTTTCTTAACGTCTACTTCTTGTCTCAACCCCCTGACAGATTTTTGGAATTTGGATTACCTGTGAATCTCTTACCTGTCTGCATGCCCTGACCATTTCTATTGTCTGTGCTTCTTGTCAAGTCATAAGTCATAGTTTTTCAATTTGCTCACTGAGGTTCCTACCAGTACTAGTCTGAAATTGTTTTTTGAATTGGATTGTTTCCAAAGAATCCAGATTATTGATACCAATGTTTTGAGTACTAACCATTCAGAACATTGACACTGCCTTGTCCCTGTTTGATGACATCACCAATTAACAAATCTCCCTGTTGTCCTCCCAGTGAAACTCACCATGTTTTCTTCTTTGCTTACATGTCTGAAAATTAAAGATAACTCACTTGGGAGGCTGTTGCTGACATCACATGCTAATATGATGCTCCCATTTTTGTGGTGCTGTGTCAAGAACCCAGAGGCAGGAAGAACTCAGAGTCACAAAGATTACATTTAAGTAAAACACTTTTGAAGGTGCCTTGTCAAACAAATTTCATGACTTTGTTGTAATAGATAGTGTTAACCTGAAATATTTTATATCTAAAAAATGTAAGGAAACACTCATTTCCACCCTTTCAAGCTCTGAGTAATCTGACTGGTTGAGACTTTACCTTGATTTGGGCCTGTACTCATTAATATTTATGATGCTAATTCACTGGACTCAGATTGGCTAACAAGCTAACCTATGAGCACAGCTTCCTGTATCCCCCACGCTGAGCATACAGTGCTACGGCTGTCCGACTAACATATCTAATATCATTCTGCATAAAAGCCAAGTTACGGGAGATTTCTGAATGGGACCAGCAGAGATGGAACTTTAATTTCGAAACCAACACCCCTCTGGATGGGGATCACAAGTGGGAGGAGACGCCTGTGGATAAGACCTGGTGATGCATAGCTTCAACATAAACATTAAACACTGCTCCTTGTAGCACTCAGCAACATGGCTGCCATAAACATCAACACATTGGTTGCCAGTCATTATCTGAACAGAAAGCCCCTGACTGCCATCATTTTGGAGCATTTTCACTGTTTTTTGAAGAGTCACAGAATAATGTGCTCTATGACTTTGTAAACATTGAAACTACCAAAAGAAAGAGTAGACACTTTACTTCCACCAGAAAAAAAACTGCTTGTTTCTACCTTTTAGTTCTAGCTGTAGAACAAAGGTGGTTTCACCCAAAAGGCCTGTTTCTGACCAAAACATGGAGAAAACTGGGTATTTGTAAAAGAAAACATATCAAACAGAAAAGTGTATTTGACACTAATAAAGTTGTTTTAGTGAGACCTCGTTGATCTAGCAACTATTCATCTGACCAATCTGGATCAGATTAGCTAAAATCATTTGACTCTGAACGGTCAACTGAAATGTCTCGTAAACATTAAACACTTGCTCAATGTAGCACTCATGACGTCCGCGCGACTGACATTTTAGACCTTGTCCGGTTCCAGAATCTCTATTTGAGGATAAAAGAGCATAAAATGTATTAAGTTGTTTCCAAGTGTTCAGAAGCGGATGATGTGACCGGCTGGACAATAAAGAAAAGAAGCATTTTAATAAAAAAAAATAAATCATATTGATCGATATCGATGCAGAACAATACAGTGATCCCTCACTTATCGCAGTTAATTGGTTTCCGACCCCCCGCTAAAAGGTGAAAATCCACGAAGTAGGGATGCACCACAGAGACAATCCGGTCAATTTTGAAAATACAGCGATTCTTCAAAATAAAATACAGCGATATTATATTATATTATATTATATTATATTATATTATATTATATTATATTATATTATATTATATTATATTATATTATATTATATTATTAAGGACTTGTGCAGTGCGATGACGGTGACGATGTGACAGCACAGGTACTAATGAGAGCTTCACAACTCTTCGGGAGGCGCCTCATCTTCAGATAGAGGCACTGGGTCATTAACCGCGGAGAAAGAGTGAGGAGGTAAACGAACAGCCGAAAGGGCAGTATTTTAGATGTTTTATTTTTGGATGAATATTTTTGAAAAATCTGCAAAGTGGTGAAGCCGCGAAAGTCAAACCGCGAAGTAGAGAGGGATCACTGTATGCTTTGTACAATTTTGGTGAATTTTCTTACCTTCATAGAGGGTGTGAAAACAGGTCAACAACTTCTCTTTCAGTTTTTATCTCTCAAACTACGCAGGAGTTCTCTCGAGTTTGAACGGCCTGCATTTGTTTTGTCACAGCTCCTTTGCTCATTAGTATTCATCAGCTCCCGCAGTTGAAACCACACCTAGCATGCTGCTCGCTAAAAGCTGTACCATAAGACGTATTAAACCAGAAGAGACGACGTGTCCTGTTGCCATGCGGAATGGGGCAGGAAACATTATGCCTTGCTTTCATAGGCTAGTCTGTTAGCCAATCTGAGTCCAGCAAATTCGAATAATAAATATGAATGAGCTGCTGCCCAAAGCCTGATGAAACCAGCCGAATCTTGACACTGATAGATTGAAAGGTCTGTTAATCAGTGTTTCTAAATGTTTTTTAGATATAAAATGTTTCATATTACAGATTAATACTTAAAAAAATAACCACAAAGTCCTTAAATTTGTATGATATGGCCTCTTTAAATTAAAAACATATTAAACAAACATTTTAGGCGAACTTATAAAATATCTCGGTTTTAATATCTGATGTGTTGTTGATATTCTATTGGGAACTATATGAAGGTTTATGAGAGTTCCATATAGTTATATTCTGCATTTCTTTACACTTTACATAGCATATCAATTTTTTCATGGCTGGATGGTGGTGTTAGTACCACTGTTTTTGCATTGAGAAGGGTTCTAAACCAGGCCAGGACCTATCTGCATGAAGTTTGCATGTTCTCCCAGTGCATGGCTGGGTTTTCTCCAGGGACACCGTCTTCCTGCCACAGACCAGAAAATATGCATAATACGTACATTGGCAACTCTAAATTGGCCCAAGGTCCTGAGTGTGTGTTTGAATGGGTGTCTGTTTGTATGCATCTCTGTAATGGACTGACAACCTGTCCTGGCATGTCCCCTAATTCTTGCCCACTGACCATGGAGATAGGCAACAATTCCCTGTGACCCTAAAGAGTAACAGGTATAGGTAAATAAAGTGACTGATTGACCCTTTTTTTTCCTGACGTTTTCTCTTCTTGTTTGCTACGTCTTATGCAGCTTTTAGCCAGCAGCATACTAGGCGTGGTTTCAACTGCGGGAGCTGCTGAATACTAACGAGTTGTGACGAAACAAGTACTGGCCATTTGAACTTGAACTCGGGTTTTATCGCCACCTGCGTAGTTTGAGAGATAAAAACTGAAAGAGAAGTTGTTGACCTGTTTTCACACCCACTATGAAGGTAAGAACACCTGTGGAGTTAAAATATTCAACAGAAATATCAGAAAAAAACGTTTTTAAATAAACGGACTCTTTAAAAACAAACAAAAAAAAACAAATTTGAAAGTATTCTGTTTTTCAAACAATTTTTGTTTTGTAACCTGGGCTGTAGGGCAGCATCACTTTGCTAAAGTTCCCACAAGTTTATTTAAATGTATTGTAAGTGTGTCAGTTTTGTCAGCCAGATATTTCACGAATATGAGAAAATGACATCAGAATGCTGCATGTTGAGACAAATTACTCCTTGATATATTTCTTGCTCTCTGTATTTGCAAGTATGCAGAAAGAGATGAAGTGACAGGTCCAATTCATTCAAAAAGCCCTCTGGCCAAGAATAGCATGGCATGATTCCACCTGAGCCTTTCTGGCCAGCTCTTCTCCATTTCAACCTCTTCTCTCCGTCTTCCTCCTCCTCCTTCCTCCTTCCAAGCTGGGGCCCTAGGGTGCCTGCAGCTTTTCTGTGCTGGGGTATTGATTGGAAACAGGGCTGCAGCTCACCTGCTAATTGAAAGCCAATTGGGGCCCTGGGGCAGAGCTGTAAAACAGGCCCCACGTGATATTAAAAGCTAAAAGCTGACGGTAAATCCAGAGCTGCTAATAGTCTAGGTGTATGTATATCTATCTGTGTTACAGCTGGATGGGTATGTATGTGTGTTTAGCTTCATATTTGTGTGTCATGCATATAATTACATGTGTGCATATTACTGTGTGTTCTTCCAATTTGTCCACTGAAAAAAGTCGAGGGGCAAACATATCAACTTACATACTGGCTAGTGATGAGCATTTATATATCGCACCCTCGCATTCACACACATCCATGCACTCAGGCACACTAAAGTTCTGACTCTTGAATTGGACTGGAATGCACAGTCTGCTGATGATTTAAAAATATTATGAGTAAGTAATGTACAGAGCAGATTACATGACAAAAGGAAAAAGTCCAAGCAGGACAAAACAAAATCCAATATGACAGAATAGACAGGCATATAGTCAAAGTCAAAAAGTCAGCTTTATTTGTCAAATATGCTATATGCACGACACATAGCACAGATGAAATTGGTTTCCTCTCAAACCAAAGTACAAACATGAAATATATAAAAACACCCATACATTTAGAAGAAAATAAAAAGTATAAAATATAAAAATAGTTCAAAGTATAATTCAAAGGCACATGTGTAGTACAAAGAGAACAGTAGTTGTAGCAGAAACTGATGTGAGGATGTAAACAAAAAGTGATTAAAGTGATTAAAGTGAGGTAGTGCGTTGGGGTGCAAGTAAGTGGTGGAGGGTGGAACATGGGATGAGTCCTGAGATCAGTCTGTGACATGAGGCAGGGGGCTGAGTGGGGGTAGAGCAGGGAGAGAGTTCAGTTTTCTGACCGCCTGATGAAAGAAGCTGTCCCTGAGCCTGGTGGTATTGGCCCGGAGGCTCCTCAGTCTCCTCCCCGATGGCAGCAGGGAGAAGAGGCTGTGGGATGGGTGGGTTGGATCACCTGCGATCCTGGTGGCTTTCCCGGTGAGAAGGGAGTTGTAGATGTCCTGAAGGGCCGTGAGGGAGACACCAATGATCTTCTCAGCTGCTCTCACAGTGCGTTGCAGAGTCTTGCGGCAGGACACGGTGCAGGCGCCGTACCACACAGTGATGCAGCTGGTGAGGATGCTCTCGATGGTGCCTCTGTAGAAAGTGTGCATGATGGGAACCGGGGCTCTTGCTCTCCTCAGTTTGCGGAGAAAGTATAATATAATCCAAAACAATCCAAGGTAAATCAAATGTAATCCAAAAATAAATTGAAAATCCAAACTGACAGACAAACTCACAGTTCCGACAAGGAACAGGCATATGGAAAAAATATAGTCTCATCAGAAACATCTTCTTTTTAGACATTGAATTTATAACACTGATTTTTTATCCTGCATAATAGTGCATATGATTTTTTTTACTTTAAATTTGCCAGCAAAAATTTCAACTACATAAATTCACCAGGTAAAATTCAACTGTCAAAAATTCACCTGCAGAAATTCGCAAGCTAAAATTCAGCTGCAAATGTGGTGAACTCTTTATGACTCAAGCCATCTCTTTGAATGAGAAGGTGTGTCCAAACTTTTGGTCTGTACTGTAGTCACTGCTTTTAAAGGGCTGATATAGATAAGAAAGAAACAGATAATTAGCTGTGAGCATGTGAAGGACCTGATGACAAGACAGAAAAACAGCATGATCGGATCTGAGGAGCGACATGCCAAAGCATAAGGGGAATAAACATCTAGACAAGATGAACCAAAATAAGATAAACTAAATATTGGGATGCAAGAACAAAACTCAGCAGTACATGATGAATCAAAATATAACAACAAAAAATGTGTGCAAAGGAGGAATAACAAATGGGGGAGATGAAATTCCCAGGGTACCAGGAGAAGTTTCATCTACAGTGGACACGTCTTTCCTTCTCTTTCCTTGTTCATTTAATTCTCTTGACAAATGTAAGAAGATCTCTCACCTCTCTGCCTCTGTAACTCTCCCCCTCTCAAGCATATTTCTCCTTCTTTTTCCCTGTGCAAGTTACACCTGTTATGATTCTATGAGACATTAGCTTTTGAGCTAAGCTTAATTCTTTCTTTACCTTTTTAATTTTTGTCCATCTGCCTTTTTTTTCTGTAATACTTTTCTATTGTCTGCTTCTGAATGCTCAGTTTGTACTGTAGGTGTACACGTGCTTTCATCTGATGCTTCAGTTCATCCCAATTATGCATCATATAGGTAATCAGCAAACATGCACCGCTCCCACCAATTCTAAAGAAAGTAAGCATCCAGAATTTTGTTTAGCATTAAGAAATCCAATCTTCCTTTTTAACTGATTGCCTTACCTGAACGAACAAACCACTTTTGACCAACAGTTTATGGGCTGACAGGCCGGGATTCATAGTCTATCCATCTGTTTTTCCTATTTTACCTCGACACTTTGCTCTTCCTCAATTAAATCTCACTTTACATTCAACTCTCCCTCCCTTTCTGCTTTTTTTTCCAACTCTCTCTGAGCTGAGTGATTGAGTAGGGAGGGTTCTGGCTGTCCTGCAGTATGGCGCATGGAAACAGAGGTTAATTGGATTGTAATTAGAGTGGAGGTGATTAATTGATAGCATCTGTAAATTTGGAGGTTTCCATTGTAAATGTGACAAATGAAACCGTGGCTGGCTGGAGGAAGAAGGGCAGAGAAAGAAAGAAAATAGAAAGAGAAAGATAAACATGAATAGGAAGAACTGTCAGGGAGGCACAGAGTTAACAGAGTGATTTAAAAAGTCATCTGTAATTTTAGTTTTTGCGATATTCCTCTGTGGTGTTGTTGGCAAGGTTGATACTATGAGTAAATGTATGTGTAATTAAGCACCAATTCAGCTGTAACTGACAAACTTTGTGTAATAGCTTCATGCAGAGATATGTTAAAATTTATTTTCTAAGATTAATTAAATGTGAAATATATAAAACATTCAATAACAAAACATCAATACCAAAACAACAATAACAAAAAAACTCAAATGCAATATGAAAAATAATATATGTTATAAAATAATGTAGAATAAGATAAATTTAACTTTACAATAAAGATGCCCTTCTCAACCTTAACTTAAAGTCACTGAATTTAAACATGGATTTCATGATGGGTTTAATTTGGCTATGACTCAATTCCAGAGATCTATGTGCTTCACTTTCAATCTGACTCAAAACACAATGAAAAATATTTGGTAATCAAAATATTGAGTGTAGCAATGAGCAGACGATTACCCCGGTCTAACTTTAGCATGTCTATCTTCCTTTCCTATAGGCTATTGAGGTAAGTGGAAGTAAAAAAACTAACCTCATGATGTTTCCTCTTTGTGTATTTGACACTCTAGCATATGAAGCATGATCTAAAGATCAAATTGCCACACATTTGTCAGTCCTGTCCATATATTCTGTGGCATCAACACAGCAATTTTGAAAGATTAGATACATATCACACATACAAAACAGTTGCATTGTCCCACATTTCAAAACCTCATGCTAAACTATGCAAACTTTCTGTCTGCACTGCCATTGTACTGAGGTGCACTTGTGGTACTTTAACTATAAAATTTGGAGTTTGTGGTCATTCATTGAGTCAGATGCTGTTTTCTACAGGAAGTTGTTATGTCTGATGCATGAGTAACTTGATGAATTCTTGAGAATTTTAGGTTATTTTCTGTTGTATGCTGGTGTAACAGACCCAGGTTCTGGGCCTGTGGGACAGATTAAATGCTCCCTGTAAAATACAAGGAAATGATGATACACGGCAACAGTGATGTTCCTTTTGCCTTCTGCCATATTTATTGATACAGCCAAGTATTTTCAAAATTCAGCTTTTACAACTGCATCCTGTTTCACAGTCATGCAAGTAAAAGATCATGTACCGTGAACAACTCAAATGAGTTTGTCCACAGACACTGTTATAAAGTTTACAACTCTAGAAGAAATTCAGGTTACCTCATGTTCATTTGTACAAGCATGACACAATGACAAATGAATATAACCTAAAACATCTTGTTCTTGGCTTCCTCGTCAACAAGTATTCAGATTAGATTCTCATCAATCTAATCAGAATGTTCTAAACACAATTCTGATAGCATGTCTGTATCAGCACCACTATAAAAAACAGCTCGACAAGCATCACGCTTTTGAACCTCATTCTAATGTTCCATCATTTGACTGACTGCTCTCAATCATGCATGATTTTTACAAAAAAATCTATTTTTTAAAAAATTCACTTGCCTGACTCATTCATACCAATTTTTTACACAATTAGGGACTGCAACCTTATCGTGGTGGAGATGTTTGCATGTCCCAATCATCCTGGGAGCTTTGTTGTTGGGAGCTTTATACTCCTGGTAGGGTCTCCCATGGCAAAAAGGTCCTAGGATATATTTGGACATTGTGTTCCCTTGCCTGGACGTGGGTCACTGGGCCTCCTCCGGAGCCAGGCCTGGGGGTGCGACACTCTGGCGAGCACCTGATGGCCAGGCTTGCACAGGCTCACCACCTGTGGGAGGGGCCATAGGGGTTGAGTGCAGTATGAGCTCGGCAGTAGCCAGAGGCGAGGACCTTGGCGGTCTGATCCTTGGCTGCAGAAGCTCTTGGGACGTGGAACATCACCTCTCTGGTGGGAAAGAAGCCAGAACTGGTGTGATTCCGACTAGATATAGTCAGACTCACCTCTATGCACAGTTCTGGCTCTAGAACCAATCTCCTTGAGAGAGGGTGGACAATCTTTCACTCTGGTGTTGCCCCTGGTGAGAGGTGTCGGGCTGGAGTGGGCATTTTAAGAGCCCCTCATCTTGGTGCCTGTACGTTTGAGTTCACCCCAGTTGATTAGAGGGTAGCGTCCCTCTGCCTTCAGGTAGGGGTATTGGTGCTAACTATTGCTTGTGTTTATGCACCAATAAGTAGTTCAAACTACCCACCCTTTCTAGGGTTCTTGGAGGGAGTGCTGGGGGTAGCTTTCTCTGGGGGCTCCCTCATTCTACTGAGGGGGGGACTTCAACACTGACGTGGGCAATGACAGTGAGACCTGGGGAGGCATGACTGGGAGGAATGAGTGGACCATGTTCTGTGCCTCCATTGTTGAGGTGGCTGACTGTAGTTGTGGCCACAAGGTTGTTGGTGCCTGTTGCGGTGGCAACCCTCAAACCCACTGGTGGTCACCTGCAGTGAGGGATGCTGTTAAGCTGAAGAAGGAGTCCTATCTGGCCTCTTTGGCTTGTGGGACTCTGTGATATTGTGAATCGGTGGGCAGAATATTTTGAAGACCTCAATCCCACACATCTTCCAGTGAGGAAGCTGAGTTTGAGGATTCTGGGGGGATCTCCAATCTCTGGGTTGAAGTCACCGAGATGTTTAAAAAGCTCCTTACTGGTAAAACCCCAGGGGTGGATGAGATTCGCCCTAAGTTTCTCAAGGCTCTGGATCTTGTGGGGTTGTCATGGTTGATGCGCTTTTGCAACATTGCATGGACATCGGGGACAGTTCTTCTTGACTGGCAGACTGGGGTGGTGGTCCCCCTCTTCAAAAAGGGGGACCATATGGTGTGCTTCAACTATAAGGGGATCACACGCCTAAGCCTCCCTGGGAAGGTCTATTCAGGAGTTCTGGAGAGGAGAGTCCATCGGATAGTTGAGGCTCGATTTCAAGAGGAACAATGTCATTTATTTGTCTTTGCCATATAACACTGGACCAGCTCTACACCCTCAGCAGGGTTTTGGCAGGAACATGGGAATTCGCCCAACTGGTCCACATGTGTTTTGTGGATTTGGAGAAGGCATTTGACCATGTCTCATTGGGATTCCTGTTGGGGGTACTCTGGGAGTATGGTGTACCAGGCCCCTTAATACAAGCTGTTAGGTAACTGTATGACCGGTGTCAGAGTTTGGTCTGCATTGCCGGCAGTAAGTTAAACTCATTTCCAGTGAGGTTTGGACTTTGCCAAGGTTGTCCTTTGTCACCGATTCTGTTCATAACCTTTATGGACAAAACCTAACCCTAACCCTGGGCGGCAGTGGCTCAGGAGGTAGAGCAGGTCGTATAGTAACCAGAGAGCCACTGGTCACCGGTTCAAATCCTGCTCCCTCCGGAAAAGATTGCTTTGCCGTTGTGGACAACACACTTCACCCACTTTCACTTCACCCACTTTGCTTGTTTGATGGTGGTCGGCAACCTTACCCTCAGTGTGTGTCCCAGGACAGCTGTGGCTATGACATGTGTGTAGTTTATCACCACCAAACGTGTGTGTGTGTGTGAATGGGTGAATGACAGACTGTAGTGTAAAGTGCTTTGTGTTCTTTGACTTGAAAAGCGCTATACAAGTGCAGGCCATTTACCTAACCCTTTCTAGCCGAGGCGCCTCTGCTCTTCTTCCAACTTTCGCTGGGGCAATTCACAGCTAAGTGTGAAGCTGCCGGTGTGAGGATCAGTGTCTTCAAATTTGAGACCATTATCTTGAGCCAGAAAAGGGTAGAGTGCCCTCTCCGGGTCAGGAATGAGGTCCTTCCTCAAGGGGAGGAGTTTAAGCATCTCGAGGTCTTGTTCACGAATGAGGTAAAAGAGGAATGCAAGGTTGACAGGCAATCTGCAACCTTCTTAAAACAACATCACTGTTGTGTCTCCAGGTCAACTGCAAAATGGGTCAGGCAAACGACAAGTAGGTTTCATATTGGACAAATACTTGTTCATTTTGCCTGGAAGTGTGCACTTGATAGCACAGCTAACTTGAATTGCTCAAATTGCTAAAATTCCACAATTTGAACCAGATTGGCCTGCAACTTTGTAGAATTGATCCAAGTCTAAGCTTGAACATGTCCGTGTAAAAAAGGTTGGGGTGTGGCTAGTGCCCCCTTCTGGCTCTTTGAATGTACAACCCCATCTTATGCTTTTAGTGATGAATATGAACTTTGGTACACACATGGACCCTTTCAGAACATACAAAAAAAGCCTCTTGACTGATGTCCTAAAACCCACAGGAAGTTGACCATCTTGGATCATTTTTATTTTTAGCAGATTTTCACATTGCATTTTCCATTGATAATTACCATGCTGATCAAATCAATAAATCCTAGACTCTGAATCTGGTTTTTGAGACTTTCCAGACCAGATCCCCCCGTCACTGTGGCTATGCCTTGAGATTCTGTCCATGAACACCACAACCAGGATCAGTAGTAGCAAGATGCATCTCTGGCAAAGTCCAACCAACACAAGGACTTAATCAACTTAACTTACTGCTGAAAATGCAAACACAGGTCTTTCTTTTTTATTGTGCAAGGACCAGATAGCATGTAGAAATGGGTCTGGGACCCTGTACTTCCAGAGCACCTCCCACAAAATGCCCTGAGGCATCTGGTCATAAGCCTACTCCAAGTCTACAATACATTTGGACTAAAGAGGCAAATTCCCATGACCCCCCATGCAATTTTTCCCCCATGACCCCCCATGCATGAAGGTAAAGATAGGTTTTGCTGTTCCACAACCCGGGTGAAATCGGGTGAAACACATTGTTCCTCTTGAATCCAAGGTTTTTTCCAACATCCTAGAGTACACTTCCCCTGGAGGCTGAGGAATGTGACTCAACAGGCCTTGTCACTCCACAGGCACTGTCCCGGAACTGCATGCAACATAGAAGAGGCATGTCATCTATGGCGTTGGTATTGAGACTCATTCTTGAGCAAACAAAAAGTCATTCTGAGCGCAAAGAAATATTTTGAGCTTGCACGTGAGTTAAAGTTTGAGTAGAAAATATTTTTACTCAAAGAAGAAAACACATCTGAGCCAAGAAAAATAAATAATATACACACAAAATTTATTTCCACTCTTGCTCCTATCTGTGCACAACCACAACGATACAAACTCTCGCTCAGTTCCCTTTACCGGCTCCATCAACTGTTTCTCTCTGCGTGCGTGCAGTGCAGCACCTGTCCACAGGACTGCCGGCGCGCGTGCTCAACTCAATGCAGGTCTGACAATTGTGCCACAATTCCAGCCAATCACAAGCCTCAGAGAAGGTCATCGTGATTGGCTGCTTCACAGGGTTCCGGCAACACTGTAAAAGGTATCCACCCGGTCGGTGTTTTTGGTGATGTGAAGTTAATGTGAAGTATAATCTACATTACGATTTTGGTAAGTTTCTATATTTTCCTTGTATTACATCTATATACATCATTCGAATCACGCTATTTTCTAATTGTGATAGTAGCTATCGTAATGTAGATTATCAGACGAGTTCCACTTAACTTCACATCACATGAATAATAATAATGAATCTTCTTCATGTACCAGAGTCAGTATAGGAGTTCCTCAGGGTTCAGTGCTTGGACCAATCCTCTTTACTATATATATATATATATATATATATATATATATATATATATATACACTGTATATGTGTTACCGCTTGGTAAAATTATTAGACAAAATTCCATTTTTATGCTGATGATACTCAGCTACATCAATCAATGAAGCCTGATGAGACCAACCAGCTGCAGAGATTACAAGCTTGTCTAAATTATTTAAAATCTTGGATGACGCTTAATTTTTTGCTTTGCCTGTGAAATCCAGAATAAAGTTTAAAATTTTACTTTAGAAGTATAAGGCCTTGAACGAGCAAGCTCCATCTTATATTAAAGATCTTATTGCTCCATATGTTCCTAACAGAGCACTTCACTCTCAGACTGCAGGTCTGCTTCTGGTTCCGAGAGTTTCTAAAAGTAGAATGGGAGGAAGAGCTTTTAGTTATCAGGCTCCTCCTCTGTGGAACCAGCTTCCACTTTTTATCCGTGAGGCAGACACCTTGTGTAGCTTTAAGAATAGACTTAAAACTTTCCTTTTTGCACAATCCTATAGTCAGGGATAGCTTAGGTTCTTCTGAGCTTTCCCTTTAGTTATGCTGCCATAGGCTTAGACTGCTGGAGGACATACTGACCACATTTCTCCACTCTGGCTGTCTCTCTTTACTAGAGCTGCACCGATCCGATACTAATATCTGTATCTGCCCCGATATTGAAGAAAATTCTAGATTGGGTATCGGTGACAATGGGCCTGATCCATAGAAACAAGGAGTGTTTATGATGTGCGCTGTGAGTGACGTCATGCGCTAGTGCTACGCTGTGCAGAGCGACTCAAATTGATTTCAAAATGGAGCGAGCAAAAGGACCAGCCATGTGGGACTTTTTCACACCACCTCAGCCTCTGGGGCTGGGCGATATATGGAGATTTGTAACAGTATAGAGAATTTTTCATAAACAATATAGAAAAATGCACATTTTTCTCGAGAGGGCTTGTTTTGAGTTGAAATTTCTGCCCTGTCTGTCTCGCACACGGCTCCACCTCCGCGGTGAAGCTGAGCAGCCTGCTTGTACCAAGCTGAGACTTCCTCAAACACACACACGTGTGTCCTGTTGCTAGCGACAGCCTCATATCATTGTCACAGACAAATGGTGGAAAATGAAAATAATGGCTCGCTGATGTGGAGGTTTTGAATTGAAAAACAGAAACGTGTATTCTGCAGAATCCGCCGAAAACATGTCCCGAACAAAAGTTCGAGCACACGCGCATGTGCATGTAACGTTTTCCTGCTCTTACAGCAGCAGCATAAAGCTGCAGTGTGTCAATCTGCGGGTCATAACAGTAAAATCTCCTCAGCCTTCCACCCTGAAACAGGCAGAACAGGAAAGCACAAAAGCTGGCAAGCACCAACACACGGTTTTTGTGACACATGTCTTGGAAAAGTATTTTTTATTCATTTTGTTTTAGGAAAGCTTCATTTATTAAACAGCTATTTCAATTTTAGTGAACTGTTTTAATGCACATGTGCGGCTAGTTTGTAAAAGTGCATTTAACACTCAAGGCTGTAAATTACCATTGTTACTACTTAAAAAAAAAAATATATATATTATATATGGCAACATGAAGCAGTTAACTTTGAAGGAGATGAAGGAAAGAGGTGAAAAGTTTCCACCTAATAGTGGATTACACCTAAAAGTACACCTAAAATTACAGAGAGGATAATGAACTTTATTGTCATGGATGTACAGCTGGTTGTTGCAGTGACAGAATTCCAACTGCTAATTAAAAATTTGATTTGATATTCCTTTATTTAATCACCTGGAGCTGTGTTTTTCAGTATCGGTATCGCCGGGTTCTGCTAGAGGTTTCTTCCTGTTAAAAGGGAGTCATTCCTTTCCACTATCGCCAATCGCGCTTGGATGGGATCTTCTTTCTCTTTTTAACAGAACCCGCTGCCCTCCTTGCCACAGAGTAGCTGTCAGCCATCTCTGAGACAACCAAGCTCAAAAATCTTCCTTCTTCAGCTTGATGACTTCCATCACCGCTGGTGTACACCAACAGGCCTTTTGGTTGCTGCTGTGACAGGCACCAAGGACTTTCTGGCTGCAGCTCTTGAGAGCTTTATCCCTTGATGTACTTCCTGTGCAGCATAAGAATTTCAACCTGCCACAGAAGCTGTTGGTGTACTTCTACAGAGCCGTCATTGAATCTGTCCTCTGCCAGTCCATCACAGTCTGGTTTGGTCAAAACCAAACTAGACAGAAACAGACTGCAAAGAACTATAAGGACTGCAGAGAGAATCACTGGTACTGATCTGCCCTCCATCAAAGACTTGTGCTCCTCCAGAGTCAGGAAAATGGCAGGCAGCATCAGAAGGGACCCCTCTCACCCATGGTCTCACCACTCACTGTCGCCAATCGTGCTTGCTCATGAGGGAGGATTGCGCTGAATCAACAATTCAACCCAATCGGCTGGTTCCTTAGATAGGAAATGTTTTATTATTAGTTGGTTGATTTTTCTGTAAAGTGCCTTGTCAGCCATCTTTGTTATGAACTGGCGCTTTATAAATAAATAAACTTGAACTTGAACATCTTCTCTCCCTTCTCCTCAGGTCAGCACCACAGATCTCTGTACGCCAAAACCACTAGACATAAGAACAGTATTTCCCACAGGCTGTCACCATGTTAAAGAAACATGTTTAACTCTACTAACAATGAAATAACCTGTTCTATCATTAAAAATAATGTTATTTACCTGACCTCAAACCAGCAACTAGACTTTCCTGGTGGTATAATGCTGCCAAATGTACAGTATCTCATGTGTGTTCTGTGTCCAACACTGTCTATTATCTGTCTGCCTGTACAAGTGAAAAGTGAGCCAGAACCAAATTCCTTCTATGTGTAACATACATGGCCAAATGAACTTGATTGTGATTTTAATGAAAGCTCTGAACATGACCCACTCAGATTCCATGCCCCCAACCTCCCACATAATGCAGCCCCCCCCCCCACCAGAAATGTGAGCTGAAGGCTTCCTGGACAGAGGCCTCTGTGCAGGCACACCCCACACAATATTCCCAATTCACCATTACTACTCATTTGAGTTTACCAGGTCTGCCTGACATTCTCCCCTTCCACTGGATCCAGCTCACCACCAGGTGGTGATCTGTTGACAGCTCTGCCCCTCTCTTTATCTGAGTGTCTAAAACATAGAGTCTCAGATCTGATGATACGATTACACAACTGATCATAGACCTTTGGCCCAAAGTGGCCTGGCACAAGTACACTTAAATGCCTTGCGTTCCAACATTGGTTGTGTCCAAATTCAGGGTCTGCATACTTCGAAGGCTGGATTCGTTGGCCGTTTACGTCATGGCACCACAACTAGGCCTGTCCCAATTCAAAGACTCCTTCGAATGCGACGTATCCAGCCTGTGTTTGAAGGCTGGGTCCAGTGTATCCTTCGCCGGCCAACATATCCCAGCATGCATTGCGGGTCAAACGGGAGATTTTTTTATGAGTAATGGCGGACAGTGAAGCGAGAGTGACACCCGGAGATGATTGGATTTACAAGCTTAAAACTGTTAGATTTAGGGCTTTGGTCATTTATATAAAATATTCGAAAGTTATTTTAGTCTGAAATGTTACAGCAAAAGTGCTTGTATTGCGGTCTCAGCTTGTATGGCAGGTCCCGTAAGCAGCTCCGTTTATTTATTTATGTTTTTTTATTGCGACTGGAGTTTTATATCTTTCTGGGCCAAAAGAAGAAAATGTTGTACATTATCAAAAATAAATGTAACATCTATATTTACAACTTTTTGTTAAACATATATAAACCTGCTACATTAATTTCTGAGCTATGAACAAATATTCAAAGTAAACATGAAATAATAAAAAGACAGAAGGCAGAAGAGCCTTATTTTTCTCATAAAAAAGAAAAACAAATAACAGTATACATATTTATTGCGAGATTAACCAACTAAAAACCTTTTCTTCAAACATTTTTAAACAGTTCTAACTGTTCAGGCCAGAGTCGTCACGGTTGCTAGGTGACAGCACATTTGCAGGGGTGGGGGCAGGAGTTCATCTGAAGATTTGACCTGTTCCAATTCACAGCCGTTAACATCCAGTCTACCCGGTCTCCAGTGGAAAGGCACCTTGGGAGACGTCAGGGCGGTCAGTGGACCAACAATGAGGCTGAAGCCACGTATGAACCTGCGGTAAAAGTTAGCGAAGCCCAGGAACCACTGCAGCAGCTTCCGGCAGGTGGGTATAGGCCACTCCTCCACCGCCTTGGTCTTGGCTGGGTCCGGTCGGATCTGTCCACCCTCTAAAATAAAGCCCAGAAAGGTTATTGAGGTGGTGTGGAACTCACATTTTTCGGACTTGATGTATGGTCGGTTCTCCAGGAGCCGTTGAAGGACCAGCCGGACGTGCCTCTGATGTTCCACTGGATCTGAGGAGAAGATTAAGATGTCGTCTAGGTAGACGAAAACAAACTGGTGGAGAAAGTCTCTGAGGACATCGTTAATGAGATTCTGAAATACGGCTGGTGCATTAGTCAGCCCAAAGGGCATGACCATGTACTCAAAGTGGCCAATGTGAGTCTTGAAGGCGGTTTTCCATTCATCACCTGCCCGGATGTGGACGAGGTGATAAGTATTACGGAGGTCAAGTTTAGTGAAAATGGTGGCTTTTTGAACTGGCTCAAAGGCGGATGAGAGCAGCGGGAGAGAATATTTGTTTTTGACTGTAATCTGGTTCAGTACTCGGTAGTCAATACAGGGGCGGAGCGTGCCATCTTTTTTGGCCACGAAGAAGAACCCCGCTCCCAGGGGAGATGATGAGGGACGGATGATTCCAGCCTTAAGTGAGTCATTTACATACTGCTCCATTGCTTCTCTTTCTGACCGTGAAAGGTTAAACAAGCGGCCCGCCGGAAGAGGTGCACCGGGCAGCAGATCGATGGAGCAATCATACGGCCGGTGAGGCGGGAGAGAGAGAGCCAAGTCTTTATTAAAAGCCTGCCCCAGGTCATGATACTCGGGGGGAACTTTAGTCAGGTCCGGAGGTTGCTGTGGGGACGAAGAAACGGGAACACCCACAGGATCTTGCCTCAGCAACTCCATGACTGTCTCTGGTGCAAGAAGAAGATTCATTACTTGTATGACCAAATTGGAGTTAGATAAATATGATTTAAACCCGTTCTGTAAAACATTATATTTCTGTTGTAGTTTTGATATCAAACTCTTGACTGGTTCAACACTCTGAGAACAGCCAGCGATCTGGAACTTGTTGTGTCTTTAAATCATATTGCCATTGAATGACTTAACCATTTTTAATACCTCATACTGTTTGTCCTGCAGTTTATATTCATACATGCTTCTTCTGATAATTTTCAACAAAACCTGGTGCTAGTCAGCAATGACTCCTAGTGGTAAAAACACAGTAATAGCTACTGATCATATCAGAACTCTGTTCAGCTCATCCATGTTCTTGCAATGTTCACAGTTTTGAATCTTCAATGAGCTATCAGCACAAACAATAGACTGCATGCTGTCCAAAAATCAGTTCTTCTGGTTTTATACAACACAGTAATAATTGTTTTCACCCACGTGTTTGCTGCAGTACGAATCATTAATTACTTTCAGCTGAATTAAAACTGTTCAATTTTCTGTGCTCTTATAAAAGTAACATAAGAGAAGTTTCTGTCGCACACTTCCAGCATGCGGCAACATTTCACAAGTTAGTCACCCCCCTCTGAAAAACATTCCTGCCAGTAGCCTCGGTTTTAAAAAATGCATAAAAAAGAGGTGTGGCCTAGAGGACCAGTGGAGGTGGCAGACTGGGCTGTGACTGACATATTGCTGCACTGACACACATCTGGCCAGCCAGCCGCTGCCAGAGAGGGACAGATGAAAATAGAGGAAGCTGTGGGTGAGACCAGTAGCTCTACTCCCTGTCATTTCGAGCGTATAGTTTATCCCACAGCGGCTTAGCAGAATAGAATGAGGCTCTTCTCTTAGTGTTACATTGTAGTTAGCCACAGATAAAGCTACATTTCGATTAGCTTGAGTAATATCATGTGACTCTGCCAACATTTTTATGTCCACTATATCATTTTACCCTCTTTCCAACCTGTTTATACACTCACTCTATTGCAAATTTCACCCTCATATTAAAGCCTAACCCCCTAAATTCTTACCTTTGGAAGCTAATAAGTTTCCAAAAACAACTGGATTATCAACAATACGGTCAGACTTTTGCCTTGTAACATTTCTTATTTCACTCAACTAGTGGGTAGCTACTTAATCTTCCTCTTCAGACTAAGCTTGAATTGATTGAGCAAACTGAACTTCTCTCATATGTCTAGTTCAGCTCTGGGGCGCTGGAGAAAGCGCCCTAAAGACGCAGGCTCTTAGATCAAATTAGCCAATAGCAGATCTGCATTGCCAAATGGAAGAACTTCATTTAGCCATTAAACGCGTTAAAAACATGTTAAATACCAGGAGATTATCTGCTATCAAACAGCCGGTAAATGAGAAAGGGAAGCAGTCTGTGAGAGGCTNNNNTTTCTCTGAGCTAGCTGGATGTAGCTATGCTAACTCGGTTTTTAAAACAAGCAGCACTGATCCTGCCTGGACTGTTACAGGAGTTAGGAGGGATATGAAACATCTGTCCGAAAATATAAAGAAGAGAACAACAGGCAGCACATGGATAATGAAAGTAAGTAATGTTTTCTTTTTGTTTTCTGGTAGAAAAAAAAATGAACAGAAGGGAAACTTGCTAAACCCAGTGACAGAAGCCTGTAAAGAAAAAAACAAGTTGTTAGGAAGTTTAAAATTATGACTATTAGATGGCTGTAAAAATGTAATGTTAATACACAAAATTTGTCTGTTTGGCTGACTAGATTAACCTGTTCTGGTGATTTTTATTTTTTTTTTATCTTACAATTGAATAAAGTCTTTGTTACGTATTTAACTGAAGTTTAAAATGTTTTGTTTTATACAGGGTTTACATTAACTCATCTTTACAAATGCTTTATTGACCGTCACTTAATTGAATTTATGCAGCCCCACCCAAAAAATATTTCACCAGCTGCTACTGATTGATAACCTGATAGGATGTAATGTTGTGTATTGTTCCTATGCCATGTTAGTGAATTGCTTGAGGTAAGTGTTAAAGCCTATAGTCAAAAAAATAACTTGTTGGATGAACACAATTTAATCATGGCACCTATTTCCACGTAATTAAGTCAAGTACAATAACCCATTTTTGATCATGTCAAAGTAACATATTGGGTATTTGGTGGTTGAATTTACTTAGATTACGTTGGATCAACATAATTTCTTCCCATTGAATTTGAAAGATTAATTTAAGCATGTAGAACCAAATTTGTTTGAGTTGATCCCACACATCCTGAAAACTTTGGAACAAAATTAAATCTTGTTCTATGAACAACTACTTTGTTAATCAAGGCAACTACTATTAGTCGTGCTTAATTAACCAACATGGGGTTTGCTGATTTTACTCATATCAGTCTGGTTCTTTCAATTAGATTTGCTTTTATGTGTTGCACAAGCAATAGTTATTAACCAATTACTTTCCAATAAAAATACAGACAGGTGATAATCAAATAAACTTTATTAAATGAATTTAACATACAGCATAAAAGCTTATTAGTTGTGTCCATCTTTACCATGCATTACAACTCTTCAAAGGTGAACCAACAGAACTACAGATCACCCCATAAACTTGTTTTTGAGAAACTGCAACTTTGAAGAGAGTCTTTGTCCATCAAGATAAATAAATCTGCATTTCAGTTCTGGTGGGTTGCTCATGTTCAACCAGTATGAGTCCAAACAACAGCGCACAGGCTTGTACAATGTTCAGTTGCACAAACCTTCAATTATTACACCATTGTCCTCTGGGTCATCTTCAGGTTCAAACACCCCATCACAGTTTGCTCCATGCATCTGTTTGCCTCACTGTCTGTATTCTAAAAGAAGAAAAATAAAATAAAAAATAGACATGTCATGTCAGTGGAATTTCAAGTATCCCTTAGATACCAAAACGATTTCTATATTTTAGTAGCTAAAATGAAAATTGTGTAGAAGTGTTAAATGTACCAAAGATATGTCTTGAAAGAGCAGCCTGAAAATACACACGTTACTGTCTCATTATTTCATAAATGTGATCCAGTATGTACAAAATAATGTGATGAGGTCAATACTGTCACATAACGCACACCTAAAAGTCACTGAACTGGTCATGTCTGATTAAAATGAACACACACGTCACTCAAAGAAAAAAAGAAAACCTTAATTATTTTTACTGGCACACTATGAATTTCACTTTAATCATAGACAATTCTATGATTGTAAACACTTACCATACTAGGGAGGAGGTTCAAATGAAGGGCCAGCTTTATTTTAGTGTTACTAGAATAAAGAAAAAAGATAAAACTATTTTACAAAAAACGCATCAATTTTTTTTCCTTTAAAGTAAATTTGAACGTTCTGACCTGCCTTAGCTACTTTATGCAGCTTTGTCACCAATATTTCTTGTAGATTAGAGCTGCTCAGAATGTACTTCCTGTCAAACGTTCAAAAAGGGAATGATTTGCGCATATGCACACAGCACGATCATGTGACACCGACTGACAATCATAAACCTCTCTCAGTTTCTCACCCACTCAAAAACTGAAGTTTTTCTTTTTTTCACAAACTTTATTGAATGCACACTAGACATCAGTTTCAGCCGTGTTGGTGTAAGGTGGAGATTCTTCATTGAATGAAAGAACTCTAATCTAGTTCATTTGACATTTCGTTGTTTTACATTCAACCAACAAGCGATCATAATTTAAAAACATAAAAACAATATGTACATGTTAAATGAACAAATTACAATTTAACTAAACAAACAACTGCCTTAGTTACGTTTTTTGAGTTATCTTTATAAAGGTGCTTATGTATTCAACTTAAAGGTGGGATATGGAATATGAACAGCATAACACAGCATAAAGCCTTCAGCCATCTGGGTGACAGGGTCTCTTGTTGCAGCTATAACATCCACACACTATGATGTTCATGTTCCATATCCAACCTTTATTTATGATGAAATAATACTACATCAAACCAAGCTCACTGCCTCTTGTCTCACCTGTTATCCAGTATATAAATACTTTGCTGGTTCGGGTCTGCCCCCCCAGGCCGGACCTGTAACAAAAACAACAAATACCAAACCTTATTTTGAATTTGAGAGTTACAAACAATGCTATTATATTAGTTTGAGGGTTTTTAGGTTTGGTGTCCTGATTCTAATTACATTACCACTCCTCCAAACCTAGAACTTATGGTAACGCTTCCTTTTACAGTCCCCTAATTACCAGGACATTACCTGGTACTTATATGGTAACTCTTGGAGTGTTACTGGTAATTACCATGTGTATTAAGAAGGTAATAATAATAATAATAATAATAAGAAGAAGAAACTTTATTTATATAGCACCTTTCACAGATAAAAATCACAAAGTGCTTCACAATGACATGGAGATACAGAGAACAGCTTGGCCTTCACTCTCCAGGCTGCCAAGTGTCACAGTATACCCGGCGCACGTCGTTCAGGCCAGCCAAGATCACACAGGAGAATACATACAAATACATACATACATATACATTAGCACGCATCAGCCTGTGTGTTAGGAAAAAAAGATGAATAAGACCACGTAAGGTCAGAGGGAGGAGAAAAAGGTTCCCTACACCCAGTGCCCCAACATGAGGGGCGCTTGATGTAAGCAATAAAAACCTCCAGCGGGGGGGGGATTCACGAGACATGTTGAGAACTTTCTTGAGGATGTGAATGTAATCAGTGTATGTGGTTGTGTGTGAAGAGTTATCAAGGACACCGTCTCTGGGACAACGTGGATTTTATGTCTTCCACAGTCTTTGGCACCCGGTGGACACGGGTAAGGAGGGGGCTGTGTGTCTAGGTGCTCACTGCTCCAGGAGGAATTTAGTGTTTTGGCCTTGAGGCCAGCCGAAATGAGATAACAGCGATTAAGTCGAAGCTGAAGAATTCCAACAACTTCTCATTGACCATATGGTGCACTATTGTGGAAAAAAGTCTGAATCATCCGAATTAGGCCAAATTGCATAGTACCAATAATCAATCAATCACTTCTCCACTCCGAGCCGAAACTGAACTTCTCCAAGGTGGCACCAATCCTTCCAGTGAGATCCAGCAGCGCACCCTGATAGGGTAGAGAAAGGACATCAATTATACACGTTCATTCTTTAAAGATCTTTTCTGTGTTACTTATGTGTGAAGGTGCTCATGCAGGCCTCGCTATCGGATTGTTTTAGTTACATGCTCTTCCTTTCCCACTGCTGTTTCCCAGAACCTCCTGTTTGTAATCCAAGGTCACTGTTAAACAACTACAGGTGGCTCCACTGATTTGGGAGTGACGATTTACTGTTATCTGTTCTGTGTCTAATGAGAATAAAAAGACTGAGCTGGGTGAAGTGGTCAGAGTTGGTGTTTGAAGGGAACTGACACACTCTCCCCAGCTGGGTTATTGAACCAATCTTCTTGAGTGATCGTATTTCTTATATTTATAATAATGGAAGGTTTTGATAGAATAAGGAAAAAACCTAACATTTTCTTGGTGCCGTGAACCCGTTTCGCAACATACTCCATCGCTGACGGAAGAGGACGACAGCTGAAGACCGTGCACGGCCAGGAGAGTCATAGGACCCTGGTGGAAAGTCCCGGGGGCTGAATTGCCAGCTGGGCCAGCTGGATAGGTCGACCTCAACCGCCAACGTGGAATTGACGCGATTCGAGCGAGAAGAATACATCACTCAACAAGGGGTAAGAAGTGCTGGTTTCGTTGTTTAAACTGTTTGGTGTATGAGTTGTGTTTTAAAGTGAAG